>CM076577.1:951785987-952348569 GCA_034641835.2 Pinus albicaulis | reverse complement strand
TGATCAGCTTTGTATGAGGATTGTTACATGATCTCTATGACATATATTATATACAGATATTTGGGGTTTTCAACTTCAGGCTTTCCCGTTAAACAACTGTGTACATATGTGTGAATTTTTATTGTTTCATGTGTGCATTTCTATCTTGATTTTATTTCCGCAAATGATCAATGGTGGAATAGATTCTGTATTGTGCATGAAGTTAAAATAGTGTGTGATCAGGAGAATATTGGATATATAACACATAATTTATATAATTTCTACATGGTATCGGAGTAGTATTGATCGGAGAAGATTGAAATTATTGAAGCGGATGAGTTTTGTGCTGGTGGAATTTGAATTTGTTGCAGTGTTTTCTTGGTGTCGAAATTGAGCATTCATTGAAATGTCTTTCAACGGATTGTGATTGGAATATGCCCTTGATGGCAGATCAAATTATATTTCATGGAAGGACAAGATGGAGGCGGTGCTGGATGATAATGGGTTGAATTAGTTCATAGATACTGATATTTCAAAGCCTGGTTCTAGCGATGCAGCTGCACTTGATGCATGGCAAAAGAAGGTAGCGAAGTGTCGAAGAATTATGTTGGAAGGTGTGAAGGATCACATAATTTCCAGCCTTCATGGTAAATCTACTCCATTCTTGATGTGGAAAGACTTGATAGAATTGTTCCAAAGAAGAAGTGACCAGAGGAAGTTGGCACTTAAAGACAAGCTCAGGAAAATAAAAATGGAGAAAGGCGATAGTATACCAAAATACCTCACGAATTTTTTCCACTGCAAGGATGAACTGGGAAGTGTGGGGGTTACTGCAGATGAAGATGACTTGGTGAGCTTGGCTCTCCTTGGGCTTTCGAAGAGTTGGCATAGCTACAAGGACTCTGTCAATGGTCGGGAGAAACTGCTAGGATGGGAGCGACTTTGGTCGGATCTTGTGCAGGAGGAGATAAGGTGGGGTACCAGGGATGGATCTTCATCGAAGAATGAAGATGAAGAAAACTGCGCTTTGGCTGCCAAAGAAAGGAAAGGGAAGGGAAAGAAAAATCCTTCTCAATCTGGTGCGAAAGGCAAGAAGCATGACTTGTCCAAGGTGAGGTGCTTTCACTGTCACCAACACGGACATTACGCCACTAATTGTCCACAAAAGAAGAAAAATAAGCAAGTTGCTGGATCTGCAGCTGGAGAGGCCTTAGCCTCGCAGTTTGAGCTATATTTTTCACTGATCGCATGCTTGGTTTCAAGTGTGATGGTATCGGTGTGGTTTCTTGACAGTGGTTCGTCTTTCCATATGACCGGAGACAAATATTTATTTATTGATCTAGATGAAAAGGATCTTGGAGTGCACATCGAGATGGGCGATGATGGTAGATACAGTGCGACTGGTATCGGGACCATTTCCTTTGAGAGGGAGTCAGGTAAACCTTTCATATTGAAGGATTTCATGCATGTTCCAGGATTGAAGAAGAATCTGATCTCTTTGGCAATGTTGGAAGACAAGGGTTATGATGTTGTTTTTAGCGAGGGAAAAGCCTTCCTGCGCAGTAAAACAACTGGTGAAACCCAGAGGATATGGATTCGAGTTAAGAATATTTATCAATTGCAGGTAGATGGCTGTGCAGAAATGGCAGGCAAAGCAGAAGGAGTGGTGAGCCGGGATGAGGGAAAATTGTGGCTCAGGAAATTGGGCCATCTTCACCATGGCGCTTTGAAAATTTTGCAACAGATTTCTACCGGGCTTCCCAAAGGTACACTTGCGCAGTCAGATCAATGCAAGGGATGTACTTTGTGAAAATTTGTGAAGAACACTTTTCATCAGAAGGATAGTCGTGCCATGACAATCCTTGAGAGAATTCACATAGACGTGTGTGGACCTTTCTCAGTAGCTTCAACAGCAAAGCACAAGTATTATGTGATATTTGTTGATGATTTTTCTCGTAAGTGCTGGATCTTCTTCATGCAGAAGAAGAGCGAGACATACTCAAAGTTCTGTGAGTTCAAGGCACTAGTTGAGAAAGATTCGAGGAAGCAGGTGAAAGCTCTAAGGAGTGATAATGGTGGTGAATACATCTCTAGCGAATTCAAAGACTTTTGCAACGTAGAAGGAATTCGAAGAGAACTCATAGTGCCTCATAACCCACAGCAGAATGGGGTCGCGGAGAGAAAGAATATAAATATCGTGGGTGCTGCACGGGCGATGTTGCATGAGCAGGGCCTTCCCATACACTTGTAGGTTGAAGCATGCAACACTGCGGTTTATGTGCAAAATCGTTGTCCTCATAGAGTACTTGGCATGAGTACACCCGAAGAGGCGTTTTCTGGTAAGAATCCTAATATTTCTCATTTGAAGATCTTTGGCTCACCTGTATACATTCATGTGACGAAGGATGCCAGGAAGAAGCTGGAGCCGACTGCAGAGGTTGGGATATTTTTGGGGTACACAGAAATACCCCACAATTATCGTGTGTATTTTCCAGATAGTCGGATGACTGTCGTGCGACGGGATATCAAATTTCATGAGGAGAAAGCCATGAAGTTGTTGCTTGAGAGGGTGCTACACTTGCATGCAGATGAGGAGCTACTTGTTCCTAAAGATGAGCCTCTGGATGTGGATCAACCACAAGAGGAGGTTCATGGAGTGGAAGAAACCACTCATGCAGCGCCAAAAATCAGAGGGCGGAAGCGCACTACAAAATCTAAGCAACTGAATCTTGATGCAGCGCAGAATGTAGGAACACCTACATCATAGCGCAGACAGAGACAGTCACCTGACCGATTTACTGGATACATGGCTCTGATGAGCAAGTGTATCATGACAGAACCATCTTCTTTCGAGGAAGCTGTGGAGGATCCCACATGGGTAGATTCCATGGTGGAAGAGTATGATTCGATTGTCAGAAACAGTGCATGGGAGATTGTCCCAAGGCCGGAAGGGAAATCAGTGGTAGGTTCGAGATGGATCTACAAAGTGAAACAAGCTACTGACGGGAGCGTCGAGAAGTACAAGGCAATATTTGTTGTCCGGGGCTTCTCATAGATCGAGGGGATCGACTATGAAGAAACCTTTGCACCTGTTGCAATATATTCTTCCATACAGACCATCCTTGCTCTTTCAGCGCAGATGGGTTGGCACATTCATCAGATGGATGTGAAGACTACATTCCTCAACGGAGTCAGTGAGGAGGAGGTGTACATTGAGAAACCTGAAGGATTCAAAATCTTCAGTAGTGAGTCGCATGTGTGCAGGCTCAAAAGAGCATTGTATGGGCTGAAACAAGCACCTCGTGCTTGGTACACACAGATAGACAGTTATTTCACCGAACTTGGTTTTGCCATGAGTGTGGCGGATCCGAACCTATACCAGATTGTGGTGGAGGGTAATTTTTTGATCATTGTGCTTTATGTAGATGATTTAATACTAATAGGTGATGAACTGTTGATACACTCATGCAAGGCAGATCTTTCAAAGGAGTTTGAGATGAAGGACTTGGGCCTCCTCCATTATTTCCTAGGATTGGAAATTTGGCAGCGGAAGGGTGGACTGTTTGTGTCTCAAGGCAAGTATGCCCGGGAGATACTGGAGAAGTTTCACATGCAAGGCTGCAAGCCTATCGACACTCCTCTTCCTGGTGGTTAGAGGAAAGAGGATGCTACATCGGCAGAGGTAGTGGATGCCACCTTTTATCGACAGTTGGTTGGTTCGCTCATGTATTTAGTCAATACACGACCAGACATATGCTATGCTGTGAACCAGCTTTCACAAGCGATGGTTAAGCCTAACAAGCTCTTTTGGAAGGTAGGCAAGCATGTCCTAAGGTATCTCAAGGGCACATCGGGATATGGATTGTGGTATAGAAAGTCGGATGAGTTGAAGCTGCATGGCTTCACGGATGCAGATTGGGCAGGGAGCCCAACGGACAGAAAGAGCACATCTGGAGGGATATTCATTATCGGAGTTAAAACACTTTCTTGGTACAGCAGGAAATAGATATCCGTGGCACTCAGTTCAGTGGAGGCCGAGTACATGGCAACAAGTTTGGCTGCATGCGAGGCCATATGGATGACGAAGATCCTAGTCGGGTTGTTCGGTTCACACTTAGATCCTACTGTGATATATTGTGATAATCAGAGTTGCATTAAACTCTTGGTTAATCCAGTATTTCATGATAGATCTAAACATATTGACATCTGGTATCATCATATCAGATATTGTGTGAAGCGGAAGATCATGTTACTTTCTTACATTCCCACGGAGGATCAAGATACAGATATTCTGACGAAGGCGCTCACCAGGAGCAAATTCGAATACCATAGAGATAGAATCAGGGTGGCAGATAATCCCTATCTTGTTGAGAGGGAGTGTTGAGATTCAACAAGATGATGAGCTTAGTGAAAAGAGTCGCCTTCACTAAGTGGGCCCGCAGGCTATTTTTGGCGCAAAGTATATTTTTAGACTATGTCTATTTTTATACATGTCGATCATATTCTATGAGTTGCAGGATGCTATTTGTGGATGGTTGGTCAATTTGGAAAAATAGATGGACTTCTATTTTTAGACATATTGGGTGGAATCCATTTTTATATTGCCAGTCTAAAAATAGATATGTCGAATATTATTAGCTCTTAATAATATTTGGACTCTAAACATTATCTTATTCTCTTGGAGCACTTCAGTTAAGTGCACAGATGTGGCACAGCAACTGACAGAAGGAATTACGCTATTCCTAAGGGTTTACTTTAGCTAATGCATGAGGACTTTAGTTATAACTCATGTGACAGAGTTTGGTGGAGTTATAGAAGTAGTTGGTGGAGTTGTATTTAGTTTAACTCAATTAGACTCAGTTGAGCTAGTTGTATCTAGTCTAACTGATTGATACACTAGTGAGAGTGGTGTGAATTAATTATTTAATTAATTCACTAAATAATAACGCATTAATAAACTGAAGAATACATCATTTAACTACAGTGCATGGCAGTTTCAGTGGAGACCAGTGGAGAGGTAGGTGAAAGAGCAAGTGTGACTATCAGTTGTGAC
The DNA here is from genome assembly GCA_034641835.2 of Pinus albicaulis. Classification (NCBI taxonomy): domain Eukaryota; kingdom Viridiplantae; phylum Streptophyta; class Pinopsida; order Pinales; family Pinaceae; genus Pinus; species Pinus albicaulis. The sequence continues at coordinate 952,343,537 of CM076577.1, read as the reverse complement.
TATAGTGATGCATTGATTGCATCCAAAACTCAGTGGAGATGCCAATGAGGATTGCGTGAGCAAGGATGGAGAAATTTGAGTTCATTCAGAGCCATTCTTCAGCAGGGATTGCGCAATAGAGGTAGGCTAGCAAGTGGCAAAGATCAGTGCTTGGATTTGCAAGATCGGGCCTGATTAGTGTGTAGCAATTGTATTGTACTGAGAGCTTGATATGATCAGATTTGTATGAGTATTGTTACATGATCTCTATGACATATATTATATACATATGGTTGGGGTTTTCAGCTTTAGGCTTTCCCGTTAAACAACTGTGTTCATATGTGTGAATTTTTATTGTTTCATGTGTGCATTGCTATCTTAATTTTATTTCCGCAAATGATCAATGGTGGAATAGATTTTGTATTGTGCATGAAATTAAAATAGAGTGTGATCAGGAGAATATTGGATATATAACACATAAGTTATATAATTTCTACATCATTTACCTTCTCAAAACTAAATCTCCCAATACTGCTCAGGGTGCAGCGTTAGCTTTGAAAATAGGGCAGAAAGGTGATTTTTTGGGTGTTTTTGGCACTTTGGGAGTACCAGTTCTGCTCCAAATGATCTAAAATGTTTTTTGTATGATGTCCTTGGCCTAAGTATTCCAAAAGTGTAAGCCATTCCTCAAAATAGTGCCCCAAAAAATATCGTAGCGCCAGTGGCGCTGCGCCTTTGGCCTTCCAAAACAGTCAAAAATCGAAAAACTTCAAAATTGTGCCAAAATTTGGATTTACCTTGCTGATTATGTTTGGGATGCCTGCAGGGATGCATCAGCAAGTATTTCAAGGTTTTCTTTGCCTTTTTCCTCCTTTAGGGATTGAAACTTTGCAAGGGATCTTTTGAGCTTGGCCCTTGCAATCTTGTTTCTTAAGGCATAATGCCTTGCCATCTTCTTTTGGAGGTCAAGGTCCCTCTTGGTCTTCTCCAACTGACCCTCCAAGTGTCTATTTTCCCTCTTAATCTAAGGTTCCTAATCATAGTCAATCTCCATGGTCAGCAACTCACTTGGAGTGAGTTTCTCTGCCAAGGCTGCCTCTTGCTCTCTCTTCTTGGCTAAGGCCTTCTTTAAGCCAATTGTTATTGGCCTCTTCCAAGGAATTTGTTCTTCCTCTTCATCAGTGTTCACATATCTATCCAAGGCCTCATCTAGCTTAGCCTTGGCTTTTGCAGCCTATTTCTGAGCTCTGATAGCTCTGACCTCATAGATTTCCTTCTGTGCCTCCAACTGCTTGTTTTCAACCTCAAAATAATGGATGAAATTCTTAGCCCTACCTAGATTGGCATGCAAATCCCTAATCTGAGCATCCTTGCTTTGGAGAAGCATGTTTGAGATCCTTGCCTCATTTTCATCATCACTGTCAACATGAATGAGTTCAAATTCTTGTTAAGTCTCATGTTGGTCTTCTTTTTATTCATCCATGACCTTTTCCTTACCTTTATCAAGCTTCTTGGTTGATGTAGAAGGAATGGCCCCTTGCCTCTTAGAGGCAGCAAACACATGCCTATTTCCTCTTTGGTAGGTCAAATAAAAAGGTCCAATTTTGATCATTTCAGTGCCTTCACTATTGTTGCCATCATGACTACCATCATCATTGGTATCCTTACTGTCATCATGGTTCTTATCAGCACTGCTCTCATGGCTGCCTTCATCATTGGTATCATCATTACTATCATGGCCTTTTCACCCACTATCATCATTAGTACCAACATCATAATTTTCCTCACTACCCTCTTCTTCATTATTTTCTTCTTTAATTACATTTTTCTCGCTAATGTCTTGGCTTTCTTACCTATTTCCATCATCATTGCTATTCTCTGCCTTATTTTTCTCTATCTCACCGATATCTGCCTCCTCATTTCCTTCTTCTTCACTGTTGTTTGCCTTACTGCTGTGAGCTTCACTTTGCTCTTTATTGCTCTCTAACCCACTGCTATCATGGCTCATTTCCTTGCTTCTTTCTGCATCCTCACTGATATTTTCCTCATTGACATGAACCTCATTTTCCTTATCCTCACTGCTATGTGTTTCATCACTATTTTCCTCACTGTCATCTTTTTTTCTTTCTTCTTCACTGACATTAGCCTCACTGCCCTCATTTTTTGATTTTTCATTTTCATCTCCCTGATTGGCATCTTCTTCACTGATATCCTCTTCCTTGCTTTATTCTTCACTAACATTAGCCTCACTACCCTCACTGTCTGATTTTTCATTGTCATCTCCCTCTTTGTTAGATGCACTAGTATCGTGAGGTGAAGGTGAGGGATTTTGAGAAAGTGCTGAAGGAGGGTCGTTACCCTTAGGTGAAGGAATGTGAGTAGATGGTGAGGTGGAAGAGTCATCATGAGGTGATGGAATGTGAGTAGATGGTGATGGATGTCTAGTGAGGTGTGATGGTGAAGGAGGAATGGGAAGCTGAGAAGATGAAGGTACATCTTCCTGTTGTTGGCCTTGTGGATTGGTGAACACCTCATGGGCAATGAAAACCTCCCATGGAATGCCCTTCTGCTGCAATTGATGCATAACAACCATTTTAATAATAGAGTGGTGAAAGAGGCTTTTCATCTGTTGGGGATAGTCTCTCTTTCGTACAATATAGGACATTTTGTCAATACTTCTGTAGAGGTAATAGGGTAGGTGCAGCATCCTCACCCTAGTAAAGTGCATAAGAAGCCTAATGTGATAGGATTAAAGCCTGGAGAACCTTCCCTCACATGTAGAATACTTCATAATGATCTTCATCATAAGTGCATATCTCGCCAGCAAGTGTGAGAAAGGAAAAATGGATTTATTGTGGTCTTTGTACCTAGGTTTTAAAAATGGCTCATAGTAGCTCGTGTCAAGATTGGCCTGCTTGAACCATTTCTCCCCTACACTTGGTACCTCAGTGGAATTGGCACTAGCATCAGTAGACAACTCAAAGGTTACTCCTGCAAGGTTAACTTGTTTCTCATGCAAGTTAATGATGAAAAGCCTGGTTAGCTCAGGGTGGTTTTGCACCTACTGTAACCTTTCACAAAAATCAACGCATCCTACATGCTGGAAGTAGGAAACAGTTAAAGGAGATGTCATTAGCTCTATGGTGTTGAGTGATTCAAACATGTTGATCTTTTCACCTTTGTTCCCCTGCCTCCTTGGAATTTGGCCTTCTCCTCCACTACCACTGTCCTCTCTTTCTGACATTTTGACCACTCTGCCTTTGAAACCCTATCACTGATGTGAAACTGATATGGAAGAGGGTAATGGAATGGAAGTCTGCCTATGAATGAGATGAATGAGTGAGGGTGTAAGTATGTGAGAATGAGGGATAAGATAATCACTCAAGTGCAACCCTTTGCTAATGTGTCAAACTCTATTTTGCCAACCTTGGAGTGTAAATGGATATGTAATGAAAAGATGATGATGAAAGGCATTTTTTTACAAGTGGAGGGGGTGAATAAATGAGTGTTATGACTTGATTTGATGGATGACAAACCCTTAAACCAATGCAACCACCTTAATTTCACCTCTTGCTTTGACTGATCTTCTTTATGGGTATATGAAATGAGATTAGACAGTGATTTCAAGCTTGATTTTTAGGGTTTTATCCTCAGGGTTTGATTTTACTCATTTAGAAAACACCAAATAGCTTGAAAATGTGGCTAGGGTGTCCACTTACCTCTTTATGTTCTCATAAGACCTTGGAGGAGATTGAAAAGGGTTTGAGTTGATTTTGAGTGTTTGTGGGGTGTAGGAGGCCCTCGTGGCCAAGGGCGCAGTGCCAGCCCCAGGCGCGCAGCGCCAAGCCTTTTCCTCACTGGGCCTATTGGGCAAGAGCACAGCGCTCTTCCAAGCGCACAGTGCCACCTCCCAGGTGCGTAGCGCATTAAGAAAATACACGGGAGTTTTTCGCCAAGGGCACATAGCCCGACTCTAGGCGTGCAACGCCAATGTGAGTGCACAGCGCCACAAAATTTTTCCCATTTTGGGTGCAGAATGAGCTTTGTAGACTTAGGAATTTGATTTAGACTTTGCAACCCACTTTCTGAATGTTTTTTAAGCCTTTTTCACTTTTCATTGATATTCCTTTGTTACTAACTCTCTGAACTTTTTTCTTTGCAGGTGACTTAGATCATGAAGTCCACTCTTTTTCTTTTACTCCTTTGAGATCTCACCCGTGGCTTTCTGGCACTGTTCTGCATTCAAGACACCCACTCGGCACTTCTGCCCCCCCCCCCCACGCGAGTCCACCACTACTCTATCCCCTTCGCCACACACCCTAAGAGGCCCCGCGACAGCCGAGAAGAGTCAGTGCGGTGTACGAACAGATCATTCATGCAGCTTCGTGCGAAAAAAGGATGGGGGAGGGTGCAACACTGGGACTTCTCAGAAGGTCACCCATCCTAGTCCTACTCCAACCCAAGCATGCTTAACTACGGAGTTATGATGTGATCCGGTGCAATAACGCTGGTATGGTCGCACCCACAAGGATCTCCCCCCCTCCCTCTCTTCAATGGAGATCAAAAAAGGGGTGGAGGGTGCAACACTAGGACTTCCTGGGAGGTCAGCCATCCTAGTACTACTATAGCCCAAGCGCGCTTAACTGTGGAGTTCTGATGGGATCTGGTGCATTAACGTTGGTATGATCACACCCGCAAATATTCCCCCCCTCCCCCTATTCAAGGGAAACTGTCGAGCCACAAGGAGGGCACGCGACCCATCCATGGTCCTCGATCCGACGCGATGTTTGCTCCTGTCTCCCCAATGCCTCTTCCATGATCTAGCAGTGCCTAAACGAGAGGAAGCAGAAGAAGAAGTAGTTGAAGAAGTAAAAGGCGTAAGTTATGCGGCCATCGATGACACTTCGTAGAGCTCGCCTGTGGCTTTCCGGTGTTGTTCCGCATTCAAGACACCCACTTGGCACTTCCGCCCCCCAGGCGAGTCCACCGCTACTCTATCGCCTTCGCCACGCACCCTAAGAGGCCCTACAACAGCCGAGAAGAGTTAGTACGGCGTACATACGGATCATTCATGCAGTTCCGCGTGAAAAAAAGTTGGGGGAGGGTGCAACACTGGGACTTCCCGAGATGTCACCCATCCTAGTACTACTTCAACCCATGCGCGCTTAACTAAAAATTTCTGATGGGATCCTGTCCATTAACGCTGGCATGATCGCACCTGCAAGTATCTCCCCCCCTCCCTCTCTTCAACGAAGATCAAAAAAGGGGGGAGGGTGCAACACTAGGACTTCCCGGGAGGTCACCCAACCTAGTACTACTCTAGCCCAAGCACACTTAACTACGGAGTTCTAATGGGATCTGGTGCATTAATGCTGGTATGATTGCACTCGAAAGGATCGTTCCCCCTCCCCCTCTTCAACGGGCACCACACAAAAAGGGGGAGGGTGCAACACTAGCACTTCCCCGGAGGTCACCCCCGGTACTACTCTAGCCCAAGCGCGCTTAGCAGCGGAGTTCTGATGGGATCCTGTGCATTAACGCTGGTATGATCGCATCCGTAAGGATGTCGCCCCCTCCCCCTCTTCAATAGAGATCAAAAAAGGAGGGGAGGGTGGAACACTAGTACTTCTCGGGAGGTCACCCATCCTAGCACTACTCTAGCCCAAGTGCGCTTAACTGTGGAGTTCTGATGGGATCCATTGCATTAACGCTGGTATGATTGCACCCACAAGGATCCCCCCCTCCCCCTTTTCAACGGAGATCAAAAAATTAGGGTAGGGTGAAACACTAGGACTTCCCGGGAGGTCACCCATCCCAATACTACTCTAGCCCAAACGCGCTTAACTAGGGAGTTTTGATGGGAACCGATGCATTAACGCTGGTATGATCGCACCCACAAGGATCTCCCCCCCTCCCCCTCTTCAATAAAGATCGAAAAAGGGGGCGAGGGTGCAGCACTAGGAATTTCCCGGGAGGTCACCCATCCCAGTACTACTCTAGCCCAAGAGAGCTTAACTACGGAGTAATGATGGGATCCGGTGCATTAACGTTGGTATGATCGCACCCGCAAGGATCTTGCCCCCTCCCCCTCTTCAACGGAGATAAAAAAAGTAGGGGATGGTGCAACACTAGGACTTCCTGGGAGGTCACCCATCCCAGTTCTACTCTAGCCCTAGCGCGCTTAACTGCGGAGTTTTGATGGGATTCGGTGCATTAACGCTGGTATTATCACACCCGCAAGGATCTCCCTTCCTCCCCCTCTTCAATGGAGATCAAAAAAGGGGGGAGGGTGCAACACTAGGACTTCCCGGGAGGTCACCCATCCCAGTACTTCTCTAGTCCAAGTGCGCTTAACTGCGGAGTTCTGATGGGATCTGGAGCATTAACGTTGGTATAATCACACACACAAGCATCTCCCCCCCTCCCCCTCTTCAAGGGAGACCGCCGAGCCACAGGGAGGGCACGCGGTCCATCCATGGCCCTCGATTAAACGCGACGTTTGCTCCCATCCCCCCGACGCCTCTTCCACGATCTGGAAGCGGCTGAACCGGAGGAAGCAGAAGAAGAAGTAGTAGAAGAAGGAAAAGGAGTAAGTTCCGCGACCACCGGCGGTGATGCGTAGAGCTTGCTCGTGGCTTTCTGGCGCTGCTCCACATTCAAGACACCCACTCGGCACTTTCGCCCCCAGCCGATTCCACCGCTACTCTATCCCCTCCGCCACCCACCCTAAGAGGCCCTGTAACAGCCAAGACGAGTCGACGCGGCGTACGTACGGATCATTCATGCCACACCGCTCGAAAAAAGGATGGGGGAGGGTGCAACACTGGGACTTCCCAGGAGGTCACCCATCCCAGTACTACTCCAGCCCAAGCGCACTTAACTGCGGATTTTTGATGGGATCCGATGCATTAACGTTGGTATGATCGCACCCGCAAGGATCGTTCCCCCTCCCCCTCTTCAACGAGTGTCGCACAAAAATGGGGAGGGTGCAAAACTAGGGCTTCCCAGGAGGTCACCCATCCCAATACTACTCTAGCCCAAGTGCGCTTAATTGTGGAGTTCTGATGGGATTTGGTGCATTAACGCTGGTATGATCGCACCCGCAAGGATCTCGCCCCCTCTCCCTCTTCAACGAAGATTAAAAAATGGCGGGAGGGTGCAACACTAGGACTTCCCAGAAGGTCACCCATCCCAATACTACTCTAGCCCAAACGCGCTTAACTACGGAGTTTTGATGGGATCTGATGCATTAACTCTGGTATGATCACACCCACAAGGATGTTTCCCCTTCCCCCCCTTCAACGGAGATCAAAAAAGGTGGGAGGGTGCAACACTAGGACTTCCAGGGAGGTCACCCATCATAGTACTACTCTAGCCCAAGCATGCTTAACTGCAAAGTTCTGATGGGATCCATTGCATTAACATCGGTATGAACGCACCCGCAAGGATCTTCCCCCCTCCCCCTCTTCAACGGAGATAAAAAAGGCGGAGGAGTGTGCAACACTAGGACTTTCCGAGAGGTCACCCATCCCAGTACTACTTTAGGCCAAGTGCGCTGAACTGCGGAGTTCTGATGGGATCCAGTGTATCAACGCTGGTATTATCGCACTCGCAAGGATCTCCCCCCCTCCCCCTCTTCAACAAAGATCAAAAAATGGGGGGAAGGTACAACACTAGGACTTCCCCGGAGGTCACCCTTCCCAGTACTACTCTAGCCCAAGCGCGCTTAATTGCGGAGCTCTGATGGGAACCAGTGCATTAACACTGGTATGATTGCACCAGTGAGGATCTCCCAGCCTCCCCCTCTTCAAGGGAGACCACCGAGCCACGGGGAGGGCATGGGGCCCATCGATGGCCCTTGGTCCAACACGATATTTGCTCCCATCCCCCCAGTGCCTCTTCCCCGATCTGGCAACACCTTAACCAGAGGAAGCAAAAGAAGAAGTAGTAGAGGTAAAAGGCGTAAGTTCCACGGCCACCGAGGACGCTTCGTAGAGCTCACCCGTGGCTTTTCGGTGTTGTTCTACATTCAAGACACCCACTCAAAACTTCCGCCCCCCGCACGAGTCCATCGCTACTTTATCCCCTCTGCCATGCACCCTAAGAGGCCCCGCGATAGCCGAAAAGAGTGGGTGCAGCGTACGAATGGATCATTCATGCAGCTCCGCACGAAAAAAGGATGGGGGAGGGTGCAACATTGGGACTTCCCAGAAGGTCACCCATCCTAGTACTACTTCAGCCCAAGCACGCTTAACTACGGAGTTCTGATGGGATCCAGTGCATTAATGCTGGTATGGTCCCACCCGCAAGGATCTCCCCCCCCCCCCTCCTTCTCTTCAATGGAGATAAAAAAAGGGGGGGAGGGTGCAACACTAGGACTTCTTGGGAGGTCAGCCATCCCAGTACTACTCTAGCCCAAGCGCGCTTAACTGCGAAGTTCTGATGGGATCTGGTGCATTAACGTTGGTATGATCACACCCACAAAGATCTCCCCCCCTCCCCCTATTCAAGCGAGACCGTCGTGCCACAGGGAGGGCGTGCGGCCCATCCATGGTCCTCGGTCCGACGCAATGTTTGCTCTCGTCCCCCCGATGCCTCTTCCTTGATCTAGCAGCGCCTAAACAAGAGGAAGCAGAAGAAGAAGTAGTAGAAGAAGTAAAAGGTGTAAGTTCCGTGGCCATCGACGACGATTCGTAAAGCTCGCCCATGGCTTTCTGGCACTGTTCTACATTCAATACACCCACTCGGCACTTCCGCCCCCCGAGCAAGTCCATCGCTACTCTATCCCCTCCGCCATGCACCCTAAGAGGCCCCGCGACAGCCGAGAAGAGTCGGTACGACGTACGTATGGATCATTCATGTAGCTTCGCATGAAAAAAGGATTAGGGAGGGTGCAACACTGGGACTTCCCGAGAGATCACCCATCCCATTACTACTTCAACCCAAGCACGCTTAACTACAGAGTTCTGATGGGATCCTATGCATTAACACTGGTATGATCGCACCCACAAGAATATCCCCCCCTCCCTCTCTTCAACGAAGATCAAAAAAGGGGCAACACTAGGACTTCCCGGGAGGTCACCCAACCCAGTACTACTCTAGCCCAAGTGCACTTAACTACGGAGTTCTGATGGGATCCGATGCATTAACACTAGTATGATCACACCCGTAAGGATGTCCCCCCTTCCCTCTCTTCAACAAAGATCAGAAAAGGGGGGGAGGGTGCAACACTAGGACTTCCCGGGAGGTCACCCATCCCAGTACTACTATAGCCCAAGCGCGCTTAACTGCGGATTTTTTATGAGATCTAGTGCATTAACATTAGTATGATCGCACCCACAAGGATCTCCCCCCCTACCCCTCTTCAACGAAGATCAAAAAATCGGGGGAGGGTGCAACACTAGGACTTCCTAGGAGGTCACCCATCCCAGTACTACTCTAGCCCAAGCACACATAACTACAGAGTTCTGATGGGATCCAGTGCATTAATGCTGGTATGATCACACCCGCAAGGATCTCCCTCCCTCTCCCTCTTCAACGGAGATCAAAAAAGGGGGGGGGGGGTGCAACACTAGGACTTCCCGAGAGGTCACCCATTCTAGTACTACTCTAGCCCAAGCACGCTTAACTGTGGAGTTCTGATGGGATCCAGTGCATTAACATTGGTATGGTCGCACCAGCAAGGATCTCCTTCCCTCCCCCTCTTCAAGGGAGATCGTTGAGCCACGGGGAGGGCGCGCAACCCATCCATGGCCCTCAATCCGACGCAATGTTTGCTCCTATCCCCTCGACACCTCTTCCCCGATCTGGCAGCACCTGAACCAGAGGAAGCAAAGAAGTAGTAGAAGAAGGAAAAGGCGTAAGTTCCGCGGCCACAGGCGGTGCTGCATAGAGCTCGCCCATGGCTTTCGACGTTGTTCTGCATTCAAGATAGCCACTCAGCACTTCCGTCCCCCAAGCGAGTCCATCGTTACTCTGTCCCCTCCGCCACCCACCTTAAGAGGCCCCGCGACAGCCGAGAAGAGTTTGCGCGAGGTACATATCACGCAGCTCCGCGCAAAAAAAGGATGGGGGAGGGTGCAACATTGGGACTTCTTAGGAGGTCACCTATCCCAGTACTACTCCAGCCCAAGCGTTCTTAACTACATATTTATGATGGGATTTTGTGCATTAACGCTGGTATGATCGCACCCGCAAGGATCACGCCCCCTCCCCCTCTTCAACAGGCGTCGCACAAAGAGGGGGAGGGTGCAACACTAGGACTTCTCGGGAGGTCACCCATCCCAGTACTACTCTAGCCGAAGCACACTTAACAGTGGAGTTTTGATGGGATCCAGTGCATTAACGCTGGCATGATTGCACCCGTAAGGATCTCACCCCCTCCCCCTCTTGAACGAAGATCAAAAAAAGGGGGGAGGGTGCAACACTAAGACTTCCCGGGAGGTTTCCCATCCCAGTACTACTCTAGCCCAAGCGCGCTTAACTGTGGAGTTCTGATGGGATCTGGTGCATTAACGCTGGTATGATTCAGGTGGCCTCCCAGGTTGTTTGCCACTAAATAAGTGTCCCATGCAGCAATCTCATAAGCATAATAGATGGGACTATAAGGTCCTTGCTTCCACTGAGCAAATCCATCTTTGATTTCTGTGTGGAAGCTGTATGTGAGGGATATGTGTGCATGACTTTGATCATTTGAGTTTTACCACTCTTTCTATCCACCCATTCCATCTGCAAAGTCTCCCAATCAGTGGTGACTTTCCCCAAAGTAATCAACCATTGAACACCCAATATCACATTAGTGTCAGGTATGTCAACCACAAAGAAGTGATCAGTCAATTTATATGTTCCCATGGTGACTGATAAGGATGGAACATTATGCATGCATTACATATTTCTATCTCTTGGGACCAAAACAGAAATCCCTCAAAAGCATCAGTGGGTATTGCCCTCCTTTGCACTAGTTGGGCATCAATAAAATTTTGGGTAGCCCCACTATCAACCAAAATAGAAACCCTCTTATTCAAGATGGAACCTTGAACTCTTAATGTCAAGTACTTAGGTACTCCTCTCAATGATGCAAGAGCCCCTCCAATTGGAGCAAATGCAGCATTCCCATCCCCTGATGGTGTTGGTTCATCTCCTGCAGTGTCAGCACTGTGACCTCTCCTTGGTTCTTCTTCCTCTTCCTCCTCATCATCTAAGAATACCTCTATGCAGTGTGCCTTTCTTGCTGCACATGTATGTTCGGGTGCCCAAGATATTTGGCATGTGAAGCAAAGATTCCTCCTCCTCAAATATCTTCGGACATCATCATCAAGAGGTTTTTTATTTTCACTCTCGTTTGAAAGAGGAGCCTTCTCTTCTTTTCACTTTGATGGAAAAGAGGACTTATGTTGAAATGTTGCCTTTGCTTTTGGCAAGGCATCTTGAAGATCTCTAGCCCTTTCAATGGCATCTTGAAGCGTAGTGGGCTTGGTAGACTTAACCAACTCATGAAGAGGTTCATCCAACCCATCAATTAACATATACACCCTTCTTGTTGGAAATAAATCAGGAACCATAACAGAAAGTCTCAAAAATTCAAAAATGTAAGTTTCTAGATTACCTGATTGTTTTAGCTTTGTAAGGCTCATGAATGGTGCTTCAGGATCTCTTCTATCAAACCTTTCCACCAGCCTTCTAGTGAACTCTGAATATGCAGTCACATGGGCATGACCCAATGTAGACAAGCTATGGAACCACCAGTCATGTGCTTCACCCTCAAGGTGCACCGCTGCAATCTTAATGGCCTCCATTTCTGGAACTTCGTTCAAATGGAAGTAGATGTCAAGTTTCTCTACACATGATTTGTCAATGCACTTGGATGACCCATCAAAGTTGGGTAAAAATAATCTGCCCATAGTGCGGTGTAGATCATGATTTTGAATGAATCCACCACTTCTATTGTGATGCCTTGGTCTTCTATTGTCCTTGATTTGAAAAAATTATTGAAAACTCAAGTGGTCCTTGAATCTCTGAGTTTGAGACTCATGCTCCATAAAATAGTCCTCAAGGGATTCTTGCTCTTGAAACCCTTCATTTCCCACAGTGAAGAATGTAGGCATTGTAGAGCATTGGGAAACTTGTGGTTGCTGCACTGGTTGATCACTCCAGTGATGAGACATGCCAGAGCCTTCACCATGATGAAATCCTTTAGGGGATTCCTTGTATCTATCCATCCTCATTTCTTTAATTCCTCTAGCAATGCCTTGCATGGATCTAAGAATGATCTTAGGGAACTCCTTCTCTTCATCTTCACCTCCAGATAAAGGGGTTTTACCCTTGTCTTCTTTTTCATTTGTATAATCAAAATTCCGGTGGCTTCTTCTGTGATACCTCTTCTCTATATCAGCAAGAGGCTCTCCTTCTTTAGATGACATATTGGATTTTCAAGATGCACAGGTTGTGCCAAGATAATGCTCTGATACCACTGTAATATTTCCAAATGGGAAAAGCAGGAATATAGTGCAAAATGTTGGAACAATAATGCAAACAATAATATAAAAGCAAGAGGCCAATATGGAGACCTTTCATATGTTATAACAATAGAAAAATATGCATAATTAATGGGCCATAAGATATGAAAGAAGAAAGTACAAGCCTCCAATGGACAAAATCCCTCCAAAATGAGGTGTTGCTACTATATATAAAGCTAGAAGTCTATTACAGTGCTGTTTTAAAAGCTTTGCTAAAGAAAATGACTATAAATTAGATCTAGGGCTGATATGTGCCTCAAAAGATAGATACAATACAGATGTGAGCACTATACAACCTCCTTTGAAGAACCTGTTAGTCATCAGTAATGTTTTCTATTTTGTAGATGACTAAATGCTTGTCCTAGATTTCTAAAAACAATATTCATGAATATTGTGAGGTTTAGAAATCTCACTGCCTTCATTATCCTTAGGATAATTTTTTTACTATTTCATTATTCTATCATGTCATGGTCAGCTTACCACTCCTAGAATACCCCTCATGGCCTCATGCCACTCATCTTCATCCTATTTTCCCACCTATAACCATAGCACTTTGTTTTGCTTTTACCTCACCCCTCCACTTGCCCACTAAGATTACCAAACAACCTACTCATTCTCATATTCACCAAATGCCTCAAGCATTTATGGTCTAAAAATTGTCCCTATAGGCTCTTTGGATAAGTCAAGTACATTGAATTTTGGATCTTCAATACATTAATTTTTCAAAAACTCTATTTTTCATACTTGAAGACTCCAAGTCAAGCTTTCAGTCAAAGAAGAATTCCAAGGAGTTGTCCACTAGGTCACTAGGGATTCATAGGTTGTAGGGTTATCTTTGATGTTCTAAATAAATTTTTTTTATGTGCAAAGAAGCTCAATCAAATGGGACAGAAGGTCAGCACCTATTTGTCCAAGTTAGATCAAGAAAATATCCAAGGAGGACTGCTTTTCCAAGGACAAAATTCTGCAAAGGACAGTTGTTCATTTTTTACATTTATGCAGGAGTGTCAAGGTGGCCATTAGTTAGAAAATTGGTAAGGTAAGAGGCCTGCTCCTCATTAGAAGATACACTCAAGAAAATAGAAGGGGAAGTAGCCTATGCTCAGGAAAAATTAGGCTTCCTAAGACTGGTTGGGCCAGCAGTATGCCAAGCAAAGATCAATGCATCAAATCACAAGGTTAGAGGCACACCAGTACAACTAAGCATGAATTGAAGATTTTTTAGAAATCATAGAGGGAAAAAGGTGAGGTGAATTGAACAGAAATGAATTAACTTGAAAGGTCTATAGAGAAATTATAAGACAACACTAATGATTCTTCTCAAACAGCCCAAAACCCTAAGGTTTTGGAAAGATAGGCAAGAGGGTGAAATGAATAAAATGAGCCTCCATAATGATAGCAGAAAGAGAGTTTGAAGAGGCTCTTGAAGGTGACTTCTAGGGTTTTCCAAGGTAAAGTGTTTGACTGCCTCAAAGGGAAAGCATGAAAGAGTATCAGTATAAGAAAGGTCAAGCCTTCATTTTTAGTCATCTGCACTCAAAGATCAAAGGGATAAAAGCATAGGGCTAAGTTTCAAGATAGGAAAAACCAAATGATTATTAAGTTCCTGTTGTGTAACTAAATGTGTCAAACACCAAGAAACATCAGAAAACTCAAATCAATATGTCATGGCACCTATAACAAATTAGAAGTGGCCAAAAAGGAGATATGGAAAACATGATTATGGTCATTGTAAAAAGTAAGTTTGTCATGTCCAAAAATCAATGAGAGGGATAGAAACCATGTTTTCCAGGTCACCCACGCTCATAAATCTTAAAGGGGGTAAAAACATGATTTCAACTTCACAATGTAAGCAAAAGAAGTTTTGACAGTGCTAAGCAAGCTGCCACCAAAGGAAAAAGAGCCATTTTAAAGTTTTAAAGTCACCTACTGTGAAAGGTCAAAAAGATATCAGTCAAAGTGATAAAGGGGCTAAAAAACATTAGATAGTGGGTTTGTAAGAGATAAATTTGTTTTCCTAAGACTATAAAATTGGATTTTGTTTATCCCTCAGTTCATTTGTCACTTGCAAAAAGAGTAAGGAGCCTTCAAGAAGAAATTTCTGAGTTTCAGTCTAAATATGGGTAAGGTTACTTGGTGCTACGCTTTGGAGCAGGCACTACGCTTAGAGCACTCGGTGTTGTGCTTAGGGAAGATTTCGAAATGTAAAAATATGCTGCACTGCGTGTACAAGGGAGTGCGTTGCACTTACAAGTGGGCACTACCCACTCGCCTAGTTTTGCCCAACAGGCAGGGTATCGTGCATCGCTGCACTCAGGAGGAGACCCGACAGGCCCAGATAAATGCCCGACGTTGCGCTCAGAGGGCTCGATAGGCCCAAAACCCATTTAGCGCTGCACGTAGGAGCCTAGCATGCCTTCATGTGGGTAGCGTTGTGCCCAGGAGGACTCTACATGCCTAGATTTTGCCCGGCACTGTGCCTAGAGCAGAAGCCCTCTTTCACTTGCAAAAATTGCCAAAATCACAAGGGAACACCTCCAAAGCTGCATCCAAGGACCTGCAAAGGAGTCAAAAATTTGGTAGGTGCATGTTTTCCTTATCCTCCAAGTGGTTTTTATGATTCAATGGTTAAAGGAAATTGACTAAACCCTAGTCACTGGAAACCCTAGGTGCTCATGGAAAACTCTTTGATTTGACCTACAAGAAAAAAAAATATCAGTTAAGAGGGGTGTCAATTAGGGAAATTTCAGTCAATTCAAGTTATCCCTCATCAAAGCTCAAAGGAAATCAGTCATAAGCCCACACCTCCACCTCAATCACTTACAAAAGTTTCCTTTTCACCATCATTCATTTCACTCCTCCTACCTAGTTTCCCAAGCAGGCCTAAGTTTTTCTAAAAATAGAAATAGTCACCATTTCAGGAGAAGAAGGGAGTGTCAGCAGTGAAGGAGGCCAAGTGCTTATGAGGAAAAAGCACAAGGGTGGGAAGGTTAACAGATTTGAGCCCCAAGACACTGTGGAGATTACTACCTCTCCCATGATTCTCACATGTTTTTAGAATGTAGGGTGTTTTCAGTTTTGTGAAAAGGTCCAACAAGTGCAAAGTCATCCTGAGCTCACTAGGTTGTTTGTCCTCAACCTACACAATAAATAAGTAAATCTTTCAGGGGTAGACTTTGAGCTATCATTAGATACCATTTCCCATGCTACTGGACTTCCTAATGTTGGTGAGAAATGGTTCAAAAGGGAAAAGTTGGATGAGCTGCTATGAGCCATTCCTCAAGCTTAGGTTCAAAGAAGGCTGCAAGACTATTTTCCCTTTCTCACACTTACTAGAGAGGTATGCACCCTTAATGAAGGTCATCATGAAATATTTTACATGTGAGGGGAGATACTTTAGGCTCTACTCCTACCATATCAGATTACTCATGCATTTTATTAAGGTTGAAATTCTTCATTTTCCTTACTACTTGTATAGGAGTATCGGCAAGATGTCCTCTATTGTCCAAAGGAGGAGTTATTCCCAAAAAATGCATAGTTTGTTCCACCACTCCTTGATCAAGATGGTGGTGCTACATCAGTTGGAGAAAAAAGGCATACCTTGGGAGGTGTTCCTAGTTCATGAAGTATTCACAAGCCCTCAGCCCCATCATCAACCAAATTTACCCTCATCATCTCATCCTCCTCCCTCCACTCCTCCATCACCTCCTACTGACCATGACTTATCATCTACCAAAGTATCCTCTCCTCAAGAAAACCTCCCTTCCACATCTTCTCCTGATGCATCATATCAAAAAGGAAGTGGCAGTGAACAGTCAAGCCAAAATGAGGGTGAGGATGACAATTAGTCAAGCCAAAATGAGGATGAGGGTGATGATGAGTTAAGCCCACAAGAGGCAGAGAACATGGAAATAGAGGGGGATGGTGATAGTGAAGAAAATGAGGAAGTTGACAGTGAAAATTAATTGAGCAGTGATGAAGAAGAGGTCAGCAATGGAGCAGAGAACGTGGAGGTGGATAATGATGAAGATGATGAAAGTGCAGAAAATTAGGAAGCTTAAGAGAGCATGGACACCATTGAAACCAACATCAATGAGAAAATTGGTAGTCATGACAACATTCATAAAAACAGTGAAGAAAATGAAGAGGGTGATAATGAAAATAAAGATCACAGTAGTGAAGAGGCAAGAAGCTTCAATGATGAACAAAATGAAAGTGCAGAGATCAGTGAGGAGACTAAAAGTGAGGAAGATGTTGAAGGAAAAGAGGTAAGCAGCAGTCAGGGTGATGAAGAAGAAGACACGGAAACAAATGATGGCATCCATGATGAAAACACCAAAGTGGGCAGAGGAAAAACATTTTCATTGTATACCAAAGAGGAGAAAGGCATGTGTTTGTTTCCTCAAAATGGCAAGTGGCCATGCCTTCCACATCCACTAAGCCACTAGATAAAGGCAAAGAATAGGTAAAGGAAGAAGAAGAATATCAGCATGAGGTTAAGAGGGAGTTTGAAATCATCCAAGTTGACAGTGATGAAGAAAATGAATCAAGGATCTCAAACTTGCTCCTCCAAGACAAAAATGCCCAAATCAAGGACTTGGAAGCCAAGTTGGCTAGAGCTAAGAATGTTATTCATTTTTATGAGATGGAAAACAAACAAATGAGTGCACAACATGCCATTTATGAGGACAGGGAAATCAGAGCCCGGAAATAAGCTCAAAGGGCACAGGTAATACTGGAAGATTTCATGGGTACCTATGAGGAAAGTGAAGATGAAGAAGGGTACTCTAGGAGGAGACCAAGAACCATGGGGTTGAACAAGGCTTTGGCAAAACAGAGAGAACAAGAATTAGCCTTGGCAAAGCAACTTCCTCTAGATGAGCTTCTTGCCATGGAGATAGAGAATGATTGGGAGCCATGGCTTGAAAGAGAAAACATACACTTGGAGGCCAATTTGGAGAGAGAAAATAAGGATCTTTATCTACAAAGGAAGATGACCAAACATTATGCCCAGAGAAACCAAGTTGCAAGGACTAAACTTAAAAAGGCCCATGCCAAGCTACAAGCACTCAAAGTGGAAAAAGGCCAAGAAAACCTTGGAATCTTGGCTGAAGCTTCTCTACTGGCTTCTCAAGCCCCATGAGGAAGACATTCACCAATTTTGAGAAATTTTTGACAAATTTTGGTTTTTTGTGAATTTGGAGGCCTCTAAGCGCAACACCCTTAGCACTATGCTTTCATCTCAGGCATCCTCATATGGAGAATTTTGCATTTTTGGAATCCTCTCATCAAGTAAAGTATGCTCACCAACGTTCAGAGAAATTGGAGCATTTTTGACCCCTCAAAGGCCAAAAAACACCTCATTTTTCACATTTCTGCCTCATTTTCAGGCTTGGCGCTGCGCCTAGAGCAGCTTTGGGAATTTTACATTTTGGACAGGTTAATGGAGCTCAATCAAGAAACCAAGGGTAGATTTTGAAATTAGACTCAACAAGATTTCCAACGGGCCATCACGGAGAAAATTTTGACATCGGGAAGGTCACCAAAACTTAGCTACAAGTGGACCCATTTTCTGCTCGGGAAGGCGCTGCGCATTCAAACCTCATGGTGCATTTTTGGCCAAAAGTCAAAAAAAGACACTCATTAATTGAAAAATGATATTTTAATGTTTTTTGAGGCAAATCGATCCAAAATTAGGTGCTAGGAGTTATTTAGGCATTTATTTCATGAGATATTTTGTGCCTTGGGCCTTGCATGGTCTCTTGGGCATTAATGACATTTATGGATGATTTTGACATTTTCGAACCCGAGTTACGGTTTTTTCCCTCCTTTGCTAGATAAATAGAGCATGAAGGTCTTATTGTAAAAGGTTGGAATTTGATGACTCTTGAGAGTAATATATGATTTTTTGGAGATTGAAGAGGAAATTGGTGTTGTGGAGCTTGTGATTGGCTTGTTTTGCTTATTGATGGAGAAGGCTTACTTGCAGGATCCCTAAGCTTGGTTAATGGTGATGTGCTTCTATTCAGTTCATGTTTTCTTATGTATCATGTTGTTTCATCCTTCTATATTGCAGTAGGACAAAGGTTTTAGACTAAGAAATGTTTTTCAAAGGCACCTTAACTCTGTTTGTTCTTCACTGCCTCTATGTTTTCCTCTGCTAGGTCAGTTTAGAGAATCCTTAGTTGCTCTCTAGGCCCACCCAAGCTTGTTTATCTTATGAATGGTTCAATAGAGTAGATATCATAGATTTGTTATGGTTAGCTCTACTTGTTTGATATCACTAAAACATTGTTCTTGAGGTCTCTCTTTGAAGTACCACTAATTAGGTCTGCCAAAGAGGCTATCTTTCGATCGTACCCTTTGTCCATGCTTGAAGAGTTGTTTCAAAAATATTTATGGCTATGATCAATTATGTTTAGGAGTTCCCTCTTCTTTGATTAAAGTTATATGTTTATCTTAAATGTTTTATAACCTTGAAAGTGAAATCACTAGAAGTTAAATGAGTTTCTCGCCTTCTATATTTCATTGGATTGTTTGTCTAAAATTCTTATTTGCTTGAGTTGAATCAAAGAGTTATTGATGTGCCCTGTCTATTGATTACTTCTTTATGCTAAATAGTGTTGAAGTCCCTTCTTGTTTTAAGTATTTGACAAAGGATTCTTGATTTCCCTCTGCCCTACTTTGTTCACAAACTTAATGTTCATTTCATTTCACATAAACATTGAAAATCCATTTGACCATGCTATATTTGCCCTGTGATGCTCCCTGATTCATTTTTGAACTTCCCATGACTCTTTATAGAATCCATAGCCCAATGACTTGAATATTTCTTCACTCCATCTATTCTACTTGACCATCTTACCCAACCAAAACAAACAAACAATCCCTGCACCTAACAACTAGCCTAAAATCAAACCCTAAAGAAAACAAGTTCACATTCTTTGCACAAATACAGAGAGCCCTCTCTGAGTCCAGGAAGGCTAGGTCTTAGGACTCTAAAGACTGGTCTGATGTTACCCTGTGCATTTGGTCTTACCAATCTATCAAATCACGGGACCATAACATAATGGTGATCACGATGGGACCTTCTTTGTAAGTAGAAAATTTAGAAATCCTTATAAAATTCAAAGGCCCTTATCACACAGTATCTATTGATTTATCACCAACTCATAGCCTAACATAATTGGAAATAAAGGTGAGAATTTTTCTAAGTTAGTGACAATCTAAGTACTCTTTAGAAATTCAGAAACCCTTATCAAATCATAGAGAACTCAAAATGTTAGCCAAATAGTAGAATCTAATTGTCTCACCATCCTAGCAAAATGATGACTCAACTGGAAGACACTCATAGAAACCTTAGGGCTACATAAAGGAACTCAAAAAACCCTAAAAACATCCCTAGATTGGTTTTTTTCAGTTATTGGTGGTGGACCATACATACATATCCTTAAAACAACAAAAAACATCCACCTAGCGACTCCACTAGCCTCCAGTAGGCCTACTACTTCACTAATTCTTATTAGACTTTCCTAGGATTGTGTTTAATCAGCCCTGAGAAGTTTAGAGGCCTAGTCACACACTGTGTGACTTTAGAAAACACTAAGAGAGGTTAGCCTTCCAAAAACAATCCTAAACTTTTAGCCTCTCTACACTTTGAGTTTGAAATCTGGGTTCACAAAGGATCAGTACCAGATCTCATTGGACCCAAACCCTCCTACTATAGTAGATGACCCAGAAAATATTTTGTGGCAAAATTATAAAACTGAAATTTCAACTACTGTCAAGACCATTCATAGAGAAAATGTTGTCCCTGAACATCTTACAGCCTTGCAAGATCCCCAGTTTGACTTGCGCCATACAAGAAACCTTTTCAAAACCAAGTCACAAAGTGGAATTGACCAGACTGACCTTGAGCCCATATATTTGCAGCAGAGTTCTAGTAGAGAAGCCTCTCCTTCCACTCCTCCTGACTTTCAACTTCTCCATCACTTTAGCTCTTTTCATCCCAAATCTGCTCAGAATCAGTTTGCTAGTCCAAGTACCTCCACCACCCCCATCCACACATCCACTGTGCAAAAAACTCCACTTCATCCTCCACCTCCTCTCACAAACCCTCCCCTTGTAAATCCTCCTTGGATTCCATCAGCTCCCATCATGGCAGCATGGTATTCCCCCCTATTGCTACCACAACCTCTGGTACCTTTACCAAATGACTACCAATCCAGAATTCCCCACTTTACCAGCGTTGAATCTACCACTACCCAATAGCATGTAGATAAGATGAATGATGCCTTTGACTACATGGAATTAGAATAAGAGACCATAAAAATGAGAATATTTTCCCAAAGCTTAGGAGGAGAAGCCAACAAATGGTTCAAAAACTTGACTCCTAACAGCATACATGATCTCCCTTACCTTTACCGGACATTCATAAACAAGTGGGAAATTAATAAAAACCCTCTCCAAATCCCCTTAGAATATAACAACCTTAAGATAAATGTCAGGGAGAGTGTCCAAGACTATTACGCTAGGTTCAATAGTGTGTACAATGCTCTCCCACCTCACATGAAACCCCCACAAGGCCTAGCACTAGCGAAATTTCCAGAAGGCTTTGATCCAGACATGACCTACCAATTAAGAGAGAGAGACCCCTTAACTTTAGAATAAATGAAAAGGGGAGTTGTGAGTGCAGAGGCCAACCTCATTGAAAAGAGGGCTAGGATGAGATCATAAAAGAGAGTTACCTACAAAGATGAAATTATGCCCTCAACCTCCTCATCTAATGCCAGGATTGACATCCTAGTTAGAACAATGGAGAGAATGATGGAGAGGATAAGCCTAAATGAAAGAACACCTCCTAGGGAAAACCAAGAAAATCCCCAAAATAGAAATAGGAATCCAAAATTCAGAAGAGACCCTCCCCAGAACAGACTAAGAGACAATGATCAACAAATCAGGCCTCCTTTACAAGACAATTATGTATATGAAGAGGGAAGAGAGACTGAAGAACCTGAAGAAAACCATGTAAACTTGATAGGTTCTGATAATGAGGGTGATGTTTTCTCACTAAATAAGAACAAGGTTTCTTTTCCTCGGATCAAACTGAAACAAACTATGAGGATTTTGAAGACTACCAATTGGGATTTGAAAATTCCATAAAGGAGGTCCATTGGCAATTTGACCTTAGGAGCAAAAAGAACCAATAAACCTCCAAGAGAAACCAAATAGACACTGTTGTTAGGAAAAGCCCTAAAAATACTCCTAAGAGGACAGCAGACAGTACCAACACCATTGCTAAGAAAGCTGATCCAAACAAAGACAAAACTAGCTAGCAAAGTGGTGACCCAAGCTGCCCTTGTACACCTACTAGTGGCCCTGAGAAAACTCTTTTGTCCAAAGTCCAAAATCAGAATCAGCAAACAAAACTTGTAGAAAAAATTATGGCTGAGAAAACTGATGTAAATATTCTCAAAACACAAGTACCTTTCAATTTTGAGGGAGAAATTGCTACGATCAAAATAAACATACCTCTCACTAAATTGATTACCCAAGACATGTACAGGTCCCAAGTTTTGAGATTTTTGAACATGGGAAATGATACCGACAGTCTACACTTGACTGATGACAAACCAGAGTTGTTGTTTGGACCTAAAGTAGAGGGAAAGTACCAAGAAGGGGCTATCCCTCCTTTCTATGTTAGCCTAAACATACATGACAAAATCTTACATAATGTCATGCTGGACTCTGGTGCCTCTCACAACCTCATGCCAAAGGTGTTGATGGAGAGATTAGGCCTGGAAATAACCAAACCTTAAAAAGACCTGTATTCCTTTGATTCAAGCAAAGTCAATTGTTTGGGTCTAATCAAGGATTTATCTGTCAATCTGGCACAAATCCCTACCAAGGGCCTAGTCATGGACATAGTAGTGGCTGATATTCCCCCCAAGTATGGCATGCTTTTATCTAGATCCTAGGGAGCCAAACTTTAGGGGAACCTTCAACTAGACATGTCATATGCTACCATCCCTGTTTTTAACCAAACAAGGAGATTATACCGATAATAACACATGAAGTATATGGTTAGCAGCCAAGAAAGGCCAAACAACACACTTATTTATTCCATCCTTTCAGATCTTGATTCATTCATTTTATTTAATGAAGAGGACATTGATGAGCAGGTAAGTGAAATTGAGACAAATCTAGACATACCACAACAGTCAAACCAGACAATGCATGAAGAACTCAACAGCCAAAACTCTGGTAGCCTAAAAAAACAACATGATGGAAAAGTTGGACTTAATTTTCTGCAAATTGAAATAAAATTACAAAACCAAAACCAAGATTAGAACCTGAACAAGGTTGCTCAAATGAAGAACAAACATAAAAAACAGAACCATTCCCTTCTGTCAACCTAAAGGTGCTGGAACACTTTCATGTGGCAAAACTTTCTAGGAAACTGGATCAAAAGAACCTTAAGGTCTTGTCATACAAAGATAACTCATCACCAAAAGGTTTTGTCACTTCAGAAGAGTGGTTGGATGCCAAAGATGGTGTCAAGAAGCCTAAAGTGGTACTTACTATGGCTGACATAGAAGAATACAACATAGGCAGCCCAGAAAAACCCAAGATGAATAGGTTATCAAAAACTCTACCACCTCGCATAAAACTGAAATACATAATACTTTTCAAAGAGTTTAGATATGCCTTTACATGTGGTGATGAGAGCTTGAAGCCTTTTGACACAAACATTGTTCAGAGTATGACCCCTTTCAAGAAAAACCAGAAATCTTTGGAGCAGATTGTGTCACTAGGAAAGAAAGCAAAGGAATATAGGCTATGTGTAGACTTTAGAGGCCTAGATCAAACCCCCCTAAAAAACAAACACCCTTTTCCTAACACAAATCATATGCTGCAAGGGGTAGAAGGTTCTAACAAGATGTCATTGTTTAATAGTGTTTCAAATTACAACCAGGTGATAATACTTCCAACTGATCAGTATAAAGCCACTTTCAAAGCACCTTGGGCATCTACATACATGATCAAATGCCTTCTGGGTTAAAGAGTGCGAAAGCTTCTTTCCAAAGGGCCATGGCTCCTAATTTGAGTTATTCCACCATGATATACATTGATGACATCGTTGTCTTATTTAAAACTCATGAATAATACTTGTTCCACCTAAAAAGTATCTTCAATAGAAACAAAGTTCAGAAGCAAGAATAAATGAGAAAGTACAAAGGAAAGCATGACAAGTTTCATAATTTTTGGAAATATCTTTCCATCATCCATTCAAGAAGGGATAACAATGCTTTCTGTTCACAAGATCTGGATGGGAAAGAGTTATTTGGGGATCATGTAAATGACAGGATACCCAAGCACTATTACTGTCAGAGCCCCTAGTTTGAAACCTTCATTCATTGCACATAACATTGCATGAGAAAAAATCAGTTAAAAAAAAACAAAAAAAACATAGAAAGAAGGAAAAAGAGGGCAGATTTGAAAAAGAGGTACAGCCCCATACCCAAAAAATAGTAATGCTAAAAGTGTGCAAGCCTAAATTCCACTACTTGTTCAAAAAGAGTCTTGTTCAGTCATCTAGCCTAATCATGGCTGAACATGTTTTCAATTTATTGCTGATAGGTTAGTGAAAGAGAACTTGTCAAAACACTTAAAACTTGACTTTTCAGTAGGAATAGATTAGGAAGAAAAGATACTGGTTCTCAATTCTCAAATCTGAACCAAGGAGAAATATAGGGATGATTAACAAATGATGAAACACGACCCTCATACTTTCTAGTTTTGTTTGTACAAAAATAATGTGTGTGTGCAGTTTGTTCCAATGCCATAGCCCATGGTGAATCAGATTGCTTAATCCTGGTTCAAATCATGTCTTCATTTCAATGTCAATAGATTAGAGAATGAAGTCTATCATACAGCTTAATATTGACAGATTGAAAGTCTAGGTAGAGAATAAAATATTTCACTAGCATAATCTAAACTCTTGGAAGCAATAAGGGTACAAGTAGATAGTTTTTTTTTTGCTTTCAAAAGAAAAAGAATGTCAAGGGTTTGCCGGTCTAAGTGCACCCAAGGAAGAAAAAATGCTAGGCAAAGTAAGCTGGGTAGGAAGAGATGAGGTTGAAGAAATCATTTTTTTCAGTTTCTTAAGATCATATCTTCAAGAAAAACATCAACAAATGAAAGAAGAAAAATCTTCCCAATGGATGAGGCACTAGTCTTCATAAAATCAGAGGTTTGATATCTAAAGTGTTGGACACCTCTTGAAAGTGAGTTGTCCTCTCCAAGTGGACCACTGTTAGTCATCAGTAATTTTTTCTATTTTGTAGATGACTAAATGCTTATCCTAGATTTCTAAAAACAAGATTCATGAATATTGTAACTTTTAGAAATCTCACTGCCTTCATTATCCTTAGGATAAATTTTTCACTATTTCACTATTCTAACATGTCATGGTCAGCTTACCACTCATAGAATACCCCTCATGGCCTCATGCCACTCATCTTCATCATATTTTCCCACCTATGACCACAACACTATATTTTGCCTTTACCTCGCCCCTCCACTTGCCCACTAAGATTACCAAACAGCCTACTCCTCATATTCACCAAATGCCTCAAGCATTGATGGTCTCAAAACTGTCCCTATAGGCTCTTTGGATAAGTCAAGTACATTGGATTTTGGATCTTCAATACATTAATTTTTCAAAAACTCAGTTTTTCATACTTGAAGACTCTAAGTCAAGCTTTCAGTCAAAGAATAAGTCCAAGGAGTTGTCCACTAGGTCACTAGGGTTTCATAGGTTGTAGGGTTATCTTTGATGTTATAAATCACTATTTTTTATGTGCAAAGAAGATGAATCAAATGGGAAATAAGGTCAGCACCTGTTTGTCCAAGTTAGATCAAGAAAATCTCCAAGGAGGACTGCTTTTCCAAGGACAAAATTCTGCAAAGGACGGTTGTTCATTTTTGACATTTCTGCAGGAGTGTCAAGGTGGCTATCAACAGGAAAATTGGTAAGGTAAGAGGCCTGCTCCTCATTAGAATATACACTCAAGAAAATATAAGGGGAAGCAGCCTATGTTCAGGAAAAATCATGGTTCCTAAGACTAGTTGGGCCAACAGTATGCCAAGCAAAGATCAATGCATCAAATCACAAGGTTAGTGGCACACTAGTACAACTAAGCATGAATTGAAGATTTTTTAGAAATCATAGATGGAAGAGGGAAAAAGGTGAGGTGAACTGAATAGAAATTAATGAACTTGAAAGGTCTATAGAGAAATTCGAAGACAACACTAATGATTCATCTCAAACAACCCAAAAACCTAAGGTTTTGGAAAGATAGGCAAGAGGGTGAAATGAAGAAAATGAGCCTCCATAATGACAGCAGAAAGAGAGTTTGAAGAAGCTCTTGAAGGTGACTTCTAGGGTTTTCCAAGGTAAATTGTTTCACTGCCTCAAAGGGAAAGCATGAAAGAGTATCAGTATAAGAAAGGTCAAGCCTTCATTTTTAGTCATCTGCACTCAATGATCAAAGGGATAAAAGCATAGGGCAGAGTTTCAAGATAGGAAAAACCAATTGATTATGAAGTTCTTGTTGTCACACTAAATGTGTCAAACACCAAGAAACATCAGAAAAATCAAATCAATATGTCATGGCACCTCCAAAAAATCGGAAGTGGCCAAAAAGGAGATATAGAAAACATGATTATGGTCATTGTAAAAAGTAATTTTGTCATGTCCAAAAATTATTGAGGGAAAGAAACCATGTTTTCTAGGTCACCCATGCTCAAAAATCTTAAAGGGGGTAAAAACATGATTTCTACTTCACAATGCAAGCAAAAGAAGTTTTGACAATGCTAAGCAAGCTGCCACCAAAGGAAAAAGAGCCATTTGAAAGTTTTAAAGTCACCTACTGTGAAAGGTCAAAAAGCTATCAGTCAAAGTGATAAAGGGACTAAAAAACATTAGAAAGTGGGTTTGCAAGAGATAAATTTGTTTTCCTATGACTATAAAAGAGCATTTTATTTATCCCTCAGTTCATTTGTCACTTGCAGAAAGAGTAAGGAGCCTTCAAGAAGAAATTTTTGAGTTTCAGTCTAAATCTGGGCAAGGTTACCTGGCGCTACGCTTTGGAGCAGGTGCTGCGCTTAGGGGAGATTTCGCAGTGTAAAAATACACTGCGCTGCACATACAAGGGAGAGCGATGCGCTTACAGGTGGGCATTAACCGTTCGTCTAGTTTTTCCTGACAGGGAGGGCATCATGCAGCGCTGCGCTCAAGAGGAGACTCGACAAGCCCAGATATTTGCTCGGCGCTACGCCTACAGCAAAAGCCCTTTTTCACTTGCAAAAATTTCCAAAATCACAAGAGAACACCTCCAAAGTTGCATCCAAGAACCTGCAAAGGAGTCAAATATTTGGTAGGTGCATGTTTTCCTTATCCTCCAAGTGGTTTTTACGATTCAATAGTTAAAGGAAATTGACTAAACCCTAGTCACTGGAAACCCTAGGTCCTCATGGAAAATCTTTGTTTTGACCTCCAAGAAAAAAAAAATTATCAATTAAGAGGGGTTTCAATTAGGGAAATTTCAATTAATTCAAGTTAGCCCTCATCAAAGCTCAAAGAAAATCAGTTATAAGCCCACACCTCCACCTCACTCACTTACAAAAGTTGCCTTTTCAACATCATTCATTTCACTCCTCCTACCTAGTTTCACAAGCAGGCCTAAGTTTGTCTAAAAACAGCACTATTCACCATGTTTGGAGAAGAAGGGAGTGTCAGCAGTGAAGGAGGCCAAGTGCCTATGAGGCAAAAGCACAAGGGTGGGAAGGTTAACATATTTGAGCCCCAAGACACTGTGGAGATTACTACCTCTCCCATGATTCTCACATGTGTTCAGAATGTAGGGTGTTTTCCATTTTGTGAAAAGGTCCAACAAGTGCAAAGTCACCCTGAGATCACTAGGTTATTTGTCCTCAACCTTCACAATAAACAAGTAAATATTGCATGGGTAGACTTTGAGCTATCATTAGATACCATTGCCCATGCTACTAGACTTCCTGATGTTGGTGAGAAATGGTTCAAAAGGGAAAAGTTGGACATGAGTTGCTATGAGCCATTCCTCAAGCCTAGGTACAAAGAAGGTTGCAAGACTATTTTCCCTTTCTCACACTTACTGGAGAGGTATGCACCCTTAATGAAGGTCATCATGAAATATTTTACATGTGATGGGAGATACTCTAGGCTCTACTCCTACCATATCAGATTACTCATGCATTTTACCAGGGTTAAAATGTTTCATTTTCCTTACTACTTGTATAGGAGTATCGACAAGATGTCTTCTGTTGTCTGAAGGAGGAGTTATTCCTAGAAAATGCATAGTTTGTTCTACCATTCCTTGATCAAGATGGTGGTGCTACATCATTTGGAGAAAAAAGGAATATCTTGGGAGGTATTCAATATAGCTCATGAAGTATTCACAAGCCCTCAGCCCCATCATCAACCAAATTTACCCTCATCATCTCCTCCTCCTCCCTCCACTCCTCCATCACCTCCTACTGACCATGACTCATAATCTACCCAAGTATCCTCTCCTCAAGAAAACCTCCCTTCCCCATCTTCTCCTGATGCATCAGATCAAGAAGGAAGTGGTAGTGAGCAGTCAAGCCAAAATGAGGGTGAGGATGACAATGAGTCAAGCCAAAATGAGGATGAGGGTGATGATTAGTTAAGCCCACAAGAGGCAGAGAACATGGAAACAGAGGGGGATGGTGACAGTGAAGAAAATTAGGAAGTTGACAGTGAAGATGAATTGAGCAGTGATGAAGAAGAGGTCAGCAATGGAGCAGAGAACGTGGAGGTGGATAATGATGAAGATGATGACAGTGTAGAAAATCATGAATCTGAAGACAACATGGACACTATTGAAACCAACATCAGTGAGAAAATGGGAAGTCATGACAATATTCATCAGAGTCATAAAAATAGTGAAGAAAGTGAAGAGGGTGATAATGAAAATAAATATCACAACAGTGAAGAGGCAAGCAGCTTCAATGATGAACAAAATGAAAGTGCAGAGATCAGTGAGGAGACTAAAAGTGGGGCTGATATTGAAGGCAAAGAGGTAAGTAGCAGTCAGGGTGGTGAAGAAGAAGAAATGGAAACAAATGATGGCAGCGATGATGAAAACACCAAAGTGGGCAGAGGCAAAAAAATTTCATTGGTATACCAAAGAGGCGAAAGGCATGTGTTTTCTTCCTCAAAAAGGCAAGGGGCCATGCCTTCCACATCCACTAAGCCACTAGATAAAGGCAAAGAATAGGTAAAGGAAGAATAATAAGATCAGCATGAGGTTGAGAGGGAGTTTGAAATCATCCAAGTTGACAGTGATGAAGAAAATGAAGCAAGGATCTCAAACTTGCTCCTCCAATACAAAAATTCCCAAATCAAGGACTTGGAAGCCAAGTTGGCTAGAGCTAAGAATGTTATTCATTTTTATGAGATGGAAAACAAAAAAAATGAGTGCAAAACATGCCATTTATAAGGCCAGGAAAATTAGATCCCGGATACTGGAAGAGTTCATGGGCACCTATGAGGAAAGTGAAGATGAAGAAGGGTTGTCTAGGAGGAGACCAAGAACCATGGGGTTGAAGAAGGCTTTGGAAAAACAAAGAGAACAAGAATCAGCATTGGCAAAGAAACTTCCTCCAGATGAGCTTCTTGCCATGGAGATAGAGCATGATCAGGAGCCATGGCTTGAAAGAGCAAACATACACTTGGATGCCAAGTTGGAGAGAGCAAATAAGGCTCTTGATCTACAAAGGAAGATGACCAAACATTATGCGTGGAGAAACCAAGTTGGAAGGGCTAAACTCAAAAAGGCCCATGCCAAGCTACAGGCACTCAAAGAGGCAAAAGGCCAAGAAAACCTTGGAATCTTGGCTGAAACTTCTCTACAAGATTCTCAAGCCCCATGAGGAAGATATTCACCAATTTTGAGAAATTTTTGACAATTTTTGGTTTTTTGTGAATTTGGAGGCCTCTAAGCGCAGCACCCTTGGCGCTACGCTTTCATCTCAGGCATCCTCATAGGGAGAAGTTTGCATTTTTCGAATCGTCTCATCAATTACAGTATGCTCACCAAATTTCAGAGCAATTGGATCATTTTTTACCCCTCAAAAGGCCAAAAAACACCTCATTTTTCACCTTTCTGCCTCATTTTCAGGCCTCGCGCTGTGCCTAGAGTAGATTTGGTAATTTTACCTTTTGGACATGTTAATGGATATCAATCAAGAAACCAAGTGCATATTTGGAAATCAGACTCAACAAGCTTTCCAACGGGCCATCACGGAGAAAATTCCGACATCGGGAAGGTCACCAAAACTTGGCTGCAAGTGGACCCATTTTCTGCCCGGGAAGACGTTGTGCATTCAGACCTCACTGTGCATTTTTGGCCAAAAGTCAACAAAAGACACTTATTAATTGCAAAATGATATTTTCATGTTTTTTGAGGCAAATCAATCCAAAATTAGGTGCTAGGAGTTATTTTCGCATTTATTTCATGAAATATTTTGTGCCTTGGGCCTTGCATGGTCTCTTGGGAATTAATGACATTTATGGATGATTTTGACATTTTCAAACCCTAGTTAGGGTTTTTTCCCTCCTTTGCTAGATAAATAGAGCATGAGGGCCTTATTGTAAAAGGTCGGCATTTGATGACTCTTGAGAGTAATATATGGTTTTTTGGAGATTAAAGAGGAAATTGGTGTTGTGGAGCTTGTGAATGGCTTGTTTTCCTTATTGATGGAGAAGGCTTGCTTGCAGGATCCCTGAGCTTGGTTAATGGTGATGTGCTTATATTCAGTTCATGTTTTCTTATGTATCATGTTGTTTCATCCTTCTATATTGCATTAGGACAAAGGTTTTAGACTAAGAAATGTTTTTCAAAGGCACATTAGCTCTGTTTGTTCTTCACTGTCTCTATGTTTTCCTCTGCTAGGCCAGTTTAGAAAATCCTTAGTTGCTCTCTAGACCCACCCAAGATTTTTTATCTTATGAATGGTTCAATACAATAGATATCATGGATGTTTTATGGTTAGCCCTGCTTGTTTGATATCACTAAAACATTATTCTTGAGGTCTCTCTTTGAAATACCACTGATTAGGTCTACCAAAGAGGTTATGTTTCGATCATACCCTTTTTCCATGCTTGAAGAGTTCTTTCAAAGATATTTATGGCTATGATCAATGACGTTTAGGAGTTCCTTTGATGGCAGGAAAACCCTGCTATACCCACATTCTCCAATTTCAGATGCATATAAAAATGCATTCCAGTTTTTGTTCCAATTAAATTCACTTTCTGGGCAAATTTAAAACTACGCGGAAGCTATCTCTTAACTCATGGTTATTAAAAACCAAACAATCCAGCCCAGATTAAATTCTCATGTGGAAGCTTTGCTTTCGACCAATGACTAAAACCATATGATAAAAACCCATTCCATTTAAATCGAATAACTTTCGATTTTTCATTAGACCCAAATTTGGATTAAAACCCAACTTTAATAAAGGTCCACGGCTTTTATAGTTCACATTGAACAATAATTATATGTGCTCACCCTCATCAAATATATGCTCACGGCTTTACCATCTCACATCAACCATAATATATTAACATATATTACGTCCTCAAACATTATAATAAAACCTTTGATTTTGGATTTAAATCCCAAGTGATAACATATATAAATGTCCTCGGGCCTCACAGCTTACCTTGTGTTAACATCTTTGCAACTTCACTGGCATCCACCGTTGATTTTCCAGCACCGGGGTATCGAAGGGATATCGCATTCCATTTAACTCCATAACTTATCGCTCCAAAATTATGCGATATAAGTGGTAATGGAATACCACTCTAGATTACGTGTCAAACATTCAACGCTATCGCGTTCAAAATGGAAATACTACTTACCATTTAAAACCAATGCGAAACTGCTGGTTTGGGGCTTTCAAACCTGCCTTTGTGGTCCCTCCTCACGGTTCCACTTCTTTCACAGTTCCAACCACTTCAATTGCTCAATAAACCATTGAATCTTCTACACTATCGAATTCCCATTCGATTCCACGGATTCATTAACCCAACACCTTCTCGGTTACTTCTAATTCAGTTTCATTAAATCGATTCTCATTTCACTGTGCCCTCACGTTTTCAACATTATTGTGTGGTTATACCTTCGCTACAACACTACCAACTCAATTTTCCCTTCTCAAATTCGTTGTATCATTCCTCCGCTTCAACGTGACTCAGGTTTCAATACAGTCAGGAATCAAATCTTTGCACAGTCCCCTCACTCGAGTTTCATACCAGACTACGCAACTCTGGTGCCGTATTCCACTCAATAATTTTTTCAAATCATAGTAGATCTCTATTTGGTTATGTGCTTAATTTTGGAACTCAAAATAGAGTCCTGGCCTGCATTTCTTATTCAACCGGACCTATCTCTCATATATACGGAATGTAATTAACTATTGAGTTGAAACTCAGTCCCTCTATTGCATCATCGATCCTTGCAGTGATCGATGACTGCAACTTCATCAAACTCCTTCAATTGGATATATACAAACCCTTATCCAATCAATTCAAGGCACAATATCGACATTAGCTAACATCGATTTCTTCCATTATATATAGAGCATCATTTAAACTCCCAAATTACAGAGTATATTCACACATTCTTATACAATTTCTTATTGAAATCGCAGCCCATTCACACAGAATTTAAATCAAATAATACTCATGTAATACTGAAAAAAATCTTTCATATATACAATGAATTCACTTACAAAACTTCTTGTCTTTGGCCAGATCTTAAAAATCAAATGGCCCTGTTCAATTGCCTGTAGGCTTACAAGAACAACCCCTGTTTACCCAGAACTGAATTACTTCACACTCTCTCTAGATCTATATTCTTGATGCCTTTGAGGCTTACATTTATACAAAATGATAATGAATCGATTCAGCTCCCTCAATAACTCAACAAAATCCTTAAAATCCTCAAAGTCCTAAAATCTAGACTTTATCCCTAAATTTGCTAAAAATGATTCTAAATTCATTCCTAAATCTCAAATATCTCTTCATATTCCCAATTAATCAACTTCTCTCATGTTCTCCAGTCATTTGGGAACATTTACAATTTCTCTCCATATTTAATTAAAAATCACTCAAATAGTAACAATTACATAAGAAATTAAAAACATAAGACCCCCCTATGTCTATTAAATACAAAGTGTTTTCTTGCGCCTAATGCCCCTGCATCAGACTCCCAAGGTTAAAAATAATCATGATCTCCTGATCATGTGCTTTCAGTCCTTGTCTTCCTGGATCCCACACTTTATTCTGCAACTGATCATCTGCTGCAATATTCTTCTTCTGCACTTCTCCAGGCTTCCATATCTTATTCTGCATCTTCCCGCTTGCTAAGCTTTCATAGTCTGTTCTTATCAATTCAATTTCTTTGTCTAGTATATCTTCTGACTGCTGGATATTGCTTCCTCTTGATTAATGAATTCTTACTCCTGCTCCTACTTCTGCTCTTGCTTCGATTTGCTGAGTTCTTACTTGCTGAAATCTTGCCCTTAATTGCGGAGTCCTTGCTGCCACCCTATCATCCATACCCTCTTGTTTTCTGTAACTGAAAACTTCTTCTTGATTGTCACTTATGACAATTTCTTCATTCTCTGACTTCAGCAATTCTTTAGACTGGCATTTAAATTTCCAGTCGCTTTCATCATCTCTTTTCTTCTCCTGGACTAAACATTCTTTAGTCCTTCCATCAGTACCTGCAATCATAAAACAAACATCAAAATTATAAAATCTTTGTGTCTCTTCCTCCTCTGGAAACACTTCAATTTGTTTCTCTGACATTTCTTCCGGCAACACTTCAATCTGCTTCTCTGTCATTTCTTCTAGCAACACTTCAATTTGCTGCTCTGTCATCAGCACATCAGTATGTTGATTGCAATCCTTCAAATAATTCTCGAGACTGTCAGCTAGTCTCTCTTCTGCATCATCCTTCTCAAGGATGTCTCTTCCCTCTGGTTAATAAAAATGAACCTTTTCATTCTCCTTCAGTTCTACCTTTACAATCTAAACACTTATTCTATGTGTTTCTAGTCTCTTCTCCAGAACGCTTAACTCATGCCACAAATCTGTCATCTCATTTGAGAAAACATTTATACAATCTTCACTATCTTCCTCTTTATCACAAGTCAAGTCTCCTGTTGTCATTACCTCTTCATCCTTGATCAGAATAGAATTCTGATCTTCCATATCTGTAATAAGTTTAATTATTTTTCCATCACTTTTCATTTGGCCATTTAAATAAATCAATTTGACATTATCAATAACAAATTTCACATCATTAAACATAACTTCATTGAAACAATTTCTTTCATAAAACAAGGAATTTATGAACTCCTTTTGTTGCAATAATTTAGTTTGATCTTCTTCTGAAATATAATCATCATCATACTTTGCTTGGCAACTTTCAGCTTCACTGAATACAGTTTCATCACATGAACTGTCTTCTTCAATACCTGCATTCACACACAACTTGTCAGTTGTAAAACCATAAGACCTCATGGTTTCATTTGATGATTTAATCACCAAATCCTCCTGCTGTTCCAAGCTTTCTATACAATTCAGAAATTATTCAATGGTCTTCTCTTCAATCTCCTCAAGCTTTTCAATTGATTGCTCAATTCCCAGCTTTTGGCCATCATCATAATTTAAATTTCTTCTGCTTCCAATATATTGGAAAGTAAGACTCTTCTCCAACTGTGTATGGACATTTTTAAAATATCTGGTTGTCTCATTTTCCTCTTTTGTGACAATATCAACAGTTTTTCCTTCCCCACATGTTCTTCCTACAAACATAAAAAATTTGTCAGATGTAAATTCATTCAACCTCTTGGTCTCACTTGAATTTTCAATCTTCATGTCTTTCTCCAAATACTCAACCATTCTGAGTAATTTCTCCTTCAACTGAGCATTTATCATCTGCTCTTTCTTTATCTATAGCTTGTGCCACTTTATCTTCCTTCTCATAAGAAAACCACATCTCTGGTCTTCTATCATCATCTTCAATCTGTTAAACTGCTCTCTGATCTCAGCTACTACTTTCTCATACTCTTCTTTTCTTAACTGTCTCAATATGCCATCTGTCTTGGAATCCTCTTTCTTCATCTTCATTCTATTGTGGCCTCTCTCAGAACCTCTGTCATCTCTGCTATTACTATCAGTAGCCATCTTCTCCCTCATGAGTTCTCACTCACTCATCACGGGCTGCACTGAAACCTCTGCAATAACAAGTCCTCCTTGTTACAACTTACCTCACCAATCCTCTCTCTGGATCTGGTCTTTTGGCAAGTACTGGTCCACTATGTCTGGAACCTCTTGAGAATTCTCTCTGCTCCTTCAGGCTTCAACTCATCTGCACCCTCTTAAGAACACAATTTTTATATTCAACCAACCTCTGTTGGAATTTCTCCAGGTTCTGCCACACTTTTATTTTCTTTAGAAACCTTCACTAGCTTCCTTCATCACTTCTTTTCAAAGCTGTGATATTCTTGCTGAGATGCTCCTCATTTGTCTGCAATCTGCATTATGCAAACAAAATCTTCAAAAAAATCAAAAATACCTCACCTTCAAGGTTTGTTTCAACCTCACTTGAAATTTCTTCTGCAATCCTTCAATACTCTGCTGCATCGCATGCTATCCTGTCAGATTTAGATCTGATCACCTTTTCATCACCTTTATACCTGTATGCACATCACCTTGCAAATCTTCAAATAACATTGCCTTCAACTTCAGATTCTGCAAATCTGAATACCTTCACTGCACATCTAATTAAATCTCAATTTATGTTAAACAGAATTAAAAACCAAACTTTCTTCACTTCTTCAGTACACATGCATTTCAAAAATTAATTTTCAAAAAGAGCTTATCCAGCTTTGATACTAGTTGATGGTGGGAAAACCCCACTATACCCACATTCTCCAATTTCAGATGCATATAAAAATGCATTCCAGTTTTTGTTCCAATTAAATTCACTTTCTGGGCAAATTTAAAACTACGCGGAAGCTATCTCTTAACTCATGGTTATTAAAAACCAAACAATCCAACCCAGATTCAATTCTCATGTGGAAGCTTTGCTTTCGACCAATGACTAAAACCATATGATAAAAACCCATTCCATTTAAATCGAATAACTTTCGATTTTTCATTAGACCCAAATTTGGATTAAAACCCAACTTTAATAAAGGTCCATGGCTTTTATAGTTCACATTGAACAATAATTATATGTGCTCACCCCCATCAAATATATGCTCACGGCTTTACCATCTCACATCAACCATAACATATTAACATATATTACGTCCTCAAACATTATAATAAAACCTTTGATTTTGGATTTAAATCCCAAGTGATAACATATATAAATGTCCTCGGGCCTCACAGCTTACCTTGAGTTAACATCTTTGCAACTTCACTGGCATCCACCATTGATTTTCTAGCACTGGGGTATCGAAGGGATATCGCATGCCATTTAACTCCATACCTTATCGCTCCGAAATTATGCGATATAAGTGGTAATGGAATACCACTCCAGATTACGTGGAAAACATTCAACACTATCGCATTCAAAATGGAAATACTACTTACCATTTAAAACCAATGCGAGACTGCTAGTTTGGGGCTTTCAAACCTGCCTTCGTGGTCCCTCCTCACGGTTTCGCTTCTTTCACAGTTCCAACCGCTTCAATTTCTCAACAAACCATTGAATCTTCTGCACTATCTAATTCCCATTCGATTCCATGGATTCATTAACCCAACACCTTCTCGGTTACTTCTGATTTAGTTTCATTAAATCGGTTCTCATTTCACTGTGCCCTCATGTTTTCAACATGATTGTGTGGTTATGACTTCGCTACAACACTACCAACTCAATTTTCTCTTCTCAAATTCGTTGTATCATTCCTCCGCTTCAACGTTACTCAGGTTTCAATACGGTCAGGAATCAAATCTTTGAGCAGTCCCCTTGCTCTGGTTTCATACCAGACTACGCAACTCTGGTGTCGTATTCCAATCAATAATTCTATCAAATCATAGTAGATCTATGTTTGCTTATGTGCTTAATTTTGGAACTCGAAATAGAGTCCTGGCCCACATTTCTTATTCAACCGGACCTATCTCTCATATATATGAAATGTAATTAACTATTGAGTTGAAACTCAGTCCCTCTGTTGCATCATCGATCCTTGCAGTGATCGATGACTGCAACTTCATCAAACTCCTTCAATTGGATATATATGAACCCTTATCCAATCAATTCAAGGCACAATATCGACATTAGCTAACATCGATTTCTTCCATTATATATAGGGCATCATTTAAACTCCCAAATTATAGAGTATATTCACACATTCTTATACAATTTCTTATTGAAATCGAAGCCCATTCACACAGAATTTAAATCAAATATTACTCATGTAATACTAAAACAAATCCTTTCATATATACAATGAATTCACTTACAAAAATTCTTGTCTTTGGCCAAATCTTCAAAATCAAATGGCCCTGTTCAACTGCCCGTAGGCTTACAGGAACAACCCCTGTTTACCCAAAACTGAATTACTTCACACTCTCTCTAGATCTATCTTCTTGATGCCTTTGAAGCTTACATTTATACAAAATGATAATGAATCGATTCAGCTCCCTCAATAACTCAACAAAATCCTTAAAATCCTCAAAGTCCTAAAATATAGACTTAATCCCTAAATTTGTTGAAACTGATTCTAAATTCATTCCTAAATCTCAAATATCTCTTCATATTCCCAATTAATCAACTTCTCTCATGTTCTCCAATCATTTGGGAACATTTACAATTTATCTCCATATTTAATTAAAAATCACTCAAATATTAACAATTTCATAAGAAATTAAAAACATAAGACCCCCCTATGTCTATTAAATACAAAGTGTTTTCTTGCGCCTAATGCCCCTGAATCATCCTTCTTCTTTGATTAAAGTTATATGTTTATCTTAAATGTTTTCTAACCTTGAAGGTGAAATCACTAGAAGTTAAATGAGTTTCTCGCCTTCTATATTTCATTGGATTGTTTGTCTGAAATTCTTATTTTCTTGAGTTGAATCAAAGAGTTATTGGTGTGCCCTGTCTATTGATTACTTCTTTATGCTAAATAGTGTTGAAGTCCCTTCTTGTTTTAAGTATTTGACAAAGGATTCGTGATTTCCCTTTGCCCTACTTTGTTCACAAACTTAATGTTCATTTCATTTCACACAAACATTGAAAATCCATTTGACCATGCTAGATTTTCCCTTTAATGCTCCCTGATTCATTGTTGAACTTCCCATGACTCTTTATAGACTCCATAACCCAATGACTTGAATATTTCTTCACTTCATCTATTCTACTTGACCATCTTACCCAACCAAAATAAACAAACAAACCCTACACTTAACAACTAGCCTAAAATCAAACCTTAAAGCAAACAAGTTCACATCCTTTGCACAAATAGAGAGAGCCCTATCTGAGTCTTGGAAGGCTAGGTCCTAGGACTCCAAAGGCTGGTCTGATGTTACCTTGTGCATTTTGTCTTACCAATCTATCAAATCACAGGACCATAACTTAAGGGTTTTCAACAAAACACCATGTACAAGATGGGTATCTAGAACCTAAGGCTGAAGATCCACTGGAAAATACAAATCTAGAAAGTGTGGCTGATCTGATTTGATCAATACAATAGCCTCCTCCAATAGATCCTCTAAATTAAAGGCAGATCCCCTTCACTAGAAAATCAACTCTCCAAATGGTGTGCCAATCCACCCTGCAACTCCTACAGAAATAACGCAGATTTGGAAGAAAATTGCACTATAGGGATAGATAAACAATTGGCCTGATGCCAAGATCTGAAAATAAGCACAAAGGTCTTCAATACTGTCCTCCCAATGGAAAGGAATCCTCCTCCACTGAAAATGAGCAATGAAATGACCTAGATCTAGTTTCCACTTGCTGCAACCTTCAAACAACCAAACCCTCAACAGGATTTGCGCTATAAATGAAAGATGAATTTTGGCCTTAAGCCTGATAGTGGACAATGTAGTACAAGACTCCTCTAAGAGATTCTCAATGGAAGAGGTGGGATTCCCGATCAGGAACACCCTGTGCTAAAAAACACTCTATTTTAGCTAAACAGCAAGAGAAAGATATATGTCTAAATAGACCATATATTCAGAAAATTATATATCAACATACATAATGAATATGGCTGTCATCCTCTTCCTTAAACAAGATATGAGCTTGCAAACCCTAAGCCCCATTCAATAATAGCACTACTTCCACACAAAGCATCTCCATCTAAAACTGCGTTGTCTTTCATTGATGACCACTCCTCCATCACAACATTGTTGATTTGGTCAAAGTTGACCCAGTTAAAGTGGTTCAGCCCCTTTTCACACCAAAGGGTGCTCAAATAAGATTCCAAGATCTATCTCTTTCACATTGGCATTGATTTATTTCATTATTAGGAGAATTTTGGATGTCCATTGTCCTCTTATTTATAAAACAAATTAACAAAACAAAATTTAATATTCCAACTGGCTAATGGCTAATTGGGAATATTACAGCTCCCGTCCCCCTGACGCCTCTTCCTCGATATGGCAGTGCCTGAACCAGAGGAAGCAGAAGAAGAAGTAGTAGAAGAAGGAAAATATGTAAGTTCTGCAGCCATTGGATGAGTCCACCACTACTTTTTCCCCTCCGCCACCCACCCTAAGAGGCCCCGCGACATCCAAGAAGAGTCGGCACGACGTACGACCAGATCATTCATGCAACTCCACAAGAAAAAAGGATGGGGGAGGGTGCAACACTAGGACTTCCAGGGAGGTCACCCATCCAAGTACTATTCCAGCCCAAGCATGCTTAACTGCGGAGTTCTAATGGGATCTGGTGCATTAACGCTGGCATGATCGCACCCGCAAGGATCATGCCCCCTCCCCCTCTTCAACAGGTTCCACACAAAAAGGTGGAGGGTGCAACACTAGGACTTCCCGAGAGGTCACCCATCCCAGTACTACTCTAGCCAAGCGCGCTTAACTATGAGGTTCTGATGGGATCCAGTGCATTAACGTTGGTATGATCGCACCTGCGAGGATCTCACCCCCTCCGCCTCTTCAACGGAGATCAAAAAAGGGGGGGAGGGTGCAACACTAGGACTTCCCGGGAGGTCATCCATCCCAGTACTACTCTAGCCCAAGCGCACTTAACTATGGAGTTTTGATGGGATCTAGTGCATTAACACTGGTATGATCGCACCCGCAAGGATCTCCCCCCCTCCCCCTCCCCCTCTTCAATGGAGATCATAAAAGTGGGGGAGGGTGCAACACTAGGAATTCCCGAGAGGTCACCCATCCCAGTACTACTCTAGCCCAATCGCAATTAACTGAAAAGTTTTGATGGGATCTGGTGCATTGATGCTCGTATTATTTCACCAGCAAGGATCTCCTCCCCTCCCCCTCTTCAATGGAGATCAAAAAAGGGGGGGAGTGTTCAACCTTAGGACTTCCCGAGAGGTCACCCATCCCAGTACTACTATAGCCCAAGCACGCTTAACTGCGGAGTTCTGATGGGATTTGGTACTTTAACGTTGGTTTGATCGCACCCGCAAAGATCTCCCCCCCTCCCCCTCTACAAGGGAGACTGCCGAGCCACGGGGAGGGCGCGCGACCCATCCATACCCCTCGATTCGACGCGATGGTTGCTCCTGTCCCCCCGGCGCCTCTTCCCCGATCTGGTAGCGCCTGAACCAGAGGAAGCAGAAGAAGTAGTAGAAGAAGGAAAATGCATAAGTTTTGCGGCCACCGGCGACATAGTGTAGATCTCGCCCGTGGCTTTCTGGCATTGTTCCGCATTCAAGACACCCACTCGGCACTTCTGCCCCCCCCCCCCCCCACGGGAGTCCACCGCTACTCTATCCCCTCTGCTGTTAGTCATCAGTAATTTTTGTTGATATCAAAATATGACTAAATTATAATCTTAGATTTCTAGAAAAAAGATTTTAGAAATATTGTGAGTTCTAGAAATCTCACTGCCTTCATTATCCTAAGCTAAATATTCTCACTATCTTTTCCCCTCTCTGCCTCCTAAAAATTCTACCCCACTGCCAAAAAGAATATCTCATTGATTGGGCCTGTTTGCCTCATTTTATCACCACACCCTCACCTTCATTCATAACCCTATTCCTCTAACAAACCCACTTTTTCCATTCCTCAAAACCCTCTTAAAAAACCCCTCATTCATCATTTTTCTCTAACATATTAAACAATGTAAAAAACTCCCTTTTTTACATTGTTTAAAGTTAAAATTATAACCTATCAGGTCCTTTAATTTTATTATAAAACCCTATTTTATAATAAGAACCTGCTCTTTGTGTAAATCGGGCCTTAAGCCCCTCTCTACTTAAGCCCTAGCCCCTTCGACCGCATAATACCTCAGCCTCGCCATCCCTTAGCCCCTTCCCCATTTGAAATATACCTCTGCCCCTTTCATTTTATTAAACGCCCGGAACCTTGTATAAAACTCCAAACCTTTGAAAATATTAAAATTGGGCCCCCCACCTTTTTCATTACACCCATGCCCTGACTAAGCCATCTCCACCGTTGATCGGGGATCTATTCTCTCGATCCAATGGATGTCGCTTCCCTCCCCCATATATAAACAAACCACGCATATGTTTTAAACCCCACGCTATGTGACAAAATATCACCACGTCACCTCGCGCCCGGGCCCCACCTTCCACTAAAACCCCTTCGGCCAACCATCCCTTGACACCTGTCTTCCACTCCGCTCCCACCACCTGCTCACCGCTCCCCCAAGTCATTCCGCACCGTCGATCTCATTCCCTGAGATCCGACGGCCAAGGATGCATATCGCATAAAAAGTCGCGATGGGTTTAAAGTTTTTTAACCCACGCAAAATAGGCGGTTTCCGCCGGCCACATGTCACCCCCTAAACTATATCGCATATGTTTGGTCCAAAACCTTTTACCACCCATTTCACGCGCGATAAACCACTTGTGGTGTTTCAAAACCACATTTCCTCTCCGCACCAAATTTCAAAATTTCACTTGGTTCCGCCTTCAGAACCTTGCCTCTTGCACACTTTCATCCTCTGCAATCATCTCCTGATAGCTCCAAACCTCGAAAAATGCAGTGAAAACCTCCCACAGGTTTTAAAGACTAATAGTTTGTGCTTTGTGCAGGTTTAATGGCGGAAAGGGCCACCATACCCCCCCCCCCCAACCCATAGTCCAAAAAAGTCGGGTTAGATGTTGGGTGAGGATCCAATTGTTTTATTCAAAATAAAAGGGACAAAGGCCCTGCATCGAGATCGATCATCGATGAAACATGATCATTGATGGATCGAATGAACCTCCAGCTACAAAGAGTGGCCTCTCCTGCACAAAAAAGACACGAACAGTCAGAGAAACAACAAAGGAATAAAATAGAAGAGTTAAAGGGCTAATCCTAATTAGAAGACAAGACAAAAGGGTTAGCTAATTAAAACAGAAGATTAAAGAAAAGGCAGATTGATGAAGGTCAAAAGAAAGAAAGAAGACAGTGGAAATACAAAAAGAATAAAGGAGAATGATCCAAAGAAACAAATCAAAAGATCAAAGGGACAGAACAGAAAGATCAAAATGGATTGAAGAAAATATGATAAAAACATACAGTCAAAGCATAAAGACAGATTTTAAGGCCTAAAAGATAGAAATTAAAGATAAAACAAAGGTAAGATTAACCTAAAGCAAATTCGAATGACTCAGCTTATGCCAGTTACTCCTCTCAAGAGATATTTTTGTCACCTAGTGCTTTGTTTTCCTTCAATAAAGCATTAGGCAGTTATTGAGTTAAGTCAGATATATTTATATTTTCCAGACAGTTATTGTAAAAGTTATGAATAGGCCTTAAAAGTCAAACATTTCACCTATTTTTCCTTAGGAGTTAAGATAGAAGTTATTAAAACAGAGAAGTAGCTACATATATTCCTGCCTTGAGCCTTGCATGGTCTTCAAGGTTAGGAATGCATTAACTCTGTAATAAATGACACTAAAACCCTAGTTTAACTTCACCTCCTCATTTGCAGCATAAATATTGCATCTGAACTCATTATCTTGTTGGCATTTGATGACTCTTTGAAGTAATACATAGTCTCTTGGAAGTTGAAAGAAAATTGATGTCTTGGAACTTGTGGATGCCCTGATTTGTTTGTTGATGGAGGCTAGATCACTGGATCCTTGAGCTTGGTTGTTGGTGAAGTACTTCTAATATTGTATTGCTATTTCCTGTTTCATTATGTTTCCATCTTTCTTTGTTGCAGTAGAGCAAAAGTTTTAGACTAAGAAATGTCTTTTGAAAGCACCTTAGTTATGTTTGTTCTTCACTGCCTTAATGTTTTCTTCTGCTAGGACATTTTAGAGAATTCTTAATTTCTCTCTAGACCCCCTAAGCTTGTTTATTTCATAAATATTTGAATACAGTTGGTATCAAGCATGATTTATGGTAAGCCCTGCTTATTTGCTGCCACTAAAACATTGTTTTTTGAAGTCTCTCTCTAAAGTACCATTCTTTAAAGTCTGCCAAAGAGATTTTCTTTCGATCATACCCTTTGTACTTGCTTAACTAATTGTTTTAGATGTCTTCATAGGTATGATCAAGGATTTTTAGGAGTTCCCTCTTCCCTGATTTCAGTTATATGTGTGTCTTAATTGTTTTATGTCCTTGAAGATGAAATCACTAGAAGTTAAATGAGTTTCTCGCCTTCTATATTTCATTGGAAAAGTTTGTCTTGAATAATTATCAATTGTAGTTGGATCATAGAATTTATGGTTTTACATGTCTATTGATTGCCCCTATATGCTTTCAGATTTGTTTAAGTCCCTTCGTTGAGAAGTACATATGATAAAGGATTCTTAATTGCCCTTTGTCCTACTTTTCGTTCTTACAATTAATGTCCATCTCATTACCCTAAAAACTTTGAAGATCCACTGGCCAAGTTAGATTTGCCCTATGATACTCCCTGATCCATTGATGAACTCATCATCACTTTCATTAGACTCCATTTCCCAATGACTTAAATATTTCCTCATTCTACCTATGCTACTTGATCATCATACCCAACCAAAACAAACAAACAAAAATCCATATTTAATAACTAGCCTAAAATCAACCCTTAAAAGAAAACAAGTACATATCCTTTGCAAAAAAATAGAGAGATCCCTCTCTGAGTCTAGGAAGGCTAGGTCCTAGAACTCTAAAGACTGGTTCTGATATTGCCTTATCATTTGGTTTACCAATCTGCCAAATCACAGGATCCCAACATAATGGC
The DNA here is from genome assembly GCA_034641835.2 of Pinus albicaulis. Classification (NCBI taxonomy): domain Eukaryota; kingdom Viridiplantae; phylum Streptophyta; class Pinopsida; order Pinales; family Pinaceae; genus Pinus; species Pinus albicaulis. The sequence continues at coordinate 952,299,559 of CM076577.1, read as the reverse complement.
AATCACGGTGGGACAATTTTGAGTAAAGTCCCAAGATAAATCACTCAGTATCCATCTAATCATAGCCACCTCAACCATTACTAACACAATGGTGATCATGATGATGCCCTCTCAGTCAGTGACAATCTAAGTACACCTTAGACTCCATAAACCCTTATCAAATCATAGAGGATTCAAGCTGACAGCCATAGAGTAGATTCTGTTTGTTTCACCATCTTAGCTAAATGATGATTCAGGTATAGGATACTCTTACAAAACCTTAGGGCTACAGAAAAACTCATAAAAACCCCAAAAACATTCCTAGATTGGTTTTTTATTAATTATTGGTGGTGGACCATATACATTTTACCATTAAAAACAGCTAAAAATTTCCACCTAGCGACTCCACTAGCCCCAGTAGGCCTATTACTCCACTAGAACTTTCAGATTTCCTTAGGATTGTATCAAATCAATCCCAGGAATTCTAGGAGCCTAGTCCCATATTTTAGAAGTATACTAAACACTAAGAGAGTTCAAAATTCTGAAAACAGTCCTTAAACTTTCAGCCTCTCTAAATTTTCAATTTTAAATCTGGCTTCACATAGGATCAATACCAAATCTCATCCTGACCCTAATCCTCCTACTATAGTTGATGATCCAGAAAATATTTTGTGGCAAAATTCTAGAGCTGGAAATTTAACTACTGTTAGGACTATCCAAAGAACAAGATCTGTCCCTGAAAACCTTACAATCTTGAAAGATCCTCACTTTGAATTGTATCATTCAAAGAACCTATTTAGAACCAAGTCACATAGTGATATAGACCAAACTGACCTTGAACCCACAGATTTGCACCAGAGTTCTAGTATAGAAGCCTCTCCTTCTACTCCTCTTGATTTTCAGCTTCTCCATCACTTTAGCTCCTTCCATAACAAATCTGCTCAAAATCAGTTTGTTGGTCCAAGTACTTCCAACACACCCATCCGTACTTCCACTGTTCAAAACACTCCATTTCATCCCACTTTCCCTTTCACAAATCCACCTCTTGTAAATTCCCCATTTGCTCCCACCATGGCAGCATGGTATGCTCCATTAGTGTTACCACAACCTCTAGTTCCTTTACCAAATGATTATCAAAGCAGAATTCCCTATTTCACTGGAACTGAATCTACTACTTCCCAACAGCATGTAGATAAAATGTATGATGATTTTGATTACATGGAAATAGAATAAGAGACCATTAGGATGAGAATATTTGCCCAAATTTTAGGAGGAGAAGCCAAAAAATGGTTTAAAAGCTTAACTCCTAATAGCATAAATGATCTCCCTTCTTTATACCAAACATTCATAAAAAAATGGGAAATTAAAAAGAACCCTCTCCAAATCCTTTCAGAATATAGCAACTTGAAAATAAATGTTGAAGATGGCAACAAGAAACAGTGAAGGAGGCATCCTGAAACATCTTTCCTGATCCTAGTTGGAAAGTGATCACCTAAACTAGGTGGGGGGCCACACAGGTGATTTTTGTCGCAAAGTCTATTTTTAGACTATGTCTATTTTTAGACTATGTCTATTTTTAGACTATGTCTATTTTTAGACATATGGAGCATATTCTATGAGTTGAGTCTTTATTTGTGGATGGTTGGTCAAGTTGGAAAAATAGATGGATTTCTATTTTTAGACATATTGGGCGGAATCTATTTTTAGACTGCCAGTCTAAAAATAGATCAGTCGAATATTATTAGCTCTTAATAATATTTGGACTACAAACATGATCTTATCCTCTTGGAGCACTTCAGTTCGAGCTACGGATGTGGCACATGCAACTGACAGAAGGAATTACGCTATTCCTAGGGTTTAGTTGAGCTATTGCATGGTTGACTTCAGTTAGAACTCATGTGGCAGAGTTTGGTGGAGTTGTGTTCGGTTTAACTTAGTTGAACTAGTTTTATTTAGTCTAACTGATAAATACACTAGTGATGAGTGGTGTGAATTAATTATTAATTAATTCACTAATTATTAACTCATAAATCAACTAAAGAATACATCAGTTAACTGCAATGCATGGAAAGTTCAGTGGAGACCAGTGTTAGAGGTGGGTGAAAGGGTGAGTCTACTATCAGTTGTGACTATAGCTGTGCATGAGATTTGCACACACATTGATTGAGATTTCCAATGAGGATTTCGCAGTACAAGTTGGTGGGATTCGAACTTGGATCTCATTCTTTTCCATATTGGATTGCACAGTAGAGGCAGGCAGATAGGTGGGGGAGATTTGAACTTGTGACTTGTTCATATCTGAGCTAGTTTGTGTGTAGCATGTGAGATAGTGCTGAGAGCTATGAGGAGCTTTGTGCTATGTATTGTTACATGTTCTCTATCATTATAATATACAGATAGTTGGTTTCCCCATTACATACTGTGTTATATGTGTGCTTGATTATGTTTTAATGTGCGCATGCGACTGCTTCTATTTCCGCAAATTGATGATCAATTGTAGAAGAGGTTATGTATTATGCATGAAGCTTAAATAGTGTGTAATCCGGATAATCTCGGTGAATAATTCAGCTATTATTCAAATTTCTACATGGTATTAGAGCAAAATTGATCATCGGATCTATTACAGTGATTACATTTTATTTCGGTAGACAGAGTTTGTAAGCGGGGCAGGTAGCCTCTGGATTCATCCTTTCTTTGAAAGGTGTAAAATCCAGTAAATGCCCCTACAGTCGATCTCTGTGCTAGAAATACTTTGTTCTCACAGATCAGAAGCTGTTGAGTTTTTAGTTGGTGGAATTCGAATTTGCAGCAGTGTTTTCTTGGTGTCGAAGTCAAAATGTCTTATCAAGGATTGCGATTGGAGTATTCTCTTGAAGGCAGCTCGAATTATATTTCATGGAAGGACAGGATGGAGGCGGTGTTAGATGTCAATGGGTTGAAGGAGTTCATAGATGTTGAAGTCCCAAAGCCTACTGATGCTGCTCAAGTTGAGGCTTGGCAAAAGAAGACAGCAAAATGTCGAAGGATTCTGTTGGAGGGCATGAAGGATCACATAGTATCCAGCCTGCATGGTAAAGCTTCTCCATTATTGATGTGGAAAGCTTTGACAGATTTGTTCCAAAGCAAGAGTGACCAAAGGAAGTTGGCGCTCAAGGATAAACTCAGGAAAATAAAGATGGAGAAGAATGACACTATTCCGGTATACTTGACAAAGTTTTTCCACTGCAGGGATGAGCTTGGGAGTGTAGGAGTTAGTGTTGATGATGAGGAATTGGTGAGCTTGGCTCTCCTTGGGCTTCCGAAGATTTGGCACTCCTATCAGGACTCTGTCAATGGTCAGGAGAAATTGCCAGGATGGGAGCGACTTTGGTCGGATCTTGTGCAAGAGGAGATAAGGCGGAGTACCAGGGACGGATCTTCATCAAAGGCATCTGATGAAGAGGATTGCACTTTGGCTGCCAAAGCAAGGAATGGGAAGGGCAAGAAGAATGCTTCTCAATCCGGTGCGGATGGTAAAGAGTGTGACATGTCCAAAGTGAAGTGTTTTCACTGTCACAAGCATGGGAATTATGCCACGAATTGTCCACAGAAGAAGAAGAACAAGCAAGCTGCTGGAGCTGCAAATGGTGAGGCTCTTGCCTCACAATTTGATCTGGACTTCTCATTGATCGCATGCATGGTGTCTAGTGCATTGGGATCGGGGTGGTATTTTGATAGTGGCACTTCCTTTCACATGACGGGAGATGTGAATCTTTTCAGTGACTTGGTGGAGAAAGATCTCCAGTTGCATGTTTAGTTGGGCGACAATGGACGATACAATGCAACCAGCATTGGTACCATAACCTTTCAGAGGGAGTCAGGTAAACTCATTCTTTTGCAAGATGTAGTGCATGTTCCAGGTTTAAAGAAGAATTTGATCTCAGTCGCAATGTTAGAGGATAAAGGGTATGAAGTTTTCTTCAGTGAAGTAAAATTTTTCCTTCAGCACAAGGCAACAGGACAAGTCAAGAAGGTTGGGATTCGAGCAAAGAATCTCTACAGACCCTAAGTATATGGGATGTCTACTGAGCTTCCTACTGTTGGGAAGTGCGAGAAAGACATGCAATTGATGCTTGAGAGGGAGCAATTTTTGCATGCAGTTAATAGTGAACCTAGGGATGTGGAACAGCCACAAGATGAGGATCATGGAGTGGGAGAAACCACTCATGCAGAGAAATTTCGTGCCAGATGGGCAAGGGGAGTGCATGCAGCTATACCACCAGGTGAGAGGTGGGGCGACATGCATGATTAATCCCAAGACGAGATTTCTGGGCAGGATTCATGAGATGGTGTGGATCTCATGAATTGAACCCAGCTCTGAGGGTGCTGACACGGCGGTAGCATGATCGGTTGGATTGATGCGGCAGATCAAAGTGACATGATGTGGATCTTTGGTATGAATCAGTTAATGACAAGTGCGAGTGCATGGGTGGAACACTTGGCCAACGTGGTTCACGTGACATATGCAATTGGGCCGAAGCCAGAGTGAACTTTGATGATAGATGCATCAGACTGATAGAGTTGTTTGGATCCTATTCAGTTTCAGAGGAGTTGCAAAGCAGATGCATGGAGTTGCATGGCGCTTGTGAAGGTTGCAGGGCGAATGCATGGAGTTGCATGTCGCATGCAAAGACAGTCCTTTCTTGTTGAGAGGGAGTGTTGAAGATGGCAATAAGAAACAGTGAAGGAGGCATCCTGAAACATCTTTCCTGATCCTAGTTGGAAAGTGATCACCTAAACTAGGTGGGGGGCCACACAGGTGATTTTTGTCGCAAAGTCTATTTTTAGACTATGTCTATTTTTAGATATGTCGATCATATTCTATGAGTTGCGGGATGCTATTTTTGGATGGTTGGTCAAGTTGGAAAAATAGATGGATTTCTATTTTTAGACATATTGGGCGGAATCTATTTTTAGACTGATAGTCTAAAAATAGATCAGTTGAATATTATTAGCTCTTAATAATATTTGGACTGCAAACATTATCTTATCCTCTTGGAGCACTTCAGTTCGAGCTACGGATGTGGCACATGCAGCTGACAGAAGGAATTACGCTATTCCTAGGGTTTAGTTGAGCTATTGCATGGTTGACTTCAGTTAGAACTCATGTGGCAGAGTTTGGTGGAGTTGTGTTCGGTTTAACTTAGTTGAACTAGTTGTATTTAGTCTAACTGATAAATACACTAGTGATGAGTGGTGTGAATTAATTATTAATTAATTCACTAATTATTAACTCATAAATCAACTAAAGAATACATCAGTTAACTGCAATGCATGGACGGTTCAGTGGAGACCAGTGTTAGAGGTGGGTGAAAGGGTGAGTCTACTATCAGTTGTGACTATAGCTGTGCATGAGATTTGCACACACATTGATTGAGATTGCCAATGAGGATTGCGCAGTACAAGCTAGTGGGATTCGAACTTGGATCTTATCATTATACATCTTGGATTGCGCAGTAGAGGCAGGCAAACTTGTGGAGGAGATTTGAACTTGTGACTTGTTCTATATCTGAGCTAGTTTGTGTGTAGCATGTGAGATAGTGCTGAGAGTTGTGAGGAGCTTTGTGCTATGTATTGTTACATGTTCTCTATCATTATAATATACAGATAGTTGGGGGTTTTCAGCTGTAAGCTTTCCCCATTACATATTGTGTTATATGTGTGCTTGATTATGTTTTAATGTGTGCATGCGACTGCTTCTATTTCCGCAAATTGATGATCAATTGTAGAAGAGGTTATGTATTATGCATGAAGCTTAAATAGTGTGTAATCAGGATAATATCGGTGAATAATTCAGCTATTATTCAAATTTCTACAAGAAATATTGGGGAAAGTGTCCAAGATTATTGCACTAGATTCAATAGTGTTTACAATGCACTTCCCCTAAACATGAAACCTCCACTAGGCTTAGCCTTAGCTAAATTTCCTTAAGGCTTTGACCCAAACATGGCCTATCAGCTAAGAGAAAGAGACCCCTTGAATTTAGAAGATATGCATAGAAGAGTTATAAGTGTAGAGGAAAATATGATTGAGAAAAGAGCTAAGTTGAAATCAGAAAAAAGAGTTGCATACAAGAATGAAACAATGGCATCAACCTCATCATCTGATGCCAAAATTGATAACTTAGTGAGGGTAATGGAAAGAATGCTGGAAAATATAAACTTAAACGATATAGTGCCTCCTAGGGAGAACCAACTCAATCCCCAAAACAGAAATCCAAATTTTGGAAGAGACCCTATTCAAAATAGACAAAGAGATAATGACCAACAAATTAGGCCTCCTTTTCAAGAAAACTATGTAGATCAAGAAGAAGAAAGGGAGACTGAAAGGTTGGAAGAAAATCATGTAAATCTAATAGGATCTGATAGTGAGGGTGATGTTTTTCTCACTGAAGAAGAACAAGGATTCTTCTCCTCAAAACAAACTGAAAACAACTATGAGGATTCTGAAGATTACCAATTAGGGTTTGAAAATTCTATAATGGAGGTCAACAAACAATATGATCTTAGAAGCAAAATGAACCAAGAGACTTCCAATGATAAAAACACAGACACTGTTGTTAGAAAAACTTCAGAAAATCTTCCTAAAAATACATCAAATAATACCAACACTATGGCTACGAAAACTGATTTAAACAAGGACAAAACCATTCTGCAAAGTGTTGATCCAAGCTGCCCTAGTACCTCTGCTAGTGGCCCTAAGAAATCTGTCCAAAATAACAGTCCTAATAAAACTCAGCAAATCAAAATTTCTGAAAAGACTATATTTGACAAAACAGATGTAAATATGTCAAAAACATTAGTCCCTTTCAGCCTTGAGGGTGAAATTGCCAAGATCAAAATTAGCATACCCTTAGCTGAACTAGTAACCCAGGATGTATATAAAAATCAAGTTTTGAAAGCTTTGAATATAGGAAATAATACTGACACTTTGAACTTGACATATGATAAACCACAATTGTTGTTTTCTCCTGAAGTAGAAGAGAAATACCAAGAAGGGGATGTTTCTCCCTTCTATGTTAGCTTAAAGATACATGATAAAATCTTACACAATGCCATGCTAGACTCAGGTGCCTCTCACAACCTCATTCCAAAAGTGGTGATGGAGATATTAGGCCTAGAAATTACTAAACCTTACAAGGACATGTATTCCTTCGATTCAAGCAGAGTCAAGTGTTTAGGTTTGATCAAGTATTTGTGTGTTAATCTGGCACAAATTCTTGCTAAAGGTCTAGTTATGGACATATTGGTTGCTAACATTCCCCTAAAGTATGGCATGCTTCTATCCAGATCATGGGGAGCCAAATTTCAGGGAAGCCTTCAAATGGACATGTCTTATGCTACCATTCCAGTTTTTAACCAAACTAGAAGATTATACAAGGAATCTCATATGAAATATATGGTAAGCAACATAGATAGGCCAAACAACACTCCTGTTTATTCTATTCATTCAGATCTAGATTCCTTTATCTTGTACAATGAATATGAAATCAACAAACAAGCAAAGGGAAATGAGATAGGATTAAGTCCCTCAGAATAGTCAAAACAGTCCCCAAAAGAAGAATCTAACAGCCCTCACTTTAGCAGCCTTGAAAAGCGAAATTATAATGAGCATGAGATAAAAACACTTTGGGAAATGAGCTTTGATGGCTCTTGTAGCAAAACAGGTTATGGGGCTGGTGTATGGATACATAATACAAACAACGGACATTCCTACAAACTTGATTTCCCATGCACAAATAACATTGCAGAGTATGAAGCTCTCCTCCTTGGCCTACATTTGCTCAAAGATTTAGGAGCCAAGAAAATATCAGTCCAAGGAGATTCAGAGTTGATCATTAGGCAAATAAAAGGGGAATATTCAGCCAAAAACCAAAGATTAATAGAACATAGGAATGTTTCCCTAGATCTCCTAAAAACCTTTGAAAAGTATGAACTCACTTTCATCCCTAGAGCCCATAATATCCTTGCAAATGAACTTGCCTTTGCTACCAGCAATTGTCAAATACCCCAGGTAAATGAACAATTCAATGTCAAAGTAAAAAATAGGCCTACAGTCCCTGAAAATGAAAACTATTGGCAAGTGTTTGAGGGTGATAAACAAAGTGATGATTTTTTTTAGTCAAGAAATGATTTTGCTAAACCAACACCTAACTCAAACCATGAAGAAGAATATTTTGATGAAAAACAGGTCCATAAAATAGAGTTGTCCTATGTTGCTGATATAAACCAATTTGAATATCTTTATAAAGCAGAATTACCAAACAAACTAGACCAAAAGGACCTTGAAGTTTTACAATGTAAAAATGATTCAATACCAAGGGGCCTTACACCATTAGAGGAGCTTTTTGACTTCAATGATGTAGCTAAAAAACCAAATATGGAGCCTACAGAAACTAATGTAGAAGAACATAACATAGGCAGCATGAATGAACCCAAAATGTTCAAATTTTCTAGCACTCTTCCTACTCATATCAAACTGAAGTATATTTAACTTTTCAAGGAGTTTGGAGATGTGTTTGCATGGGGGCAAAAAGATCTGAAATCATATGATACTAGCATTATTCAACACAAAATTCCTCTTAAGGAAAATAAGAAACCTTTCAAACAAAAACTAAGAAGGATAAACCCTGTATCATTACCTTTAGTTGAGAAGGAGATCAAAAAGATGTATGATGTTGGAATCATAGTTCCCCTTAGATACTCACAATGGGTTTCCAACCTTGTGTCTGTTAGGAAGAAGACCGAGGAAATTAGGCTTTGCATTGACTTTAGAAATCTGAATAGAGCCTCCCTGAAAGATAATTATCTCTTGCCTAAAATGGATCACATAATTCAAAAGCTGGTTAGATCTAAGAGAATATCACTCTTGGATGGTTTTTCAGGCTACAACCAGGTGCTAGTACTCCCAAGTGATCAACACAAAACTGCTTTCACCACACATTCGGGTACATTGATGTATGTTAAAATTCCATTTGGTTTGATGAATGCAGGAGCCACATTCCAAAGAGCCATGGACATAGCTTTCTCAGAGGACATAGGCTATTTCATAATCATTTACCTTGATGACATCACTATTTTCTCCAAAACTGATAAAGAACACTTAGTCCATTTGAGAAAGGTTTTTGAGAAATGTAGGAAATATGGCTTATCTTTGAATCCCAAGAAGACACGCTTTGGTCTCCAGGAAGGAAAGCTCCTAGGCCACATAATCTCTAAATAAGGAATCAAAGTAGACCCTAAAATGATTGAAGGCATATTGAAAATCAGCCATCCTAGAAACCTCAAGGAATTGCAATCTTTCATTGGGAAGATCAACTTTTTGAGAAGGTTCATCCCCAACCTTGCTAAACTTTTGAGAAATATCACGAACATGTTAAAAAATGAAACAGGAGTTAAATGGACCTTAGAAGCTGAACAATCGTTTGAACTAGTGAAACAAGCTCTCACTCAAACACCAATTCTTATCGGTCCTGATTTCACCAAGGATTTCTACATTTTCTCATTTGCCTATGAACACACCATTGTTGTAGTGTTGTTGCAAAAGAATAATACAGGGCAAGAACAACCAATATACTTTTTCAGTAAAGCCTTAAGAGATTCTCCACTCAAATATAATATCATGGAGAAACAAGCCTTAACCTTGATAAAAGCATTGAAAGATTTCCGAGTCTACATTTTACACTCTCATATCATTGCTTTTGTCCCACATACAGTTGTTAAGGACTTTCTAAATCAAGACCCTGATGGTAAAAGGGAAAAATAGATTGTTATCATCTTAGAATATGATTTATAAATCAGACCTACCAAGCTAATTAAAGGACAAGGATTAGCAAAACTCATGGCAGAATCAAATTTCCAAGCATTAAATATAAATATGGTTGATGTTTTAGAAGAAACAGAAGAATTCACAGCTCCATACATTGAAGAAATATTCTTGAATTCATCTTGGTATGCTGATATTATTTATGTGCTTCTATATCTTAATACTCCTCCTTCTTTATCAAAGACTAAAGCTAGATTCTTGAAACAGAAAGCTTTAAATTACTGCATTTTAGATGGAGTGTTATATTGGAAAAATGTTGTTGGCATATTGTTTAAATGTTTCCTGAGAATGATGCAGGAAAAATCATGCATGAGCTGCATGAGGGAGAATGTGGAGGCCACCTTTACTAGAAGACCATAGCAAGCAAGATTCTTAGAGATGGCTATTATTGGCCCACCCTTTTTCCTAATACTCAAAAACTAGTCATGACTTGCCATAAGTGTCTAATTTTTTATGGCAAGAGGAAACTCCTACCTTTACCTCTGCATCCCATCAGTATTGAGGCTCCCTTTTAGCGATGGGGTTTAGACTTTATTGGAGAAATTCACCCAACCTCATCTGCCCAACATAAGTGGATCCTTACTGCCATTGATTATTTTACCAAATGTATAGAAGTTATCCCTTCTAGGAATGCTATTGAATCAGTCATTATCAAGTTCCTTGAAACCAACATACTATCTCGATTTGGTTGTCCTAGAAATATCATTACAGGCAATGTTGTTGCCTTCAAATCCAAAAGAATGGTTGAATTCTACTACAAATATTGTATCACATTAGGGCATTCCACAGCTTACTACCCCCAAGGAAATGGCCTAGCTGAATCCTCCAATAAAAGCCTAATCAACATTATCAAAATACTGTTGGATCAAAATCAGAAATCATGGCATAGTAAGTTGGTTCATGCATTATGGGTTGATAGGCTAACCACCAAGAAATCAATCATTATGTCTCCTTATTAGCTGGTATATCGAATAAATACAGTCTTCCCAAAATCCTTAGGAGTTGCAGTCATGAAACTCCTCCAATAAGTACAATCAGAAGAAAATGACATGCAGAGAAGGCTGAATCAAACTATTCATTTAAAGCAGTCAAGAGAGGAAGTGTACAGAAGAACACAATAATTTCAAGAGAACATCAAGAAAATATTTGATAGAAGGACTAAATCAAATAATTTCCAAGTTGGAGATACAATTTTGAAGTGGGATTCCAGAAGGGAAGATAGAGGTAAACATGGCAAATTTGAGAATTTTTGGAAAGGGCCTTATATCGTTCATTCAATTAGGGGTCATAACGCTTTCTTTTTACAAGGGCTAAATGGAGAAGAATTATTTGGAGGTCCTGTCAATGGTAGGATGCTCAAACATTATTTCTGTCAAGAGTCCTAGCTTCAAAATTTTCACTCATTATACTTAACATTGCATGAGAAAAATCACAGAAAAATACAAAGACAATGAAAGAAAAGGAAAAAGAGAGAGAATTTAAAAGAGGTATAGCCCCATACCCAAAAAACATTATTGCTAAAAGTGTGCAAGTCTAAATGCCACTGCTGATTCAAAATGATATTTTGTTCAGTCATCTAGCCTAATCATGGTTGAATATGCTTTAAATTTATGTTGATAATTTAATGAGAACAATGATTGTCAAAATTATTTCAAACTTGACTTATCAAGAGAGATAGATTAGGGAATATAAGATACTGGTTCCACATGCTCAAAACAAAACCAAAGAGAAAGATGAGGATGCATTACAAATAATAAATTATAGCCCTTATCTTTTTTATTTTACCTTTATGCAAAATAATGTTTATGAGTAGTTTGTTCCAATGCCACAACCATGGTGAGTCAGACTGCCTATCCTGATTTAAACCATGCGTTAAATTTTATGTCAATAGTTTAGAGAATCAAGACTACCAAACAGCTTAATCTTGGCATTCAAATAGTTCAGGAAGAGAATAAAAAGAGTTCACAATTTTAATTTGCACTCTTGGAAGAAATAAGGATAGAAGTAGATAGTTTATTTCTATTTTCAAAAATAAAAAGTCAAAGAGTTTGCTAGTTCAAATGCACTCAAAGAAGAAGAAAAAAATGTTAGGACAAATAGGATTGGGTAGGTAGAAATTTTGTTAAAGGAAATCATATGTTGCAGATTGTTAAGATTGTCACTTCAAAGAAATATCAGTAAGTGAAAAAGAAGGGAAATCTGCCCAACAGAAAAGACATTGGTCTGCTGAAACTCAGAAATTTGATAAACTGAAAGTTCTTGACACCTCCAAAAGGGAGTTGCCCTCTCCAAGTGGAGCCACTGTGGTCATCAATAATTTTTGCTGATATCAAAAGATGACTAAATTATGATCCTAGATTTCTAGAAACAGAATTTGAGAAAGATTGTGAGTTCTAGAAATCTCACTGCCTTCATTATCCTAAGCTAAATATTCTCACTATCTTTTCCCCTCTCTGCCTCCTAAAAATTCTACCCCACTGCTACAAAGAAGACCTTGTTGATTGGGCTTGTTTTCCTCATCTTATCACCCCACCCTCACCCTCATTCATAACCCTATTCCTCTGACAAACCCACTTTTTCCATTCCTCAAAACCCTCTTTAAAAACCCCTCATTCATTATTTTTCTCTAACATATTAAACAATGTAAAAAACTCCCTTTTTTACATTGTTTAAAGTTAAAATTATAACCTATCGGGCCCTTTAATTTTATTATAAAACCATGTTTTATAATAAAAACCCGCTCTTTGTGTAAATCGGGCCTTAAGCCCCTCTCTACTTAAGCCCTAGCCCCTTGGACTGCATAAGACCTCGACCTCGCCATCTCTTAGCCCCTTCCCCATTTGAAATATACCTCTTCCCTTTTCATTTTATTAAACCCCCAAAACCTTGTATAAAACCCCAAACCTTTGGAAATATTAAAATTGGGACACCCACCTTTTTCATTACACCCGCGCCCTGACTAAGCCATCTCTACCATTGATCGGGGATCTATTCTCCCAATCCAACGAATGTCACTTCCCTCCTTGATATATAAAAAAACCCTGCATATGTTTTAAAACTGGTGCTATGCGACAAAGGATCACCACGTCACCTTGCGCCCAGGCCCTGCCTTCCACTAAAACCCCGCCAGCCAACCAACCCTTGACACCTATCTTCCACTCCGCTCCCACCACCTTCTCGTCGCTCCCCCAAGTCATTCAGCACCATCGAGCTCATTCCCCGATATCCGATGGCCAAGGATGCATATCACATAAAAATTCGCAATAGGTTTAAAGTTTTTTAACCCGCGTGAAATAGGAAGTTTCCACTGGCCACGTGTCACCCCCTAAACTATATCGCGTCTGTTTGGTCCAAAACCATTTACCACCCATTTCCCGCACGATAAACCACTTGTGGTGTTTCAAAACCACTTTTCCTCTTCGCGTCAAATTTCAAAATTCTGCCTGGTTCCGCCTTTGAAACCCTGCCTCCTGCACCCTTTCCTCCTCTGCAATCATCTCCCGACAGCTCCAAACCCCGAAAAACATAGTGAAACTCTCCCGTAGTTTTTAAAGACTAATAGTTTGTGCTTTGTGCAGGTTTAATGGCGGAAAGGGCCACCATACCCCCCCCCCCCCCATAGTCCAAAAAAGTTGGGTTAGATGCTAGGTGATGATCCAATTTTTTTATTCAAAATAAAAGGGACAGAGGCCTTGCATCAAGATCGATCATCGATGAAATGTGATCATCGATGGATCAAATGAACCTCCAGCTACAAAGAGCAGCCTCCCCTGCACACAGAAGACACAAATAGTCAGAGAAACAGCAAAGGAAGAAAACAGAAGAGTTAAAGGGCTAATCCTATTTAGAAGACAAAACAAAAGGGTTAGCTAATTAAAACAGAAGATTAAAGAAAAGGCAGATTGATGAAGGTAAAAAGCAAGAAAGAAGACAGTGGAAAGACAACAAAGAATAAAGGCAAAGGATCAAAAGAAAAAAATCAAAAGATCAAAGGGACAGAACAGAAAGATCAAAACAGATTGAAGAAAATATGATAAAAACAGACAGTCAAAGCATAAAGACAAAGTTTAAGGCCTTAAAGACAGAAATTAAAGATAAAACAAAGGGCAGATTAACCCAAAGCAAATTTGAATGACTCAGCCTGTGCCAATTACTCCTCTCAAGAGATCTTTTTGCTACCTAGTGCTTTGTTTTTCTTCAATAAAGCATTAGGTAGTTATTGAGCTAAGTCACAGATATTTATATCTGCTAGACTGTTATTGTAAAAGTTATGAATACGCCTTAAAAGTCAAACATTTCACCTATTTTTCCTTAGGAGTTAAGATAGAAGTTATTAAAACAGAGAAGTAGCTGCAGATATTCCTGCCTTGAGCCTTACATGGTCTTCAAGGTTAGGAATGCATTAACTCTGTAAAAAATGACACTCAAACCCTATCTTAGCTTCACCTCCTCATTTGCAGCATAAATACTACATCTGAACTCATTATCTTGTTGGCATTTGATCACTCTTTGAAGTGATACATAGTCTCTCAGAAGTTGAAAGAAAATTTATGTCTTGGAACTTGTGGATGCCTTGATTTGTTTGTTGATGGAGGAGGTTAGATCACTGGATCCCTGAGCTTGGTTGTTGGTGAAGTACTTCTAATCTGTTATTGTTATTTCATGTTTCATTATGTTTCCATATTTCTTTGTTGCAGTAGAGCAAAAGTTTTTAACTAAGAAATGTCTTTTGAAAGCACCTTAGTTCTGTTTGTTCTTCACTGCCTTAATGTTTTCTTCTGCTAGGACATTTTAGAGAATTCTTAATTTCTCTCTAGACCCCCTAAGCTTTTTTTTTCATAAATAGTTGAATGCAGTTGGTATCAAGCATGATTTATGGTAAGCCCTGCCTATTTTCTGCCACTAAAACACTGTTTTTTGAAGTCTCTCTCTAAAGTACCATTCTTTAAAGTCTACCAAAGAGGTTTTGTTTCGATCATACCCTTTGTACTTGCTTAACTAATTTTTTTAGAGATATTCATAGCTATGATCAAGGATGTTTAGGAGTTCCCTCTTCCCTGATTTCAGTTATATGTGTGTCTTAATTGTTTTTTTTCCTTGAGGATGAAATCACTAGAAGTTAAATGAGTTTCTTGCCTTCTATATTTCATTAGAAAAGTTTGTCTTGAATAATTATCAATTGTAGTTGGATCATAGAATTTATGATTTTCCCTGTCTATTGATTGCCCCTATATGCTTTGAGATTTGTTTAAGTCCCTTTTTTGAGAAGTACATATGATAAAGGATTCTTAATTTCCCTTTGTCCTAGTTTTTATTCTTACAATTAATGTCCATCTCATTAGCCTAAAAACTTTGAAGATCCACTGGCCAAGTTAGATTTGCCCTGTGATACTCCCTGATCCATTGATGAACTCATCATGACTTTCATTAGACTCCATTGCCCAATGACTTAAATATTTCCTCATTCTACCTATGCTGCTTGATCATCATACCCAACCAAAACAAACAACAAAACTCCATACTTAATAACTAGCCTAAAATCAACCCTTAAAAGCAAACAAGTACATATCCTTTGCAAACAAATAGAGAGATCCCTCTCTGAGTCTAGGAAGGCTAGGTGTTAGAACTCTAAAGATTGGTTCTGATGTTGCCTTCTCATTTGGTTTACCAATCTACCAAATCACAGGATCCCAACATCCGCCACCCACCCTAAGAAGCCCCGCGACAGCCGAGAAGAGTCGGCGTGGCGTACGTATGGATCATTCATGTAGCTCCGCTCAAAAAAATGTTCGGGGAGGGTGCAACACTGAGACTTCCCAGGAGCTCACCCATCCCAGTACTACTCCAGCCCAAGCACGCTTAACTAATGATTTTGGATGGGATCTGGTGCATTAACACTGGTATGATCACACCCGCAAAGATCACGCCCCCTCACCCTCTTCAACGAGCGCCACACAAAAAGGGGGAGGGTACAACACTAGGACTTCCAGGGAGGTCACCCATCCCAGTACTACTCTAGCCCAAGCGTGCTTAACTGCAGAGTTCTGATGGGATCCAGTGCATTAACGCTGGTATGATCGCACCTAAAAGGATCTTTCCCCCTATCCCTCTTCAACGAAGATCAAAAAAGGGGGGGAGGGTGCAACGCTAGGACTTCCTGGGAGGTCACCCATCCCAGTACTACTCTAGCCCAAGCACGCTTAACTACGGAGTTCTGATGGGATTTGGTGCATTAATTCTGGTATGATTTCACCCGCAAGGATCTTTCCCCCTCCCTCTCTTCAATGAAGATCAAAAAAGCAAGGGAGGGTGCAACATTGGGACTTCTCGGGAGGTCACCCATCCCAGTACTGCTCTATCCCAAGCCGCGCTTAACTGTGGAGTTCTCATGGGATCTGATGCATTAACACTGGTATGATAGCACCCGCAAGGATCTCCCTCCCTCCCCCTCTTCAACGAAGATCAAAAGAGGGGGGGAGGGTGCAACACTAGGACTTCCCGGGAGGTCACCCATCCCAGTACTACAATAGCCCAAGCGCGCTTAACTGCGGATTTCTAATGGGATCCAGTGCATTAACGCTGGTATGATAGCACCCTCAAGGATCTCCCCCTCTCCCCCTCTTCAACGGAGATAAAAAAAGCAGGGGAGGGTGCAACACTAGGACTTCCCGAGAGGTCACCCATCCTAGTACTACTCTAGGCCAAGCGTTCTTAACTGCGAAGTTCTAATGGGAGTCGGTGCATTAACACAAGTATTATCACACTCGCAAGGATCTCCCCGCTCCCCCTCTTCAAGGAAGACCATCGAGCCACGGGGAGGGCACGTGACCCATTAATGGCCCTCGATTCGACGCGATGTTTTCTCCCATCCCCCTGGTGCCTCTTCCCCAACCTCGCAGTGCCTGAAACAGAGGAAGCAGAAGAAGAAGTAGTAGAAGAAGGAAAATACATATGTTCCGCAGCCACTAACGGTGCTGCGTAGAGATCATCCGTGGCTTTTCAGCATTGTTCCGCATTCAAGACACCCATTCGGAACTTCTGCCCCCTGGGCGAGTCCACCGCTACTCTGTCCCCTTTGCCACCCACCCTAAGATGCCCCGCTACAGCCGAGAAGTGTCGGTGTGGCGTACGTGCGGATCATTCATGTAGCTCCGCATGAAAAAAGGATGGGGGAGGGTGCAACACGGGGACTTCTAGGGAGGTCACCCATCCCAGTAATACTCCAGCCCAAACACGCTTAACTACGGAGTTCTGATGGGATCTGGTGCATTAACACTAGTATGATCACACCCACAAGGATCGTGCCCCCTCCCTCTCTTCAACGGGCACCGCACAAAAAGGGGGAGGGTGCAACACTAGGACTTCCCAGGAGGTCACCCATCCCAGTACTACTCTAGCCCAAGCGTGCTTAACTAAGGAGTTCTGATGGGATTTGATGCATTAACGCTGGTATGATTTGTAATATTCCCAAATGGGTAATGCAGCAATACAATGTAGAAAGATAGGAAAATAACGCAGATCATCATTTATACAACAAGAGGCTAATATGGAGACCTTTAATATGTCATTACAACAACAAAATATATGTAAAAAGTGGCCCATAAGATGCATGACAAGAAAAGTAAGGCTCCAATGAGGAAAATCCCTCAATAAGAGGTGTTGCAACCATGTATTAAAGCTAGAAAACCCTTACAACATTATTTTATTGCCTCTGCAACAACAGTAGATTATACATCAAATCTAGAGCTGATATGTGCATAAAAAGTTAGATCTATATCAGATCCATGCACTATACAAGCTCCTCTATAGAACTCCCTTGGGATTTTCAGCAAAACACCAAGTACAAAGTGTAGATCTGAGATCTAAGACTGCAAATCTACTGAAAATTACATATTTGGAAAGTGTAGATGAATTGATATTGGAAATAGAATAGCCTCCTCTAATAGATCTCCAAAGTGAATGGCAGATCACCAACACTTAGAAAATCAGCTCTCCAAATGGGGTGTTGAACCACCCTGCAACTGCACCTACAGAAATAACGCAAATCTGGAAGTATATTGCGCTGTAGAGATCAAAATAAGGTTGGCCTCATGCCAAGATCTGAAAATGATGCTCAAGCCCTCCAATATTTTCCTCCCAATTAAGTAGAAACCTCCTCCACTAAAAAGGAACATTGAAATGTCATAAATCTGATAGATCTAGTCTCCACTTGTTGCAGCTTGAAAAAAAAACAAAACCCTCAACAGGGTCTGCATTGTAGTTGAAAGAAGAAGCTTGGTCGTAAGTCAGATAGTGGACAATGCAATACAAACTCTCCCAAGAGCTACTCAATGGGAAGGGGTGGGATTCCTGATCAAGAACACCCAATGCTAAAAAACATTCAATCTCAGCTAAACAACAAGAGAAATATATATTTCTAAACAGACCATATATTCAGAAAATATGATAAACATCAACAACCTTCTAATGCTACCATCCTCTTCCTTTTATAAGTTAAGATCTTGAAAACCCTAAACCACATCCAATGATAACACTTCTTTCACACAAAGCATCTCCATCTAAAACTGTGTTGTACCTTATTGATGCCACTCCTCCATAACAGCGTTGTAGATTTGGTCAAGGTTGATCCAGTCAAAGTGATCCAGCCCCTTCAACACCAAGGGTGCTTCAATTAAGCTTCCAAGATTTGTCTCTTTCACATTTGGCATTAATTTATTCATGATTAAGGAGAAATATAGACCTCCTTTTCCCTCTTATTCTTTAAACAAAGCAATAAAACAAAAATGAACATTCCAATTAGCTTATGACTAATTTAGGAATATTACAATCCTCCCCTCCCAAGTGTTACTTTTCCCCAAGCAACTGCAAGGACATCATTGAAAATGTGGGGAACATTTATTCCCATATGGAGCTCCAATATTCAAGCTATCATCTATACAAAATGAATCACCCCCCAGATTGGTAATTCATAGAAAAACTCCTCCCATGTGAGAGGCTCCTCCCAAGACATAAGTCAATCATATGGCTCCCTTCATAAGGAAACAAGTGATGTAATGTAGCAGCCATATAATTTCCTATGCTCCCTTTGAAGCATGAAGAAATGTGGGAAGTTTCATTCCCAATGGACACATCCAACTAAGGTGTCATCCCTCCAATCATGTCCCCAAAAATAATAAGAACATCATCAACATATGGGATCAAAATCAATGATACATAAACAATCAAATGCAATAATTGAGGTGGATCATAGTCCCACATGTGGAACCAGCGCAGTATGTCTCCTGAATGTATATGATAATGATATGTTAAGTGGTTCCCCCACCACTTACTTGCTGCCCAAGTCTTCTCACCATGGCTAAAAGTGTGACATATCTTTGGTGCCTTAGGAACGCACCCATCATGAAACAAAATCTCCATTTAATCTCCAAGGGAGTGGCCATGTTCAGACATTTTTGTGGGCCAAATTTGGCAATGAATTTTATATGGAATAATACTCCTTAGAGCTATGGCCTGCATATATATGGTAAAATAATGCAAGTAATAATCAATTGAATTATTAGATACACAAGCATATTCTTCACTAAAATTTCTACTAATACAAATGGAGTGGTGCATAGATCTATCTCCTCTCATTCCAAATGAGGAAAGAGTTGGTTGAATTAACTCCTTCATGGAGTCATGTATATCTCCCATCTCCACATGGTTCATGCATCTTTGAAACTGCTGATATAATTCCTCTTCAAAGCCTTCCCAGGTGTAGTACTTCATGATAGTGTTAAAAGCCTTCATAGAATAAGTATGGCTTAAAAGGAATTCTTCATGTGCCATTTGTAGCAACTTCTCCTTGAGCTTGGAAGCTCTAGATAAGGAGATCCTACCATGATAATAGATGACTTCATCTTGGACTGAATAGCCCTCCTTATGTAGCTAGTCATCAAGTATCATGCATGTGAAAAGTTCCTTTGAATAATCCACCAAGAGTTGGGATTTCCAATAGGGATCTAGGCTTCCCAACAATGACAGCATTGTAGAAATCTGAAATGAAGCACTTTTCATATCACAGTTCTCCTCTTTGACATGCCTAATGCCAAAGCCACTTATTGGGGTATTGCTACCCCACTTTTGTTGCCTCCTTTGCAGCTGATCTTGCTCTAGACAAGATTGAAGTACATGGAAGTCAACCATGACTAGAAGTTGGAGGCTGGATCTGCAAAGGAACAATAGTATGATATCAAGAACTTGCACTGGCACTAGCACTAGCACTGGCACCCGCACTGCTACCAGTATATGGTGGGACTGGCCCTGTGTGTGGTGGTGTTGCTGATGCTTCATCATCATCCCTAAAAAGTTCTACTTCCAAATCTTCCATATGTACCGTGCCGTCCTCCAGATTATCATCCTCTGGGTTGTTGTCCCAGACTCTGTATGATTGATCCTCATTTTCCCGATCACAGTAATGGCTCAACAACCTCAAGTTTTAATGCACATAAACCAAGCTTTCAGCTCGGTTTTCATTCAGCCTATTTCTTCTCACATTATGTATGAAGCTGTAGGTGCTCCAACACCTCTCCGCAGAAGAAGTGTTCACAACCTGTGTGAGAACTTTTTTTGCCAACTTTGGAAAAATTCCCATGCCGCCATATGCTTCCCACCATGTGAGAGCATCAAATCTGTCTCTGTCTTCCATTGCATGGAAATAACCAAAGTTAGCAGTGCAACTGAAGTGTTTGCCTAATTCAAGGCACAATCTAGCACACTCCTCCCTATCAGGTACCAACTTGTCTAATGCCTTCATGTACCCCTCTTGTACCTCTAGATCTATGTGAGGTTTCATCCTAACCCCACCTCCAGGTGCAGGTTTGCCCAACCAAGATGGAGAGTAATATTTTGGTGTAAGGATATATGCCAAGGCATGTAGTGGAACATTGAGTTTATTCCACCGTGCACACACACAGTCATGAATCATAGCATACAAGTTGGGATCATTATCCTTAACAATATCTTTTATTTGCCCCAACATGCTATCCATCTGCTCATAAACCTCTCCAATCACTCGTTTATCAGTATCTGCAAATCGAATCATGTTATAAATGGGCTTGGTAAAATTCAAAATTTCCCTCACACGTGCCCAAAACAGAGGGTCAAGGGCGGTCTCCTCCACATGTTCGAAACCTTGCCTGTCAACTATTGTTGCTGCCCTGTCCTTTAATAGCTGCCAGTGTGGGCTTGATACCATTGCAGCCAATGACTCTCTTACCTTCAAAAGGTGCCTAAAGGTGAGGTAATAGCTAGCAAATGTAGTCTTTGCTATTTTCAACAACTCCAATTTGGAGTGAGTACGGAAAAGCCCATGGGTATTGCTATGATTTGTAATAAATTTTATCATTTTTTTACCTCTCTTGTACAAATCACCAAGCCATTTGAATTGAGGTTGTTTGTTTTTGATGATATCATGCATCAAAAGGTTCATTGTGTGAACCAAACACCTAGACCAAAATATGTTGGGGTATTTATCCTCAATAATTGCTCCTGCTACCTTACAGTTAGCAGCATTATGAGTGATGACCTGTATGACACTGTATGGCTCAGTATTTTCAATTATATCAAGTAATGGTTCTGCAATGTTAATGCCGATTTTGAATTTCTCTGAATAATCATATGTTGACAGGAAGATTTCACCACTAACCGACATAGCCAAAACACTTATCAATGGCTTTCCTTTTACATTGGTCCATCCATTAGAGACAATGGACACCCCATGCTCATTCCACGAATTTGTCATTCTAGCCAAAGAATGGTTTATTTTAGCTTTTTCATGATCAAGACCCACGGTTCTGGCCTTGTCATACCCAGGGCTTTTGTATCCTTTGGGGGCATCATTAATGGCAGAAACCATTTCATGCCAATAAGGTGAGTGAAGAACATTGAATGGCACCCCACATGCATATAGAAACCGGTATACTTTTGAATCCACATCATTCCTACACCCTTCGTCCAGGAAATTGGATATGGTTCTACGCCTTAATCCAGATGTGCCACTGCCTCCAAAACCACTGACATGGGTGGAAGTTGAACTTGTTTGTCCATGACGTGTTGGGCCTAAATAAGAATCAATGAAACCCATAGATATTTTAGATCTCTGTAGGGCAGCCTCCTCTTCCTTCCTATATTTCTCTCTCTGTGTTGCTGGCACACTAGTACAAATTTTGATTCCTATGTTTTTTTCTCCATCCCCTGGCATTTTCCCACAAAGGTGCCTTCTCGCACGAGTGTATGAACCATGGTATTGTTTATTGTAATGGGGGCAAATAAATTTAGTGGTTCCACCACCTTTCCCTCCTTCCTGTTTCTGAACACATTTCCACAAAGGTGTCTGAGTTGGTCTTGTCTAGTTGGGGAATCTGTGTCCTCATGTTCTCCACTCCCCACTTCCTCCTCAACATAATCCTCCTCCTCTTCAGGATTTTCTTCAAATCCACCATAACCCTCCTCTTCTTCCTTCTCTTCTCTGATTTTCCTCTTTCTTCTACTACTCTCCAACACCATTATTACAAAGAAAGGAACCAATATGAGGAAAATCCCTAGCCATATAGCCATGATGTTTCAAGTTTCAAGTTTCAAGTTTCTAGCCTACAAAACAAATGGAGAAATGCCAAATGGGAATAGGAAATGAAACATAGGAAAAAAACCAATTCATTTTTTAAGTTTTAAACACAATAAAATGCAACATTCAAGAAAAAAATCAAGTTTTCATTTTTAAACAACATACAAATTCATCCTAGAAAATACAAAATTGGATTAAAAGGCCTACCTCTTTCTTGCAATCCTCCTGTTGCCTTGCAGCTTGCTCCTTGGTCTCTCCTTCTCACTTCTGCAACTCCGCTCTCTAGTTATCTCCTCAAGCTCTTCTTGCTCTTTCTCACTCACTCAAAAAACAATAAAACAAAATGACCCCCCCCCCCTTATAAACAAAATGAATTTTTCAATAAAAAAAAATTCTCGCCGGCGGGAAGCCTTTTTGTTCCGGGGAGCGTTCGGGAGCGAACACTCCCCGACCACTTCCGGTGTTTAAAAAACACTCCCGAAGCATTTTTTAAACGCCGAAAGTGCTCAGGGAGCGTTCGCTCCCAAGCGCTTCTGGAAACGCTCCCGAAAAGGCAGGGAGTGTTTTAACAGGTTCGGAAACGCGCTCCCAAAAATACTCCCCTTAGGAAGCGTTTTTGAGAGTGTGTTTCCAAACGCTCCCGAACGAAGCGCGTTTTGGAAATGGGAACAAGGGGGGGTGAAGCTTCCCCCTAACCCTGTTCCATAGTTTGGCCAATGCATACAAGAGTGCTAATAGCCTCCTGTCATGTTTAGAAATCTTCCTCATGTATGGAGGTATCACTTCTTGTTCCAAGGTTATGGAATAACCTTTTGACACCATGCTCATGTCATCATAGATTTCTGGATCATCATCTTTCAGCAAAATTAGTTGAGTGGAGATGGCAATGTCCATATCAGAAAATTTCTCATCCCTCCTTTGAACCCACCAAAGGTTCTCTGCATTGTGCTAGCTCCTTCCAAGGCTCCTTCCTTAGATAAATATGTCAATGTTGCACTATGATAAGAAAACACTTTATTCATTTTCCAATCAAGGGGTCTCCCTGGTGGAATGCCTCCATGTAATGAAACATCAAGGCCTAGAGTAGGATGTATATGTGTGTGGACTGATTTTTCCTTGTCCTCACTACACAAATCCTCCTGTCTCTTCTGTGCATCAACCTTCTGAAATAGAGAGGGGTGTGTGCTCTCAATCATATGATGCTTATCATCCTCCCTATATTCTTCATTTATCTCCAAGGTCTCACAATCTATCAATGATAGCACATGCTGCTCATGGACTGTGCCTTGATCTCCATATGTGAGACTCTTTGGAATTTCTTGTGTACATACAAGAACTATTCTCATTGGAGCAAGTGCTCCATCTCCCTCTCCTTTGGGCATTAAATATGCTCCTGATGTGACATCGTTGTTACCTCCATCATTATCTTCCTCTTCAACATCAATGGAAGTTACCTTATCATCAATAAGAGGATCCTCTTTTGAAAAAGAGATCTCCATATCCTCTCTTTCATAAGAGTGTTCTTTATGAAATAGGGATCTTGCCTCTAGCAAGGTATTCTACAAAATTTCATTCCCCTCAATAGTTTTCTTAAATGAAGTGGGGTTTATAGATCTTTCCAACCCATGCAAATATTTGTTTGTCTTGGCTTGACTAACTCAACCAAAGATGTTTCAGAATGTTCTTCATCAAACCTTTCCACTACCCTCCTAGTTAACCTTGCATAAGTAGATATATTTTCATTTCTTAATGAAAATTATTCAAATAACCACCAAGCATAAGCTTTACCTTGAAGATGCAGCATTGCAACTCTAATGGCTTCATCTTCTGAAACTTGATGCTGCTGCAAGTAGGTATCTAGCTCCTCCACCCAAGCCCTAGCTGAACATTTAGGTGACCCATCAAAAGTAGATAGAAAGAATCTACCATCATCATGTTTCTTGCACCTTGTGCCTCTATTATGGTTTCTAGGTCTTCTCTCCTCTTCGATCTTGCAAAACCCTTGGAAGTTTAGGTGATCTTTGAACCTCTTAGATTGAGATTCATACTCTTGCAAATAATCACCAAGAGTCTCCTTCTTTTGCACATTTCCTCCCTCCATCTTACTGGCTATGAACATAGGCCTGGTAGAGTGTTATAAATCTGGTGGTGTGGATGAATGCTCACACCCATAATATAAGGAACTGAAGCTTTCCTCATGTACAAATCTTGTTGAGGGATATCCTTGTCTTTCCCTCTTCATCTCTTTGATGTCTTTTCTAATACATTACAGAGTTTGAAGAAGATGTTTTGAGAACTCCTTCCCTCCTGATAGTAAGGTTTTTCTTAGATCTCTTCTACATATCTTCTCCTTCCTATGAGGATCCTCCTTAGATGACATAATGGCTTTTAGAATGCACAGGATGTGCCAAGATGATGCTTTGATACCACTGTAATATTCCCAAATGGGGAATGCAGCAATACAATGCAGAAATATAGGAAAATAACACAGATCATCATTTATATAGCAAGAGGCTAATATGGAGACCTTTCATATGTCATTACAACAACAAAATATATGTAAAAATTGGCCCATAATATGCATGACAAGAAAATCAAGGCTCCAATGAAGAAAATCCCTCAATAAGAGGTGTCGTGATAATGTATTAAAGCTAGAAAACCCTTACAACATTATTTTATTTCCTCTGCAACAACAGTAGATTATACATCAGATATAGAGTTTCTATTTCCATAAAAAGTTATATCTATATCAGATCCTGCACTATACAAGCTCCTCTATAGAACCCCCTTGGGGTTTTCAGCGAAACACCAAGTACAAGGTGTAGATCTGAGATCCAAGACTACAAATCTACTGAAAATTACAGATCTGGAAAGTGTGTCTGAACTAATATAGGCAATATAATAGCCTCCTCCAATAGATCTCCAAAGTGAAGGGCAGATCCCCAACACTTAGAAAAGCATCTCTCCAAATGGGGTGTTGAACCACCCTGCAACTGCACCTACAAAAATAACGTAGATCTGGAATTATACTGCACTATAGGGATCAAAATAAGGTTGGACTCATGCCAAGATATGAAAATTATGCTCAAGCCCTCCAATACTCTCCTCCCAATCAAGTAGAAACCTCCTCCACTAAAAATGAACACTGAAATTCCCTAGATCTAATAAATCTAGTCTGCACTTGCTGCAGCTTGCAAAAACAACCAAACCCTCAACAGGATCTGCGCTTTAGTTGAAAGATGAAGCTTGGCCCTAAGCTAGATAGTGGACAATGCAATACAAACTTTCCCAAGAGCTACTCAATAGGAAGAGGTGGGATTCCCGATCAGGAACACCCAATGCTAAACAGCATTCAATCTCAGCTAAACAGCAAGAGAAAGATATATGTATAAATAGACCATATTTTCAGAAAATATAATAAACATCAACAACCTTCTAATGCTGCCATCCTCTTCCTTTTAAAATTTAAGAGCTTTCAAACCCTAAACCACATCCAATGATAACACTCCTTTCACACAAAGCATCTCCATATAAAACTGTGATGTACCTTATTGATGCCACTCCTCCATAACAACGTTGTATATTTGGTCAAGGTTGATCCAGTCAAAGTGATCTAGCCCCTTTCACACCAAGGGTGCTTCAATTAAGCTTCCAATATTTGTCTCTTTCACATTTGGTATTGATTTATTCATGATTAAGGAGAAATATGGACCTCCTTTGCCCTCTTATTCTTTAAACAACAAAATAAAACAAAAATGCATATTTCAATTAGCTTATGACTAATTTAGGAATATTACATGATCGCACCCGCAAGGATCTCGCCCCCTCCCCCTCTTCAACAAAGATCAAAAAATGGGGGGAGGGTGCAACACTAGGACTTCCCGAGAGGTCACCCATCCCAGTACTACTCTAGCCCAAGAGGGCTTAACTGCAGAGTTCTGATGGGATCCGGTGTATTAACACTAGTATGATCACACCCGCAAGGATTTCAACCCCTCCCCCTCTTCAACGAAGATCAAAAAAGCGGGGGAGGGTGCAACACTAAGACTTCTCGGGAGGTCACCCATCCTAGTACTACTCTAGCCCAAGCACGCTTAACTACATAATTCTAATGGGATCTGGTGCATTAACGCTGGTATGATCGCACCAGAAAGGATCTCCCCCCTTCCCCCTCTTCAACGGAGATCCAAAAATCAGGGGAGGGTGCAACACTAAGACTTCCCGAGAGGTCACCCATCCTAGTACTAATCTAGCCCAAGCATGCTTAACTTCAGAGTTCTGATGGGATCTGATGCATTAATTTTGGTATGATCGTACCCGCAAAGATCTCCCCCCCTCCCCCTCTTCAACGGAGATCAAAAAAAGGGGGGAGGGTGCAACACTAGGACTTTCTGGGAGGTCACCCATCCCAGTACTTCTCTAGCCCAAGTGCGCTTAACTACAGAGTTCTAATGGGATCCAGTGCATTAACGTTGGTATGTGTTAGGTCCCCGTAATTTGTTAAATTGGAAAAACCAAATGTACAGGGGTAACATCAAACCAGTGTTTGGAGTCCTAGGACCTAGCCTTCCTAGACTCAAAGAGGGCTCTCTCTATACTTGTGTAAAGGATCTAACTTGATAGATTTTAGGGTTTGATTTTAGGCTAGTTATAAGGCTTAGGGTTTTTTTGTTTGTTTGTTTGGTTGGGTAGGTTTTCAAGTAGAGTAGATAGAGTGAGAGAGTTGAAACCATTGCGCTATGGATTCTACAAAAGGTCTTGAAAATTTTAACAATAGGTAAAGGGTGTATCACAGGGCAAGTCTAACAAGGTCAAATGGATCTAAAAGCTTATGTGAGTGAAGTGAACATAAAATTGTGAACATAGTAGGTGCAAAGGGTAGTTAAGAATCCTTTGACAAATAATTTGACAAGAATGACCTTCAAAATCACTATGCATGAAGAAATAACCAAAGACAAGGCATACCAACAACTTCTTTGACTAAACCCTAGCAAGTAAATATTAAGGCAACAATTCAGTGAACCATAGAGAGCAAAAAACATGTAAGTCCTCTAGTGATTTCACCTTCTGGAAAAGAAAAATATTTAATATAACATATAGTAAAAATTAAAGAGCAGGGAACTCCTAATTTCCTTAATCAAACTATAGAGACCTTCAAAGCAACCATTTAAGATGAACAAAGGAGAGGGAAAACCATAGACCTCTTCAACCAAACCTATTTAGAAATACTTCAAAGTAAAATACCTCAAAAATAATGTTTAAGTTACATCAAAGAGCAGGGCTAACCAAGAAACTAATTTGACATTAGCTTTATCAAATCATCTTTAAGATAAACAAGCATAAGTGGGATTAGAGAGCAACTAAGAATTCTCTAAACTGACCTAGCAGAGGAAAACATACAAACAATAGGAAGCAGACCGTGCTAAGGTGCCTCTAAACAACATTTCTTAACCTAAAATCTTTGTCCTACTACATGAGAAATATGAGACAAAATGATAACATAAGAAAACAATAACTAAATAAGGAACACATCACCATTAACTATGCTCATGAATCATGCAAGTGAGTCTCCTCCATTGTCAAGCAAGTCAAGCCATCCACAAAAACTAAAGCCAATTTCTCTTCAATATCAAATCTATTATTTTCTTCTTAATAATCATCCAACATGTAAAATGAGGCTTCAATTCTGTATTTAACAAGCAAGGAGGACCAAAAACCTAACTAGGGTTTCCAAAATGTCATAAATACATCATAAATGCTAAATTTGTCCATTAAGACTATGCAAGGCCCAAGACACAAAATATCTAATGTAATAAATGAAAAATAACGTATAACATATTACTTTGGAAAAAAATAAATTTGAGGCTCTTCAATAACTCCAAAATATCTTCAAGTGTGTTTTTTTAACTTTGCAGGCAAGGGCACAGCATTGAGGTCCAAGGGCGCAGCGCTTGCACCAGAAAAATAAGTCACCTTGCAGCTGAGTTTTGAAGGCCTTCTCGGTGTCCGAATGAGCTCCATGATAGCTCATTGGAAATATTGTAAAGTCTAATTTCCAAACTGCCTTTATTTTTTCATTTGGTGTCCATATTCCTGCCCAAAAACTCAATCTCCCAAAACTTCTCAGGGTGCAGCGCCAGCTCTGAAAATACGGCAGAAAGGTGGTTTTTTGGGTGTTTTTGGTACTTTTGGAGGACAAAATCTGCTCCAAATGATCTGAAATTTTGTGTGCATGATGCCCTTGGCCTAAGGATTCCAAAAATTCAAGCCACTCCTCAAAATGGTTCCCCAAAAAATATTGTAGCGCAAGGGGCACTGCGCCCTTGGCACTTTAAATCAGTCAAAAACCGAAATTTACAAAAACTTGCCAAATTTTGAAATTGTCTTGCTCATGGTGTTTGGGATGCCTATAGGGAAGAATCAGCAAGGATTTCAAGGTTTTATTTGTCTTTTGAATCCTTTATAGATTGAATTTTAGCAAGGGCTCTTTTGATCTTGGCCCTTGCAATTTGGTTTCTTAAGGCATAATGCTTGGCCATCTTCTTCTGAAGGCCAAGGTCTCTTTGTGTCTTTTCTAGCAGACCCTCCAAGAGTATATTAGCCCTATCTAACCAAGGTTCCCGATCATGCTCTATTTCCATGGCAAGAAGCTCACTTGGAGTGAGCTGCTCTGCCAAGGCTGACTCTTTCTCTTTCTCCTTGGCTAAGGCCTTCCTCAAGCCAATTTTCCTTGGCCTTCTTCTAGAAAATTGCCCTTCTTCATTGTTGGAGAGGTAAATCCCCTCTACGGACAAAGGCGATCCCTACTAGCCCAGAACGGGTCTAGCAACAATCATCAAATTCTACAGCACAAGTTCCTAATTGCGAATAAACAGACCAACGATGGAGGCCTACCTGGAGTCCAACGCTATGATTCGTAGAAGAAACAGTGTTCCCGTTCCTTAGCCTTGACAGATCACGATCCCCACGATCTCCGTGAATGTAAACCTGCACATGCAAGAAACAATACGAATACAAGCATAAAATCCAGAATACGCAACTATATATCAGTGAGAAATGATATAACTCGTCATTATCATAAGTGAAAAACAGAGTGGAACCATAACCAGTAGTCATTCATTAATAAACAATCGAAAGAGAGTACAACCAATGTTCTGACGCTGAGGTCTCCTTCAGAGGGGTCTCCAGTAGAACACGTCTCAAAAAGCCTGCCAAGGATGGGACAAGCCTCTCTTAGAGTCTCTCGACGATAGTCTCCTTGCTCGAGTTTGGCCTTAACGGAAGAATGAGGGCTCTTGCAGCATTAAGGCTCTTGGGAATTTGAGAACTTGGAGATTCAAAACTTGGGAACTTCAAGACTAGCTTGCAATGGCAATGGGCAAGCTTTTATAGATGGAGGAAGGGGAGTTGGGATCCCTATAATTGTGGGATTGGCCCTATCTTCAAGGAAGCTTCCATGAGAGGTGGCAAACCACTTCCCTTTCATGGAAATCCCGGAGCCAAACCTCCCAACTCAAGATAGATAATAGTTTCTGAGTCTGTTGAAACGAAACTTCCGCCATTTTATTTTAAAAAACACTCCTTAAATTGGCTGGCGCGACTGCGACTCTGGGACAGAGTGCCAGTTGGCGCGACCTCTTTGTAGGATTTTCCCCATTGGCGCGAGTGATGAACTGGCTACCCGCGCCAATGCAAAAAGGGATGTTTTTATGGTTTTTTGCAAGGAGATGTCTTCAGGGCAATTGAAGCTCATATTTAGAGGAATGCAATGATAGTGGTTTCAAGGCATGACATTGCTCACAGGTCACAGAATGGGCCCTCCAATGTGCGGGACGGGGAATGGTAGGGACGGTGACAAATTACTATGTAACAGATGCCCCCTAAAGCATGAGGCCCGAGAGAGAGAGAGGGGTGAAATGCTTTACGAGAACGTGTCCAACTGAAACTCCGCCGTCGGAAAACCTGCATGGAGAAATACAACTGATATCTCAAGTACATGATGTATATGTGGTATGGGCGCAGCCATCCGAAACAGAGTATACTATAATCCAGATCCAAGGTATGGACGCAGCCATCCAATGAGGATCAACAAATAGACTCAGGTATGGTCGCAGCCATCCAGTGAATAATTCATGTAAATAATAATCCACAAAATCGCAGCCTGGATTACAACAGACACAATCCAGGGTCTTGCGCTCCATCTCGACCCAAACAAAGTACAAGTTCAAGCATGCGAATATGTGAGTTGAAGTCGAACATGCAAGAACATCGTCTGATTACCAGCCAATGATGAAAGCTGTTAACAGACGCGAGAGAAACCACCAATAATGACAATGGTCCTCAAGGTACTACAGGTACAATCTACGGCGTGTGAATAAATGAGTTGACGTCGAACACTCGCAGAATCATTCGATCGGAAGTCAATGATGTAAACTTCACGTCGAATGCGACGAACCTGCCATTGAGGCATGCAGGCTCCAAGGTACCATCAGGAGTCTCTAGACCAACTTCCTGGATAATGAGTTGAAGTCGACAGGAAGTGACCCTGATCGAAGGTGGGCCATAATGATTCCCACATCATCGACACGAGACAGAGGAACATAATGTTTTGTTGTGAATCAGGATCGTATGAGAAACAGAGGAAGGTTGATATTTGCAGAGGCCAACTTCTCTTGAACACATGAACGACACGACAGTGGATTTGGCAGTATTTGACATCAATGGATCAGAGGTCATGGTGACGAGGCAGTGAACAGATGAGAGGTCAAAAGAGATTACCCAAACCCATGGAGGCAAATTGAAGTAACGAGATGAGATGTCCCCAACCCGACACGAATGCAGACAAGTGCCATGTTCAAGAGCGACATACTGCCGACGACAACGACGATGGTTCCATTTTTCCCCCACCATTTCTGGCGAGTACCCCAATTATTTTGATAACAAGCTTGAAGGGGATAGCATATGCTTGTAATATAAGTTTTCCCTTCAGGCGAATCCACCCTAGTACATTTAACGAGCCCTAGGAAAGAGGAACTCGGAGAACGTCATTTCGACTGAATCCAATGTCATCAGGGTTTAACGAGTCTGACAAAGGAAGAACTCGGTGTCTTTTCATGTTTAGAGAGTTTGGAAAGATAGCAGAAAAGTAAACTCCTGAGGTCCCTTTTCGTAAATAGTTCCTCAGATCCGAAAAGGTAGAAAACAATATCCGAGAAAACCTCCTAGTCGCGATAGGCTAGGGTATTCCTTTTTCGTAAATAATCCATCCCAGCCCGAAAAAGGGGTAAACGTATACTGGGTAGATGTCGTTTCGCAACCACTTTAACGAGATTGAAACGACAAGGGCCTCGGCAATCTTTTCATGTTTAGAGAGTCAGAAAAGAGCTGAAAGATGACTCCAAAGTGACTTTTTCGTGTTTTTACCGAGTCCGAAAAAGTATAAAATACAACTCGTTTCGCCGTTTACGTTGCATAAAAACCTGTTGCTGCACAGAAAGGCAAGTGTAAAATCCATTTTCGACAAAACATACGAAATTTTAATGAAAAAATGACTTTTTAAACCTAAATAGAGCTCAAAAGTTATAAATAAGTCTAAATGGTAAAAATAAAATTACTTTTACTTTTTACCTGAGTGAAGAGCAACATTGGTCCATTTACTGTGCAAAATTCTGGCGGCGATTACGACCGATCCGGGCTACCATTCAGAGTTCGCCAGTTCCAGGTAAAAGGCGCTTCCTCATACTTCATTTCAATCCGTTTTTTAATAGTTTTCCATCATGCAATAGACTTCTGTGGCAACTTTTTGAATTTTTAGGGCTCCGCTCATTGGCGCGAGTATCGGGCACGGACCCGCGCCAATGGGCTTTTATATGCAAAAGGCTCGCGCCAGCGGCCGAACCCAATTTTCCGCCTAAAAATTCGACATTTTGATCAATTTGAATGAATTTTGAAGCTCAACAGAGATCTAATTAAAGGTTTGTGACCATGTTGATGCAGGAAACCGAGCAAAATGGTGATTGAGTGGAAAGAAAGAGAGCATGGAGAAGAGGACGAAATGGCCATGGAAAATGAGGCCTGCATGAATGCCCTCAGAAACTGTGGGCTCAAGAAATTCTTCCTGACACCTTGTTTACGAGCTCAACCTGAGCTACTTCAGTACCTGGTGAGCATTTGGGATGAACAAGAACAAGTATTCAAGCTACGAGACCAGGTGTTAGAACTGGATGTTTCTGATGTGTACTTTATAACCGGACTGTCGCGCAGAGGTCCAGTACCCATACTGACAGGGAGCAGACCGTCGGGTGAGAAAATGGAGGAAGTGATGGCACGAGTGTGCCCACGGGCACAAATGGGATCAGGGAGTAAAAAGGTGGATATCCACACTATCCCCGATCTGGCACTACGAGTAGTACTACATACCATCACGTGGGCTGCAGGATCGCAGGCACCGCACGAAGCGACGAAAGCCCAACTCTTACTGGCTTCAGAGTGCATGAGTCCCATACTGTTTGACTGGGCCACAGCAGTAACGATCAACATTAAGAGACAGCTGAGGAGATGCAAACAAGCCAAGCTGAAGTAGTTTGGCTATGGTTCCATCCTGGTATCGTTCATTCTGGAACGATTACCAATCTTCCAGGGCCAAGGGGCCGTTGTAGCGGAGCCGATACCACGAGAGCCGAGAATGGCTCGCTGGGCAGTACTAATGCCCAGAGCAGGAGGAGGCCAACAGATGTCCTAGAGGCCAGAGTATTTTGGGTGGTTGCGGTGCCAGTTGATTGTAGTTGAGGACTGGCCTTATGCCGGGACAGAATTTACTGGAGACCCAGATCTCCCACTGCCGGAGGGAGAGGATTGGGACGAAGAGCTGGGTATGATATGTTTTTTATTTTTTATGTTTTATGATTTTTTTGTTAATACATGTCCGTTCTGACAGCAGTTACATGCGTATGCAGATGTTGGCCCAGAGAGACCAGCCGGGATGTCTCCTATCGCGTGGAGAACTCAGCTCGCAGTCAATCCTCATGAGGAGGGTGCGGAAGGAGGAGAGTTGGTTCAGAACCTTGAGGGGATTGCCCGAGGGATTACGGACTACGCCCGGCTGGCGGATGTACCGTTAGCATATCAGAGACATATGGTGGGAGTGCCTAGTCGCCTCCACCATCTACTGAGAGGCCTAGTGCGTGCGGTGACTTGTTATCATGAGCGCCACGCAGACTAGCCTCCTAGGGTTTTATTTCATGCATATTTTTTAGAGACGTGTTGTCTCCAGATGTAATAAGACGAACATGTATATTTTTTTATCTTATGTGACACGTGCTATGTAAACATTTCGATATCTATCTATATACATATCTATTTTTGGATGGATTTTCTTTTCACATGTGATGATGTTCTTATAAATTGCGCAAATGTCTGTCTAAAACCATGTTAGCTATTGCATCTGTTAGTGTATTCATGTACTGGGGTATATGTTGATATGTAATATAGTCAAAATTTCTCTCCAGTAAACGAACACGCAGATACAGACGTAAAATGTGTGGATTTCTTACTGAATAGTGACCATTGAGTTGTGATACTACGAGTTGTGAGTCTAGATATACAAGAAATTCACAGATACCAAGGTTTACAGCCTCAGTTAATAATTCTAACACAGCACTATATTCCGCGACGTTATTTGTAGCACGTCCTAGACACACACCTTGCAGGTTCACCAACTCACCAGCAGGATCATAGATTACCCAGGCTGCCGAAGACAGATTCATGGTACTGCGGGAGGCACCATCTGCGAACCCAACAAACGGATTGATGGACATCTGCACAATCAGGAAGACCCGATCAGCAGAAATATGTTTACATTGCACACCACACCACACATGTACACAAATGAATAAACACACCTATGTACACACACCACACAAAAAAAATGACTTTAAGCGTAGTATTTTTTCAGGTACAGCCCATTTCTGGGCTGCGCCAGCGGAAATCCTTCATAATCTATAAGCTCATAAGCCCCATTCTTTAATACCCGTTTAACTATATAGGGCCCATGCCACATGGGTTGGAACTTCCCCGCCCCAAGCTTATCGTGTGCTTGATCATACAGGAGGACAAGGTCCCCTTCAACGAAGGAACGTGGTGAAACAGATTGATCGAAATGGGCTTTGACCCGCTTTTTTTGTGCCTCAATCACTAAGGCAGCTAAGCGGCGGGTTTCATCTAACCGTTCCAGATACAGGAGATGCTCTTCTTCAGCAGAAGTTTCGGGTAGAAGTTCTACAGCTAATTTCAAAGAAGGAATCACGCATTCAACCGGAAGAGTGGCTTCCAGACCATACACCAGTTGAAATGGTGTAAATCCAGTTGCACTCTTAGCAGACGTTTGGTAAGCCCAAAGAGCTGAGAACAGTTGGAGGTGCCAATTTGATTTATGAATCCCAACTGTTCGTTGAAGCATAGTGACCAAAACCTTGTTCACTGCTTCAACCTGGCCATTTTCCTGAGGGTAATATGGCGTTGAGCTATCGTGGCGTAAGCCCAACCTCGATGTCAGCTCGGCCATCATATAATCTCGGAAATGAGTACCATGGTCGGTAACGATGGCCTGAGGAACCTCGAAACGTGCAATGATGTGGTTGAAGATGAATTGAGCAGCTGTTTTACCGTCGGCCGCAAGTGTAGGCATCGCTTCGGCCCACTTGGTGAAGTAGTCGACAGCTACGATTATATCTGCATGCCCCCCGGCCGAATGAGGGTTACACGTCATAAAATCCACGCCCCATTTCACAAAAGGGCCAATGGTAACAACAGGATGCAAAGGAAGAGGTGGCGCACGCATCTTGCGCTGAAACACCTAGCACGCGTGACATTTGCGGACTGCCGTAATACAGTCTTTGAATATTGATGGCCAGAAGTATCCTGCTCGCAAAATCTTTTGAGCAGTAGCATATCCGGACATATGTCCACCATAGGCGCCACTGTGGCAGTCATTGAGGGCCTTTTCAGCCTCTTCCAAGGTAAGGCACCGGCGGAGCATCGAATCTACTCCAACATGGTATAAGGTATCTCCTACGATACGGTAGGGTTGAGACTGATGCCGAATTCGACGTCGGGCATCTTTAGTCAACTCAGACCGAAATGTGGAGTTCTGAAGATACACAATGATATCGCCATACCAAGGGTCACGAGTACTGATTTGGAAAAGAGTTTCGTCCGGTATATGGTCTTCAGAGTGTGAAGGAGCGGAGTCTGTAGGGAGAGAGCATATAAGATCCGCGAAAACCAGTGATTTAGTTGACTTAGCGGTGGTGAACTCTAAGTCAAACTCCTGCAGGATAACGATCCATTTGGAGTACTTGCCCCCCAGTAATTGTCGAGAGAGAATATACGTCATGGGGTTACAGTTTGAAACCACGGTAATCGTGTGCAGCAGGATGTAATGGTGAAAGCGCTGCACAACATGTACGGCAGCTAAAGCCAACTTCTCGACGTGAGCATAGCATTTTTTCGTGTTGAGGAGGTTCCGTGACAGATAATAAACAACATGTTCATTACCTTCATCGTCATCCTACACCAGAACCATAGAAATGGTGCTAAACGCGGTGGCAAGATACAAGGTGAAATTGCGGCAATAATCAGGAGGACGAAGCAAAGGAGCATTAACCAATAACGTCTTTAGCTTCTCAAAGGATTGTTGAGCAATTTCATCCCAATGGAAGGGAACATTCTGCTTTAATAGGCGTGTGAATCTTTTAGCCACCTCCGCGTAGTTCGGGATAAAGCGTCGAAGGAAGTTCGCTTTTTCCTGCAGACTCTGCAGCTGATACAGTGAGGAGGGTGATGGGAGATTGATGATAGCCTCAACTTTTAAAGGGTCAAGGCGAATTCCGTCTTTGGAGACTATGAATCCCAACAGACGGCCAGAATCCACGCAGAAGACACATTTATGAGGATTAAGCCTAATATTGTAGCGCCTACAGCGAAGGAAGATCTGGCGAAGGTGTTCAAGGTGATCCTCTCGCCTAGCTGAGTGAGCTGGCAAGTCGTCCAGATAAGGCTGAATGATGTGGCGAATGTCATGGAAAGCGTAAGACATCGCACGCTGAAAAGTGGCTCCAGCGTTCTTCAAGCCGAACGGGAGCTTTTTATACGCGAAAGTACCCCACGGACAGATGAAATTAGTCTTGTGTTGATCCTCAGGTGCAATATTGATCTGATTATACCCCGATAAACCGTCCATTAAAGAATAAATCTCACTTCCGGCACATTCGTCGATGATCTGGTCTATGAACGAAGTGGGATAGTTATCCTTTGGACAGGCGCGATTGATGTCGCGATAATCGACACAGACCCTAATAGTACCCTGCTTTTTATCGACAGGGACAATGTTGGAAACCCATTCTGTGAGGGGGATAGGATAAATAAAGCCCGCGTTCAGAATTTTTTCAACTTCTGCCTTAATTGCAGCGGCGTTACGAGGATGCATGGGGCGTAAGCGTTGGCGCACGGGCTTCGCACCAGGGTAGGTTGGAATCTCATGCACTACGATACTGGGATCAATCCCCGGCATTTCCTCGTAGGACCAGGCGAACACATCTCTGAATTCTTTAAAAATATCAGTATAGACTTGAATCTCATCAGGAGAACAAGTCACTCCCACGTGTATATTCTCAACGATCCCCGGTTTAACGGAGATGTTGATCGGGATGGTTTGAGTGATGTTACTCAGGTTTCCCTCCGAAAAAACCTCGTGCGTCAAGATGGGCGTTTGGAGAGGAGGAGTAGGAACCTGAGATGCATAACGCTCCAGACAATTTGTCATTTCCCCCAAGCTAGGCATAAAAGAGGAGCGATGATGTCCATCACCCCAATGCAGCTCCTCAAGAGACATAGTTTCAATGATGGCTTCATCGGAAGGAAAAGTCTCCTTGAGAGGATCAGGTGAATCAGCCTGACCAAGCCAGGGGGATTGAGAGTAGACGTCTAGAGCCATGCTCAAAGGAGCATGCTGAGGAGGTGGAGGATCAGATGCGGCAACAATTTCATAGTAGTTGATCTCTATTGGAGTCAAGGGCATTGATTCTCCAAAATCAAACACCTGCTTAGGCGTAGGAATGAGCCAGGGGTCATCAAACCTGGAAATCATGTTAACCTGAGCGGTGTGCGGTGGTGGTGCGGGAAAAATACCCATGAGGACGGGGTCTTTGAAGAGACCGGGTCCTACACTGTCAGGGGGATTTGGAATCTAATCCACGTATGGAACATTGTTCTCGGAGGTGGAGGTGAAGAAGGACAACTGATCCACTGTGACGATTTTGCCCTCGTGGGGGAACTTAAGAAGTCGAAAGACGGTGGACAGCACGCAGAGCATGGCATGAGTCCAGCTGCGGCCAAGAAGTATATTGTAGTTGAGCCTGGCGTCAACCACCTCTACTTCTACGTTGACAGTCTTCCCCTGTAAAGTGATCGCTAAACTCTCGAGAACACCCAGGGGTTTGGATTCCCGACCATCAAATGCCTCGAGGGCATTGGGAGATGACGCAAGGGCTGGAGAGCCAATGGACTTCCAGCAAGCGGATGACATGACGCAGGTAGAAGCACCTTCATCCACAACGGCCCTATGGATGTTAAGACCGTTAATCCCTACTTGAATAACAAGAGCTATCTGATGTGGAAGTCGGGGGGAGAAATTCTCTAAATCGAAGGTGAGAAGACTCGAATCGGCGGGATCAATGCCACCGATCGCAGACAATAAAGCCTTCCGTTGCGAAGGACAACTTTGAAGAACTTCTAGTGCAGACATAGCAGAAGGTGCCTGTGCCAAATCCTCAACAATGTTGTAATGTTGAGCGGCCCGAGCATTCGGATTATAAGAAGATCTTCGAAGAACACCTTTAGAAGGTGGCTTCACAACGGGTTCAGGAGTAGGCTTCTCGATTTCCAACGAACCGGAGACAGGTGGGGGAGGCGGTCCATCCACAACTGCCTTCCCGGGTGCCTGCCGCGATTCGTTGTAATCCTTCGAACGCGTAGCGACAGAGATAGGTGCAACACTCTTCATCATGAAAACTTGGGACCCAAATGGTGCAGATGGTGACGGCTGTTCGACCATCTGGGTCTGCTGAGATGGGAATGGCTCTTTTAGAACAGCCGGAGTCCCTTTAGGGCCCTTGAGAAGTTGACTAACCTCGGATCGTCATGGACAATCCTTAGTATAATGGTCC
Source organism: Pinus albicaulis (assembly GCA_034641835.2). NCBI lineage: Eukaryota > Viridiplantae > Streptophyta > Pinopsida > Pinales > Pinaceae > Pinus > Pinus albicaulis. The sequence continues at coordinate 952,260,889 of CM076577.1, read as the reverse complement.
CCTTCACAAATGAGGCAAGGGTACTTCGGTTTACGCTGAGAGCCATCCTCAGTGCGAGATTTAGATTCTGGCTTTGGGGCATCAGATTTAGATTTTCCTTTGCCCTTCTTTTTCCCCTTAGAAGTTTTCTCCATAGGATTGGCCTGAACGGCATTCACTTCCGCGGTTTTACTAGAATCGGAGGGGGCGGGATTAGCAGGAGCATTGTTGGAAGAATTAGACTTCTGCTTCCCATTCGAAGATTTCTTCGAATTCTGAGAGACAGAACCAATGACACCATCCACCGCAGGGGTAGGCGGAGCCTTAGAGGTTCCAGACCGTGGAGCATCAGGCAAGATATCATAAAGCGTGCCAGACTGAGAATACACAAGTTCCAGATATTTGGCACGCGCAATGGCTTGTTCCTCCGTCACACACGCTCCCATCGCAATATCTTGGGCGATTTTATTCACGAAGGAGGTGGTGAACCAGTGAGTTAGTATCTGATCAGGTATATGAAACTTGATCAGTCTACGACAGTGCCACCACTCATGAAAGTGATCAGAAATGTGAGTGGCTTTATCCTGCTTCAGAGAAGTCAGGAGGTGCGTCCCGGCTTCATAGCGAACCGGTAACTGAAAGTGCGTCAGAAAAGCCATGGCTAAGGAATTGAAATCTTGGAAGATGCCACGGGATAACTCTATGTACCACTTAGCAGCAGCTCCAGTCAAAGTGCGCTGGAAGAGGCGCAGACGAATTGAATCATTGACCCAAGAGTTAGATGAACACCAAAGATGATACGTCATCACATGCGCTTGGGGGTCCTCTCCAACTTTACCCTCAAACTTGGGGCAATCACCTGGTATCTTGGTAGGAACCGGAGGCCAATACGGATTATGCAAAATCGGATCATTGGTCAGTTTTGAAACATCTGGCAACTCCAAGGTGGCCAGGAACGGCAATGGCGGATTAACTGGCATGCCAAGCCCGGGATGAGGACCGGTACCTGTACTCCACAATGGTTGTGAATATCCTTGCCCCCATGGGTTCTGTCCCATAGGATTCTGACCATAGGGGGTGTAGGTCGTATAACCAGACTGATTTGGATGCTGGTAACTAGTGTGTGGGGCTTGATAACCAGAGTACGAACCCTGATTATGTGTCAGCCCAGTGTAAGCAGCATTTGGATTTGGCTACTGAGTATAGGTAGAACCGGGTGGAGGAGGATAATACTGAGAGCCTCGGGGCTGATTATAATTCGGTTGAGATTGACCATGAGGATAATAACCGCCCTGAGGATGAGTCAGTTGTTGATAAGTGGAACCCTGCGGAGCCCGATAACTAGGGCACAGCTGTTGATTTGGCTACGGCATCGAATGAATCGGCTGTTGGGCAGGGTTAATGGAATGAGCGGGCTGCCCTGAATGAACAGGTTGACCCGGCTGAGAGGGCTAACCTGAGTGAACAGGTTGACCTAGATAGATAAGCGGCGCCGGTTGCGCAGGTTGACCTGGCTGTAAAGGAGCCCCAGGTTGTACCGGATGGGCCGGTTGGCCTGGAGGCGGAACACCGGGTTGTACCGGATGAGCCAGTTGGCTCGGTGGAGGAATAGGGCCAGGTGATTGCTGGTAACCGGTTTGACCTGGAGCAGAACCATAGGATGGTCCCAGCTGATATGCAACGTTAGAAACAACAGGATACTGCGGTTGCATAGGTTGAGAAGGCTGGATTTTCCCCCCAGGACCATAGACCGGTCCTGGTTGGTACCCCGGCTGAGGCTGTACAGGTTGACCGGAAGGGCTATAATATTGTCCTTGCAGACCGTATGACGACCCTTGCTGGCCCGCAGGATAGCCTTGCATGGGCTGCCCCTATGGGTCATAAGGATAGCTAGGTTGGCCCGAAGGTTGGCCTTGGAAAGGTTTCCCTTGCGGGTTATAAGCTTGGTTATAAGGTAAACCTTGAGCATGGAGGTAAGCCTCAGGAGCGGGTAGACGCAAAATTTCCCCGTGCTCATCATACTGACCTGGAAAATCATACACGGGCGTACCATCCTGTGCATAGTGTGAAAAGTAAGAGCGGTTGGGATCTTGGGAGGATGGTCCAACCTCGGGGTTCGGCTGTTGCAGGGACAACCGATACTCCTCCGGAGAGATGTTCTCCGGTATAGCAGTTGCTAAATAGACATCTTCAGGAGATGGCATAGCCCTTGCAGAGGGTGCCATGACAACGGGTGTAGAGGCGGCCACACAGACAATGGGCCGGACGGGTACAGAAGTAACGGGCGTCTAAGGAGACACCCCCGATGAAGGAGCAGCTGGCCTCGGAGAAGGAGCTGACACTCCCATAGAGGCTGCGGCGGAAATGATCTGACCCAAAGACCTGTACCCCAGCGGTAATGAGGGACTGGACGTTGACATGACAGCTGTTTCAGAATTGTCTCCTGAAAATAATCTTCGTGGGAAGAGCTGATAGTATTCACCAGACGTAGGGATTTCCTCACCATAATCACTCATGGTTGAGCCTACCGCTAGATCTCGTAATAGACGGCGAGGACTAGGGGGAAAAACAACAGCTATAAAAGGCGAACCCGATGTAAGAGAAAGGAAATAAGCTTCTAATCTTAATTCAGACACAGGGTCCGAAAAGGGCCAATCGAACTCAACTGGTCCCCCAAAGGGTTGCTCAGAAAGAACCGGTCCCCCGTCAGGAAACTCAGAAACAATGGGCTGTTGTGGTTCAGCAGAGGATTGTGACACCTCTGATGAATCGTCCGTGTAAGGACTACCAGTAGACGAAACCGAGGGTTCCGCCACTGTGGCAGAAACGACAAGAGAAAAAGATCAAACACACACACGGGCTGAAAAAGAGTCAAGACACACGATCAAACGATCAACAAGCAAAGTCTAACAAGGCATGTAATCGTGGGTGATTAATTTTTACCACATTGAAAAATAAGAAACTTCACCGTTTCATGTTTTAAGAGTTGAGAAACGGTTAAAAAGGAGACTCTATCTCTTTCAGATTTGACACAAGCATGAAAGGACAAGCGCTTGGTGATCCTTTCAAATTTAGGGAGTCAGATAGGATCAAAATGACTACTCAGGAATACTAGGCAAAAAGGGTGTACCAAATAACTGTGAACTGCAATATACACCTTGATTTCAATAATGAAAGAGAAATCAACCAAGGAATTTCCGTACGTGCAGGCAATCTCCCCGAATGCTGTGTCCGGTGTATCACGGGTATAGGGCGGCAGACTCGGCTTCCTATGGATAAAGGATTGAAACCTAGAGGGGTCTCCCTTTATATACGCGACGATATGGGGAGCACAAGTCCGTACTAGTGCTGTCTAAAGCCAAAAGGCGAACGACAGCTACTAGGTTTTAAGATGCCGGAACACGTCTCTAGCCTAGACCTCTAAATGCGTTTCGTTAGATTTCAATGCTGCCTTAGTGTAAATTGAGTAGATTTTAAAGTTGATCTTCAATTACGTTTCAGTTTTCAAGCCCTAACGAATGTGTTGTCTCAAAAAATCTACTAAATGCAAAACTACATGCCACAGTACATCATTTCGTTCGCTAAAATCTAGCTACGGAAGAGTTGAGAGCTTTTACACAAACAAAATGATCAGAAGACAATCAATGACATCTCTAATGCAACTAATGAAACTAAAAACTTTTCCTTCAAATTCACTAATTACTAGTAAAATTGAAAAGATTTCAATTTGCACTAATCAACCAAAAGCAAAAGAGATTTTTTTTTATTTTCAATGTTTGATAGCTAAATGCACTAAACAAACTGAAAACAAATGAAAAGCAATTCGAGAAATGATATTAAGAGAGTAAAACGAGCGGATTTCATTCAATGGCACAAACAATCAAATCTCAAATCAACCAAAGTCTCTCAAAACCAAGAAAAAATCCCAAAGGCTCCAATGGACCATGTGATCTAGGCCCAAAGCAAGACCAAACGAAATTTGAATGAAGAGAAGAACAATCACCCAAAAATCGCAAAAAAACGGTGAACAACCACTAAGAGGATGCGGAGGAGCAGTCAGAGAATTGACTGGACTAACAAAACACCAAAACTCCTAAGGAGGGCTCGACACACAAAGCCACTAGATGCCCTAGGGCTTAAAACGTGAAATCGATGGAGAAAAGCAAACAACCAAAGGATGAAGGAAAACTCCAAGTCAAACAGGACCCCAACACACTCAGGTAGCCGAAAAACCAAAAAGAAACACACTGACCAGACCCAAAGAGCTCAAAACTGAGCGAACCTTAATGCCTCACAGGAGTGGCGCGACTGTGAGGTTGTGAGTGGCGCCAGAAAGCAATTGGCGCGGGTAATACACAGGAAACATGCGCCAATTGGCGCGACTGTCGAGCTAAAAAGTGCGCCAACCGAGTTCCTCAGCCAAACCTCCCAACTCAAGATAGATAACAGTTTCTGAGTCTGTTGAAACGAAACTTTCGCCATTTTATTTTTAAAAAAAACTCCTTAAATTGGCTGGCGCGACTGCGACTCTGGGACAAAGCGCCATTTGGCGCGGCCTCTTTGTAGGATTTTCCCCATTGGCGCGAGTGATGAACTGGTTGCCTGCGCCAATGCAAAAAGGGATGTTTTTATGGTTTTTTGCAAGGAGATGTCTTCAGGGCAATTGAAGCTCATATTTAGAGGAATGCAATGATAGTGGTTTCAAGGCATGACATTGCTCACAGGTCACAGAATGGGCCCTCCAATGTGTGGGACGGGGAATGGTAGGGACAGTGACAAATTACTATGTAACATTCATCTTCACTCTCATCAAAAACACCCAAGACCTCATCTAGCCTAACCTTGGTCCTTTCAGCCTCTTTCCGGGATGTAATTTCCCTAGCCTCATAAATGGCCTTTTGTGCCTCTAGCTGTTTGTTTTCAATCTCATAATACTGAATGACATTCCTAGCCCTACCTAGATTGGCTTGTAAATCTTTAATTTGGGCATCTTTTCTCTTGAGAAACATGCTTGAGATCCTTGCCTCATTTTCATCATCACTGTCAACATGAATGAGTTCAAATTCTTGGTCAGTCTCATGTTGGTCTTCTTCTTCTTCCTCCATGACTTTTTCTGTGCCTTTGTCAAGTTGCTTAGTTGATGTGGAAGGCATGGCCCCTTGCCTCTTGAGGGCAGAAAACACATGCCTACTTCCTCTTTGGTAAGTCAAAGAAAATGGTTCAATTATGATAATTTTAGTGTCTTCAGTATTGCTGCCATCATGACTGCCATCATCATTGGTATCCTTACTGTCTTCATGGCTACTATCAGCATTGTTTCTTTCTGCCTCATTACCATCATCTGATTTACTGGTTTGTGCTTCATCACTGTTATTATGGATTTTTGGCCCACTGGCATCTTGTTTTCTCTCTGTTTTATCACTCACATCATCATCATCATCATCATTATCATTTCCCTTTTCACCACTGCTTTCTTCATGGATATTTTCATCACTGCCTTATGTTTCCATGCTCTCTACCTTATCACTGACCTCTGCCTCACTGCTTATATACTCCTTACTGTCATCAGCCCTATTTTCATCATCCTCACTACTAGGTGCTTCATCACTATTTGCAGACTCATTGGTACCTTCTTCAATTACATTTGCACTAGCATCTTGGCTTTCTGACCTGTTACCTTCTTCACTACCTTCTTCTGCACTATTTTTTGCCTCATTTACATCAGCCTCATTTCCCTCATCTTCACTATTGTGTGTTTCATCATTATCTGCCTCATTTTCATTTCCCTTACTGCCATCTTTTCCACTTTCTTCATTTGTATCCTCACTGTGCTCAGGGCTCTTATCAACAATACTATCATGGTTGTCATTTGCATCATTTCTTTCTCCCTCACTAACATCTTCTTCACTGGTATCAACTTCACTGCCCTCACTTTCTGATTCTTCACTGTCATCTCCCTCTTTTTTAGATGCACTAGTATCATGAGGTGAAGGTGGAGGATTTTGAAAAACTGGTGAAGGAGGGTCATTATCCTTAGGTGAAGGAATGTGAGTAGATGGTGAGGTGGAGGATTCATGAGGTGATGGAATGTGAGCAGATGGTGATGGATGTGTAGTTGGGTGTGATGATGAAGGAGGAATGGGAGTCTGAGAAGATGAAGGTACATCTTGTTGCTGTTGGCCTTGTGGATTTGTGAATACCTCATGGGCAATGAAAACCTCCCATGGAATACCCTTTTGCTGCAATTGATGCAACACAACCATCTTAATCAAAGAGTGATGAAATAAGCTTTGCATCTGCTGAGGGAAATCTCTCTTTTGTACAATATGGGACATCTTGTCAATGCTTCTGTAGAGGTAATATGGTAGGTGTAGCATCCTAACCCTAGTAAAGTGCATCAACAGCCTAATGTGATAGGAGTAAAGCCTGGATAACCTTCCCTCACATGTAAAATATTTCATGATAACTCTCATCAAAGGTGCATATCTCTCCAGCAAATTTGAGAAAGGAAAAATGTATTTGCAGTTGTCTTTGTATCTAGGCTTTAGGAAGGGTTCATAGTAGCTCATCTCAAGATTGGCCTATTTGAACCATTTCTCCCCTACACTAGGTATCCCAGTGGCATTGGAAATAGCATCAGAAGACAACTCAAATTTTACTCCTTCAACGTTAACTTGTTTCTCATGAAAGTTAAGTATGAAGAGCCTAGTTAACTCAGGGTGGTTTTGCACCTGTTGTACCCTTTTACAAAAATCATAACATCCCACATGCTGGAAACATGACACAGTCATAGGAGATGCCATCAGCTCTAAGGTGTTGAGGGGTTCAAACATATTGATTTTTTCACCTTTGTGTTGATGCCTCCTTGGCACTTGGCCTTCTCCTTCACTGCCACTGTCCCCTTCTCTTGAAATTTTAACAATTCTGACTTTGAAACCCTAGCACTGCTTATGAAACTGATATGGAAGAGGGTAATGGAGTGGTGATGAAAAAGGCATATTTCTACAAGTGAATGAGATGAGAGAGAGAGAGGGTAAAGATATATGAATGTGATTGAGAGGAAAAACTTCAATGACCACCCTCTACTAATTGTTCAAACTCTGTGTTGAAACACCTTGAACTGATGGCAAATGGATATGAAGGAAGGCGGTGAATTTGTCAATCTTTTTGTAATGTAGGGGGGTGATTTATTGAAATGGAGTGAGTGTAGGCACAGCCTTAGGTGAGTGGATAACCTCCAATAATGTAACCCTATGTTTATCACTGGTCTTCTTAGCATGAAGATGAATGAGGCTTAATTAGTTATTTTAAGCATGACATTTAGGTTATCTCCTTAGGGTTCCATTCCTTTAATCAAATGATAACAAAAGCTTGGAGAGGAGTTGATCTCATGTACTTACCCCTTAAAGATGCTTGAAAAACTGTTGGAGGCAGTTTGAAGAAACTTTGAGTTTATTCGAGTGTTGAAATGGCTTGGAAGGCCCTCCTGGCCAAAGGCGCAGCACCAAGACAGACGGTGGGTCGGGCCGGGCAAAGGCACAGTGCCTTGTTCCAGGTGCGCAGCACCAAGGTCCTTGTCGGGTCTGTCGGGAAAAAATGGGCAAGTGCGCAGCGCTTTTCGAGGTGCGCAGCGCCACCTCACAGGTGCGCATTGCTTTGATAAAATGCACAGGAGAAAAGGGTAGGGGCACAGTGCCCGAATCCAGGTGTGCAGCGCCGACCTGAACGTGCAACGCCTCAACACTTAGTTAAATTTTTACCCGAAAAACTCACAGTTTTCTCTCTTGAATGCCCTGATGACCTTGCAAGTGAACAATGAGTAATTTGAAGTGTTGAGATGACTTTTTATAGCCTTTGAAACTTTGATTTAATCATGAAACCCACTTTCAAATGTTTTTCAGAGTCACTTTCTTTTCTCACTTAACTCTTCTGACATTTTTCTTGCAGGTTTTCCTAAGTCATACAGTTGACTCCTTTTGGCTCTTTTTATGTCTTTCAACACTTTTACATTGCAGGTGACATAAAAATATTGAAGTGTCTTTCTTTTTTCTCCTTGAGAGTTGACATGTTCATTTTATGTCTTTTTGGAGGGCTGCATACAATGGCATCTTCAAAGTTCTCTGTGTTTTTCATCACAGTATTTAACTTGTCTTTCTTACCTTTTCTCACTGATATTGAGGCATGACAGGTTGAGATTAGCAACATTTTAGGATGCTTCCACACACTGGCACCTTCACAATCCTTTTACCTGCACCATGGAGCTTAAACTATCTTTTGATCATTTTTAGCATGGAAAACTTCTTTGGACAAGTTTGGAATCTTTACAAACAGTGACATCTTCAGAATCTTTCTTTGTTGTCATCATGGATTTCAACTTACCATTTCACCTTCTTTGGCCACTTCCCCAAAACCCTAGGTGTCTGGAGTGCTTGAAAACAATTATCAGTGTTGTCTTCTAAGTTCTCTATAGCCCTTTCAAGTTCATTCATTTATGTCTAATTCACCTCAGGCTTTTTCCCTATTTCATCCATAATTTCTGAAAAACTTCTCTTCATGTTTAGTTTTTGGTGTGCCTCCTCCATGTTATTTCTACCATTTGATTCACTGTTTGGCACTTTTCTGGGCTATCAAACTCAAAAACATTAGTTCTCCTTAAAACCAAGTTGTTTTCCCCTCTCCTTGCTATGAATGTCTTTATTCAGGAGCAGACTTCTTACCTTACCAACTTTCTGCTGATAGACATTTTAACACTCCTACAGAAGTGTCAAAGTTCACATTTACCCTTTGCAGAACTTGAATTTGATAAGGTAGTATTCTTTGGAAACCTCTATATTTCTTCTTGAGTAACCATGTCTCATCATTCCAATACCTCTGAACCAAATTCTTAATAAATAAAAACAGTGTCTGAAACACCAATGATTTACCTTGGAACATATGAAACCCTAATTGACCTAGGGGGAGGACTCTTTGACCTAGTCTTTGACTGAAAATTGGCTTGGAGCCTTCAAGTGTAAAAATAGAGTATTGACAAAGTGGTGTATTGAAGATCCAAAATCCAATGTATTTGATTTATCTAAAGAGCCTACAGAGATAGTTTTGAGACCATCAATGCTTGAGGACCTGGTGAACATGGGAAGGAATAGGCTCATAGGTAACCCTAGATGTAAAATGGAGTTGTGGGCAAGGGAAAAATAGAGTAATGAGGTCATATGTAGGAAAAGAGGATGGAGATGAGTGATAGAAGCCCATAAGCTGTCCTCTAGGAGTGGCACGGTGACCATGAAATGGAAAAATGATAGAATAATGAAAAAATTTCTATAAGGATAATGAAGGCAATGAGATTTCTAAAACTCACAATATTCAGGGGATTTTGTTTTTAGAAATCTAGAACCAATATTTAGTCATCTACAGATAGTAAAAAATACTGATGACTAACAGTGGCTCCACTTGGGGAGGGAAACTCCTTTTTAGGAGGTGTCCAAGACCTCAGAGTTTAGATCTCTGAATTTTGAAGACCAGTACCTTACTTGTACTTGGCAGATCCTTATTCCTTCATTTGTTGATGTTCTCTTGAAGCTATGATCTCAAAAATATGAAAATACATGATTGCTTCAATATCAGTTCTACCTACCCATGTTATTTTTCCTAACATTTTTTTTTCTTTTGGGTGCACTTGGACTGGAAAACCCTTGACATTCTTTTCTTTTGAAAGCATAAAAAACTATCTACTTGTACCCTTATCACTTCTGAGAGTTCAGATTAGGCTAATGAACCCTTTTATTCTCTACCTAGTCTACTTATCTGTCAAGGTTAAGTTGTTTGACATATTTTCATTCTCTAACCTACTGACTTGAAATTCAAAATATGACCAAACCAAGATTAAGCAATCTGATTTGCATGGGATGTGGCATTCGAAAAAGCTGCACACAGACATTATTTTTGTACAATCAAAAACTAGAAAGTATGACGGCTGCGATTTAGAATTTGTTATGCATCCCTCTCATTTCCTTTGGTTCAGATTTATGCTTTGGGAACCATCAATCTTTCCTAATCTAATCTACTGACGAGCCAAGCTTAAATGGTTTGACAAGTCTTCTTTCACTAACCTATCAACATAAATTTAAAACATGTTTAGTCATGATTAGGCTAGATGAATGAACAAGATTCTTCCTTTTCAACAAGTAGTGGCATTTAGGCTTGCACACTTTCAGCAATACTCATTTTTGGTATGGGGTTGTACATTTTCTTTTTCCTACCCTCTTTTTCTTCTTTTCTTAGTTTTTGTGTTTTTGTTTTTCTGATTTTTCATCAATCAATGTTATGTAAAATGAATGAAAGCTTCAAACTAGGAATTTTGACAAAAATAGTGCTTGAGCATCCTGCCATTGACAAGACTATTAGGTTCCCGTGATTTGATAGATTGGTAAGACCAAATGCACAAGGTAACATCAGACCAGTCTTTGGAGTCCTAGGACCTAGCCTTCTTGGACTCAGAGAGGGCTCTCTCTAGTTATGCAAAGGATGTGAACTTGTTTGCTTTAGGGTTTGATTTTAGGCTTGTTGTTAAGTGTAGGGTTTGTTTGTTTGTTTTGGTTGGGTAAGATGGTCGAGTAGAATATATGGAGTGAGGGAAAAGTCAAGTCATTGGGCTATGGAGTCTATAAAAATTCATGGCAAGTTTAACAATGAATCAGGGAGCATCACGGAGCAAATCTAGCATGGTCAAATGGATTTTCAATGTTTGTGTGAAATGAAACGAACACCAAGTTTGTGAACAAAGTAGCGCAAAGGGAAATCAATAATCCTTTTTCAAGTACTTAAAATGAGAAGGGACTTCAACACTATTTAGCATAAATAAGTAATCAATATACAGGGCATACCAATAACTCTTTCATTCAACTCAAGCAAATAAGCATTTCAGACAAACAATCCAATGAAATATAGAAGGCGAGAAACTCATTTAACTTCTAGTGATTTCACCTTCAAGGTTAGAAAACATTTAAGATAAACATATAACATTAATCAAAGAAGAGGGAACTCCTAAACATCATTGATCATAGCCATAAAGATCTTTGAAACAATCCTTCAAGCATGGACAAAGGGTATGATCGAAACATAACCTCTTTGGCAAACCTAAACAATGGTACTTCAAAGAGAGACCTCAAGAACGGTGTTTTAGTGATATAAAACAAGAAGGGATTACCATAAAAAATCTATGATATCTACAGTATTGAACCATTCATGAGATAAACAAGCTTGGGTGGGTCTAGAAAGAAATTAAGGATTCTCTAAACTGACCCAGCAGAGGAAAACATAAAGGCAGTGAAGAACAAACACAGCTAAGGTGCCTTTGAAGAACATTTCTTAGTCTACAATCTTTGTCCTACTACAACATAGAAGCATGAAACATAATAATACACAAGAAAACATGGACTGAATAGAAGCACATCACCATTAACCAAGCTCAGGGATCCTACAAGCAAGCCTTCTTCATCAACAAGCAAAACAAGCCATTCACAAGCTCCACAACACCAATTTCCTCATCAAGCTCCAAAAAACCATATACTGATCTTAAGAGTCATCAAATGACAAAATTTTACAATGAAGCCCTCATGCTCTATTTATCTAGCAAAGGAGGGAAAAAAACCCTAACTAGGGTTGAAAATGTCAAAATCATCCATAAATGTCATTAATGCCCAAGAGACCATGCAAGGCCCAAGCCACAAAATATCTCATGAAATAAATGCCAAAATAACTCCTAGCACCTAATTTTGGATTGATTTGCCTCAAAAAACATTAAAATATCATTTTGCAATAAATGAGTGTCTTTTGTTGACTTTTGGCCAAAAATGCACAGTGAGGTCTGAACGCGCACCACCTTCTCGGGCAAAAAATAGGTCCACTTGCAGCCAATTTTTCGTGACCTTCCTGATGTCGGATTTTTCTCTCTGATAGCCCGTTGGAAAGATTTTTGAGTCTAATTTCCAAATATACCTTTTTTTTTCTTAATGAGCTTCATTAATTTGTCGAAAAGACAAAATTCTCAAAACTGCTCTAGGCGCATCGCCAGGCCTGAAAATGAGGTGTTTTTTGACCTTTTGAGGGGTAAAATGGTGCTCAAAATGCTCTGAAATTTGGTGAGCATAATTTAATAGGAATTAGGATTCCAAAAATGCAAATATATCCCTTTAAAGACGCCTGATATGAAAGTGTAGCGCCAGGGGTGATGTGCTTAGAGGCCTCCAAATTCACAAAAAACCAAAAATTGTCAAAATTTTCTCAAATTTGGTGGATGTCTCCCTTATGGGGTTTGAGAGACCTATAGAAAAGCTTGTGCCAAGATTCCAAGATTATCTTAGCCTTTTTCCTCTTTGAGTTCCTGAATTTCAGTGAGGGCCTCTTTGAGCTTGGCACAAGCAAGTTTGTTTTTCAAGGCATAGTGCTTGGCCATATTTTTTTGTAGGAAAAGGTCCTTTTTCATCTTCTTCATATGCTTTTGCTCATCCTTATAATAATAAATAATGTATGTTGCCATGATTTATGCAGGTAAATCCTCTCTGCAGACAGAGACGATCCCTCTAGCCCTAGGGTGGGTCTAAAAACAAAAGGACATGCTAGAGTGTTGTTTCCTAGTTATTGAATGAACAAAGGATATGGTAGATCGACCTACCTAGATTCCAGCGCTATTTTTGTTGCTATATTAGTGGGGTCCTCTTGCTCCTACCTTGGAAAATCACAATCCTTCTGTCGTTACGCTTGGATACCTACACATAGAACAAGAAACAAGAACAACATACGACATAATGGTTTCACTCATAACTACTAGCTAGTCAAAGAGGGCTAAGCATGTTGCGTTAAGCATTCAACATAATACAAAATGGGAACTAAATAATAGTCATGTATATAAATTAATAGAAGGAAGAGTTACAACCAATGCTTTGACGTCACAGTCTCCTCCAGCGGGGTTTAGCCGAAGCACGTCTCAGATGTTCGTCAGGGAATTCAAACGGGATGAAGGCATGGATTCAAACTCTCTCAGAAGACATGGACTCAAGCTTCCTCAACGTAATTCATTATTATTCTATATTCTCTAGTAATTCAGCTAAAATATGTGTAATTCTCCAAGTTCAACTAGCTTCTTCTAAGAGAGATAGATTCTTTTATAGAGGAAAAGGAGGAGGTTAGGATACCTACAAAGGTGGGAGAAAGGCATATCCTTGAGGGAGTTCCCATAAGAGGTGGAAACCATAAACCTAAAGGAGGGAGTCCGTGGTTTTTCAGTTCAACCACTCCCAATGACTCATCCTTGAGGTGGTTGGAGTGGAATCTCCGCCTCTATTTTTAAAAAACATTCCATAAGTAGCTTGGCGCGGGTGTCTAACTGGCACAGAGTTCCTACTGGCATGGGCCCAGTGTTAAATTTCACAATCGGTGCAGGGGTGTAACTGGCTACTGCACCAAGGAAAAAAAAGGGTTTTTACAGCTCTGCTCAGGGAATTGTCAACAGAAGGAATATTACACTCATGTAAAGGGATGCAATGATGGTATTTTCAAGGCATGACACTACTTATTGGTCACAGAAATGACCCTCCAATGTGCTAGTTGGGGATTTCAGGGACAGGGACAAAATGTTGTGTAACATATACCCCCTAAAGCATCAGATCCGAGATAGAGGGAGGGGCGAAATGCTTTATGAGAAAGCGTTTGAACCAAACACTGTTGTTGGAAAACCTGCAATTACAAATACAACTGATATCTCTAGTACATGAATATGTGGCATGGCCGCAACCATCCATAATAGAGTACATAAAAACTGAGATCCAAGGTATGGACGTAGCCATCTGGTAGTAAGGGTCAACAAATAGACTCAGATATGGTAGCAGCCATCCAATCAAAAGATTCATGCAATGAGTCATGATAATCCACAAAAATCTGAAGCCTGTATTTTATCAGACAAAACCTATGGTCTTGCACTCCATCTCGACCCGAACAAGTACAATTTCAAACATGCGAATATATGAGTTGAAGTCGAACATGCAGGAAAATCATTTGATTACCAGCCAATGACGAAAGTCGTTAACAGATGCGAGAGAAACCACCAATAATAATGATGGCCTTCAAGGTACGAAAGGTACAATCTACGGAATGTGAACAATTATCTGACGTCGAACACCCGCAGAATCACTCGATCGAAGGCCAATGATGTGAACCTTTCGTCGAATGCGAAAAAACATGCCATTAAGGCATGCAGGCTTCAAGGTACCAGAAGGGAGTCTCTAGATCAAATTGCTGGATAATGAGCTGAAGTAGACAGGAAGTGACCTGGTCGAAGGAGGGCCATAATGTTTCCCACATCATCGAAATGAGACAGAGTAACATGTTGAAAGTGAATCAGGAAAAACAGGGAATTAGAGGAAGGTTGACAACTGCAAAGGCAAACTTCTCTTGAACATATCAGTAGCACGACACTGGATTTAGCAGTATTTGACATCAAAGGATCTGAGGTCATGATGACGTGGCAAAGAGAAGATGAGAGGTCAAAAGAGATTACCCAAACCCATGGAGGCGAAAATGACAAAATGAGATGTCCCCAACCTGACATGAATGCAGACAAGTGCTATGTTCAAGAGCGACATACTGCCAACATAACTAAAACTTGGTTCCCTTTTCCCCCACCATTTCTAGCGAGTACCCCAATTATTTTTTAAAACAAGCTTGAAGGGTGTTAGTATGAATCTTAATTACAAGTGTACGAAAAAAGACCACTTTAATTGTGCATAACAAACAACCCTAGCATTAAAGATGGCTGCCAATATCCTCAGATATGAAATTAGGTGATCAAGATAAATGCTACAAAAATCTAGATCTATGCATCAAAAAACATTAAGCAGTAATAAAAACGAGATCTACTCCATGCATCCAATAGACAAGACAAGAATATGTTGAATGAATTTTGTATTAAGGGCATCTGGGAGGAAAACATAAAAGGATGTTACCGGTTCTTCTCAGTGGGATGGGTTCTTGTGAGTCCTCAGCACTTCAGATATAAAATCCCTCTCTCTTGATGGTATAGAAAACCCAGACAAAAAGTAGAACTCAAAGGGAGCTCACAAGAAAATAGTAGCAAAATATGACAATGATGGTGGATCAAAGTCGGACCAAAAGTATAGATGCAGAGTGATCTTTAGGCAACAAAAGGTGGTAAATGAATGGGAAAACCCTTCTATTTATAACAAATTTAGTCTAGATATTGGTGCATAATTAAAATATTATTAACCAAATCAAGATTCAACTTTTATGGAATATTTTATTATATTTGTTGGAGGGAAAAAGAATTTGACTTGGGTCAAATCCCTTTATTTGTAAATAATAAATAAATAAATGATTTATTTATCATTTTAAGGATGTGGTTGAGTAATAATCAAATAAATAATGATTTATTTAATTATTTATGGGTGATTTAGTCATATTTAACAAATAATATTATTTAAATAAGGTTTAAATAACTATTCCTAGAAAATAATAAGATAAATAATGATTTATCTAATTAATTTCCTTGTCTTGGGTTAAATATAACCAGGAACATTAATTAAACTGTTGTTTAACTAATTATTCCTTGAGGAAAATCAAACAAATGTAGATTTATTTAATATTTCCTTATGGGATTTCCTATTTAGACCATTAACAACTTAATAAAGGTGGTTTACTAAGTTATTTTCATAGTAAAAGCAATTTTACTTAGGGTAAAATTGGTCTTACATGGTGTACTTGGGTCCATCTAATGATAATAGGTTAGATGACCAAAAAATGGTGTAACAGATTTCCCCCCAGTGTGCGAGCGTTAGGAGCTAATCGTATGACCGAAGTACGTTGCAAGAACTCTATCACTAGACACCAAAGCGGAAGTCAGAGAGAGAGAAATATAAGGTAAACCAAAGTGCTGAAAGAACTAGACCCTGAGGAGGCAAGACTTACAGGTGAAACAAGTCTCTTTTATGAGTGAGTACATGTGTTATAGGTGGTGGGGGAGGCATATCTATGCCCACCAAGACAAAGTACAAAGAATAATGCGTCCAGTAAACAAAGGACTGAACAATTTATTCCATGTTGGCATAAACATGAGCCAGATAGAAAACATGATAATGAATCCCACATACATAATGTGCATGGGATAATAGCCAGGACTTGTACAATAATATCTGAGTACATGAGATACAAAATACAACCCAAATGCCCCTGTAAACAGGAAAGGGCTCTAAAAATCTAACTGATACATGCAATCAAAAAGGCGTTGCAATCGGTTGAGGTCGATATCATCAAATCTATGGATTTTCATCAAAGGCTGAAATGAAGAGGACATCTCGGAATGTGGGGGGCTAATTGTAGAGCCACCCCCTCATGAGGGCTAAGACATCTCACACACACCTGGGAATCGCCTGTCCAATCTACTGCATCACCGAACCATCGAGTATACAGATCTCGATCATGTTGAAAGGATCTAGAGCTAAGAAAAAATCAAGTCAAAGGGCTACAAGGAGTTCCTTTGCCTGATCTGAGGCACTGAACAAGAGTGGAAGCTGGAACCAAGGTACACTGCCCTCTAGACCTGTCTTCTAGAATAAATGATCTGATGTCGACAAAAGGAGGTCTTCCATAGGTGAGGCAATAAGGGGTCCTCAAATACGGCATGAGAGAAAATAGTAGTGACTGACAGACGGACACTAGGGGTGATGATGAAATGGGGGGGGACTGAGTAGCGGACGCACGACTTCCCTTGTTAGAACATAAAGGGCATGGATGAACTGGCAGCGACTGACACAATATCATGAGGGATAGGGGACAGTGGGACTGGAGGCCATAATGTGCGATGTGAGAGAGGGACCAAGCAATGAAGGATGGAGGACTATAGCGGGATACAAAGGGACTCAGGATAGACTCCATGAATGTGATGATGACTCAACTCGGATGCTCTAAACAAGGGTAACTCGATGGTGTTGCCACATAGTAAAGGTCCAATGGGAGACCATAGAAACATGAGTACAAGATGGTAACTTATGACGAAAATCGACACGAGCGTGGACAAGTATGGAGGCAAGGTGGTGCCCCTAGTACAAGTGTTGCAAGTGAAAAAATTTAATTTTGAGGAGGGGTGAAGTGACGTTGCCTGGATAAAATTTGTCATGGTGAAGTATCAAATCACTAAAAACTAACAGATACCCATTTCAGGGTTCGGTGAGAGCTTTCCAACGATGCAGATAGTTCGTCAAACTGAGCTACGGTTTGGCCGCAATAGGCGAAACAAAAATAAGGGGTTTCTCTTTTAATAAGGCATTTTCCCTCCAAATTCACTCATTTGCATGTGGATTTGTGGTGAATGTAGAGAGGAGAGAAGGCCTTCAATCTTGCGACAATCGTAGCGGACAAACCGACCGTTGGAATCGAGATCAGTCAGTTGCAGGTAAGAGTCCTAACCATACTCTTTCATTTCAGTGGATTGAAAGTTCAGTTTAGGTCCCCAGAGCTCAGGAATAGACCCGTGCTCCTCTTCACAGCCAGGTCACACTTTTTGGGGAAAAAACTGTGACCTGGGTAGCAGGTTTTGGGCAAAAGACTACGACCTGTCCCAGGTTTGGGCCTGACAAGTGCGACCTAACAGGGTGGGGTTTTTCTATGTTGTTTTTTGGCTGAGCACTGGGTTTTGATGTTGAGATACAGTATTTCCTATCTGTACACTGACAAATATGATGGTCTTGTGCAGATATGGCAGAATTAAGGATCAACTGGAGAGAGAGAGACCTGGGCACATTACGGTAGGAGATCCGGGAGGATCAGGGAGTCCGCAGTGCATTGGCCAGGTTTGGGGTTCTGAAGTTTGTGGAGAACCCTCTAATGAGAGCTGGAGAGCCCTTATTGGCCCGGATTGTCAGCTATTGGGATCTGGACCATGAGGTCTTTATAGTGCAGGGGCACCGGATCGATTTCACGGTCCAGGATATATATTTTCTGACTAATCTCCCACCACTTAGGATGGTAGGGAATACTCAGCCAGTGTTACCGTGGGGGATGAACATCATGGAGTTTGTAGAGCACCATTTTCAACCAATTCTCCAAGTCAAGGGGACTCGGATACCCATCGGGGATCTAGAGAGGTTAGAGACCCGTGCTGTGGTCGCAACGGCGCTGCGGATCCTGGGCAACCAGGCACTCCACCACATCACTGGAGGGAAGATGATGCTTGTGGAGAGTGAGTTGAGTGGAACCTACTATGGGTGGGCCCAAATGATGTTGTCGTCATTGAAACGACAGTTGTTGCTATGCAAGCGGCAAGGGAACCATGACTGTGCATATGGTACATTTTTGTGCTCGCTCTTCTTTGAGAAGATCCCGACACTTCGACCTTGCATACAGCTCCAAGATGGGGGCCTGAGAGAGCCCAGGATGCGCCAGTGGGGGCGACTACTGTGCAGAGGAGGGGGTGGGGCGGTCAGACAGGTGTTCCGACCTGAGTTCTTTTCTCATTGGGATCAGATGCCACTCTATATAAACGACTATCCCTATAGTAGGATGAGTTATCGTGGGGACCCGAATCTGCCACTGCCACCTGGTCGAGTATGGGGGGCCGATGGTAAGTGGAAAATTGCTAATCTTTTATGTGCATGTAAAGTTCTAGAATATTGTATGTGGTACTCATTCTTTCACTTTTGGTATGAAGATACAGCACCGGTAAAACCGGCCGGGTATATGGGACAACCTATAGTATTAGGAACCGCAGGACCTAGTGGATCGAGAGCGCCACAAAATGAGGATGAAGTAGCCCTCCTGGAGGACATCCGTCGTAGATGTGAGAGGCTTCTTACCAATGTTTCAGAGCGCGGCTAGCAAGACTTGGATGACCAGTACATAGATTCATGTATTGGTCTACCCTCGGAGTGGCGAGGGGTCATGCAGTGCATGGCGATGGCCGGACAGGGGATGCGCAATCTACGAGCTGCAAGAGCAGATCCATTGGCTCGGGATCCTCCAGATAGTGATTAAGTGTAGGGGCAGGTGGTGCCCCCAGTTTTGAGTTTTTGTAACATGCTATGGGCATGTCATATGTATCAGAGTTAATGGACTCTAAAAACATTTTATACGACAGATATTATGGATATGCATCTCTTTGATGGTTTCTGTTATGTTATTGTTTTGTGTTAAATGCGTGTGCTAAATTCCAATCTAGAATATTGTTTGCAATGCTATCTACATAGTGATTTTGTGCTCTAGGTACATGAATGAATGTAATGATTTCAAATTCACGCATCAAAATTTTCACTCGTAAATATCTTCTAAAAAGGATAGGATTATGCACACGATAGACACCATTCAATTGCATTACAAGAAGCAGGGAATCTAAACGAACATGAAGGTGGAGGATGCGATGGGAAAGGGAATAGGCTAACAATCCTCACATTGCATCATATTCGGCCTGATTATTGGTAGTAGTACCAATGCATACACCGTTCGAGAGAACAAGCGAATGCAAGGGAGTGAAAATGGCCCAACCTGCCGAGGCTAGATTCCAGGAGTAGCGACTTGCACCATTGGCATAACCGATATAAGGTGTGGATGGGAGGTCCATGTGAACACTGCCACAAGACAACAAATGGGAGGATGATGCACAATTATGGCAACCTGAGCGCAAAGTAGATACCGACCAAACACTGCGAGAGGGAGTGATCTGGGTACGATGTCTACTACTCACACGCCGATGGGTAGGTGGGGTGTGAGAGCTACCGGAGGCGTAGCTTGTGCTCAGGCCACGAAAGTCACCATAGACACGAATGGTGCCATCCTGCTTATGGGTGAGAAAGATGAAGTCAGGGGTTGCCAAGGCTTCCATGATTTCATCATCACAATAGAATATGGAGTGATGGGAGGAAGGGAGACCACATGACGAGGCGAAGCTACCTGACTCATCATCATGAGAAGAGAGGTTCACATGCGCATCGTCATAGGGGATGACGGAAGAACAAGAAGATAAGGGATCTACTGATTTTGAGCTCAGGGTGATCGTTGAAGGAAGGTCGAGCGAAACAGCAGGGGAAGGTTCAGAGGGAGCTTCCACCGAGGGTCTCATGGATGATGACAGGTAGAGGATATTGGCCGCAGGCTCTGTCATCTCGACATCGAGAGGGGGGAATGTCAATGGGAGCAGGTAAATCCTCAGGTTGGCTCGCAGCATACTACGCAAGTACAGGAGAGGCAGATTGGTTATCTTCGGCCTCGTACTCCCAAACTACCTCTAAAGAGGCGCGGTAATGCATAAGGCGGGGAAAATGGTGAGAGTAATGGCCATGGAGATCACACAAAGCACAAGGTTGGTTGGTGTGAATAGTATTGGTGTTCTTAGTTGTAGTCGAGGAAGAAGTGGAGGCTTCGGAGGTCGTAGACTCAAGGAACGCAACTTTAACCATGGGCTTGATATGGGGCAACTCAGGACAGGTATGGGTGGCATGACCGATGACATCACACAAAGCACAGGGCTTTAGGGGCAGAGGAGGTGTAGGGTTAGTCGGGGAGGCCTTGTCCTTTGAGACCCTCTTGTAAGCTTTTCCCTTATTACCCGAAGCAGTTGCAATAGGAGGGGGTTCCTATTGAGGTGGCTGAGGCACTGTAACAATGGGAGAAGTCATAGGGACCGGTTGGACCGGGGTCAAAGCAAGATAAGGTTTGGGTTGACCAGGCGGAGTAGAGGCTGGGGGATCAAGGTACCAGACAGGAATCCTCAGGGTCAGGTTAGGAAGAGAGAGGGTAGCCATAATAGGTACCGTGTAGACTCTACGAGGGGGGGCTAGGAACGGTATTTGACCGGAGGGGTAATGGCTAGGTGGGACAGCTCCAAGATGGTTAAGGCCTGGAGGAACCGTTTCAGGAGGATAGAGAGGCTCATGAGTACCAGCTGTAGGTGAAGGGCCAGGAGGAGGAGGTCCAGAAGTCTGAATTGAAGGGTTGGGAGCAGGCTGCGGAGGGCGAGGAGGATGCTGACTAGTCGATGCGGGCTGCTTGAAGGTAGCCCGAGCAAATTGCATCATGCAAACATTCGATGAGCTGGGATCAAAGACAGGAGGAGGGAGACCAGGGAATGTACCAAGAAAAGAGGAGTCTTTGTAGACGTCGGGTGAGACACTGGTCAAAGGATCGATAGTTTGCTTATTGGCCACCGAAGAGCTGATGGAATCAGGGGAGATCTGAGACTTCGGTTCGTAATATGTCAACTGGTCAATGGTGACAATATTTCCATTATGAGGGAAGGACATCTTACGGTGAACCACAGATGGGACAGCAGACATCGCATAGGTGTAGCTACGACCCAAAATAATGTTGTAATCTAAGGGGGCATCAATGACTTCTACGTCAACACAAATAGTCTTGCCCACAAGAGTAATAGGACAATTGCGGAATAAGCCAATGGGCTGGGAGGTGTGGTCGTCCCACGCTCTAAGAGTGATCGTGGAAGGAGCCAACTCAGGTGATCTGAGTTTCTTCCAAACCGAAGTGGACATCACATAGGTGGATGCCCCCTCATCAATGATACACTGTGAAACGTTGGCATTCTGGATTTTTACTGGGATTTGGAAGGTGACGAAAGCAGGAAGAGGCAGATGTTCTGATCGGTCGGCATTGAAGACGTTCAAGCGATCATTGGCAGGATCTACAGCACCCATGGCAGATAGTAGAGCTTTTCGTTGTGAAGGGCACAACTGGAGGAGTTCCAGCGTTGAAATGGCAGCAGGAGATTGCACCAAATCATCTACTATACTATACGAATGGGAAGCTTTACCAGAAGCAGCATTTCAGCGTAGTGGTCCCTTAGGGATCTTGGTATGAACCTCTGCCTTAGGTTGAGGGATCTGTTAGGGACCATTAGGTGTCGAAAGAGGCTATGTAGGACCTGGAGGAGGCGGCTCGGGGATAGACGTAGCGAGAGGCTTGTTGTACTAACGGGACCAAGTCTGAAGGTTGAGGTCAATGACAACAGGTTGATCAGAGTTCATCATGAGAATCTGGTAATCGGAGGTACCAGATGGAAGAGGTTGAGTGGCTGCCTGACCTTCAGGTGGTTGGGTAGCCACAAATCCCTGCTGAGGGAAAGGATTAGTAAGCACAGTCGGTTGACTAGGCGCAAGACTGGGAGGGACGGAAGGGGAGGCTTGATGTCCTTGCAATGCTACTTGAGACTCCCACATCTACCGCATCTGTGGTAACAGAGGACAATCATGTGTGTAATGACCAAAAACACCACAATATGAACAAGGCTTATTCGTGCGAACATGCCTGTCTGACTTGGGCTGAGTGCTCTGTTGTTGGTTCGTAGTGTTAGGAGCATTACCTTGATTAGGTCCAGGATTACCAAAGGCAGATTGATTTTGAGTGCCTTTCCCCTTATTTTTGGAAGGACGAGGATTATTCGCACCTTGTTGTGCATACACCTGTCTCTAAGGGGGATGTGGATGCTGTTGCAGGGGTTGAGAAGGCAAGGGAGGCGGAGGTGCTAATGCTGGAGGAGCTGAAGCACTAGGCTGCGGATACAGATAATAATGAGGTTGGGTAACAGTGTGGTAAACAGGAAGTTGGGCAAAAGGAGGAGGCATGTCGTATCCTGGATACATGCTACCGGGAGGCGGAAAGGTGCTGGAGGTGCTGGCCACTCCTTGAGGGAAACCATAGCCCATAAGAGGTTGAGTGTATGGATGAGAGAGAGCTCCAATGATACCATCGGCGGCATGAGATGCCCCCGGTGCATTGGCACCACCGAGTCTAGGAAGATCAGGTAGAACGGTATAAACATAACCCAATTGAACGTAGATCAGGTCATATTTTAAGGCAATCTGGAGAGTGGCCTCTACGGTTTGAGGGAAGTGCGATGCGACATCCTTGCCGATAGCAGGCAAGATAGATCTAAGGAACCAGTCCATGTAGACACGGTATTCTAAGGTAGGGGCTCGACATAGGCTCTTTCTTCTCCTCCATTCCTGGACATGATCGGATAGGCGGGTCGCAGACGATTGACGGAAAGAAGTCAAAAGTTCGGTACCAATGTCATAACGGAGGGGAAGCTGGAAGTAAGACAAAAAATCCCGGGCAAGAGTTGCAAAGGTGGAATGAGAGGAAGGGGCCTGATCAACATACCACTTAGAAGCTTCACCAGTAAGCGTACATTGGAACAACTGAAGACAGATAGAGTCATCGGTAATAGAGTTAGACGAACACCACATGTGGAAATATCGAACATGATTTGTAGGATCTTCACCAGCAAGACCTTCAAACTTAGGGATGTCAAAAGGGAGCTTGGTTGGCATAGCAGGCCAACCAAAATTATGTTGTATAGGGTCACTTATCGACTGGTCGAAATTGGGAAGGCTGAGGCCTACCATGTAGGGGAGCAAGGGCGCAGCCGGGGTAGTGTCTGTTGTGGTCCCACTAGTGGTATTCCCAGCATTAGGTCCGGGGTTACCACCAACATCAGGTCCTACACCAGACATGGTGAAGGTGACCAGAGGAGAACTGGGGGTAGAATGAGAAGGAGAACCCAATGAACCAAAAGAAGAGTTAGAGTGTGGACTCGGTGGACGACTAACTCGAATCCTACGCAAAGGAGTAAGTCTTCCTACCGGAAACTGAGGATGAAGGCCAAGAAGTCTCCGAGATAAACGCCTTGGTGGCGCAATGATGACGACACAAACAGGGCACAAAGGAAAAAGAGACCAACAAGGGCAGGGAGGTGCAGGATCAACTGATTACAATGTCGAAAAAAGGGCAGAGAGGTGCGGGATCAATTGATTTCAATGTTTTAGAGTCTTTTCTTGGCGGTGTTAACAAAGCCTTTTTTCGCTTAGGGTGTGTGTGTAAAGTGTGTAAATTTTAATTTTTAAACCCAGACGTTTGTAGAGAAAAATAAAGTGTGTTGTATAGCTGCAAATAAACCTGAAAATAACAGTATATGAGACTGAAATAACAGAAAATAAACAGCTAATAATGCAATAATCTAAACCCAAAGAGGCAAGCCTCTCCACAACTAGTCTGTAGGTGGGAAAAAAACTAGTCAAAACACACTGAAAATAGCCAATAGACCTAAGGTTGGGAGGGACAGGGATCTAAAGGTCAAATCTGCTGGAAAGTGGTGCAGAAAACAGCAACAAATTAGAGGAAAGATTGTTATAAATGAGGTGGCGAAAGGCTATGTCCTGGAGGGAAACAGAGGTGACCCTAGAGGAAAACCCAAACAAAACTAATGGAGGTGTTTTGGATGGACAAATAACCAATCTAATCGGATATGAAGGTAAGGTATCAGATCTAAAAAAAGGGTTGAACACACTGAAATTTCAGACAACCTGCAGTAGCAAAAACTCTTCCACAAAAAGTGGAGGGTACTGAAGCCCTAGGGGGCTAGGTTCCCACTTAGTTGAGAAAAACAGAGCAAGTACAGGTCCAAAACAAGCAGAGACGGAGGTCAGACAACCCTGAACAGAGGCTCAGACAAACCTAGAAAACTTTCAAAAATTCCCGCAAAAATTCCAGGTCGCAGTTTCTGACATGTTTTCTACAAAGGTTGCAGTTTTTGGGCTGAAAAGTGCATCCTAAAGCTCCAGGTCGCAGGTTTAGGGCCAAAAAGTGCAACCTGGCACTTCCGACACTCTCGGCAGCAGATTTCAAAAAAAAGTGTCGTCTCAGCTACGGCTGATGTCTGTCACCTACGCAATAGGTCCGAAAACACATGGAAGTTAGAATTTCTAACATTTTAGGGTTTTATAGGTTAAAAAAAATTCAAGAAAAGCAAAAACAAGAGGCTGAAGCAACTGGATATGCAAGGATCAGAAAAATGACAGCGGTCGTAATCATAAACCTGTGTGTAGTCGCCAGTTGTTAGTATGAATCTTAATTGCAAGTGTACTAAAAAATACCACTTTAGTTGTGCATAACAAACATCCCAAACAGAAAATATGGCTGCCAATATCCTCAGATCTGCAATTAGGTGATCAAGATAAATGCTGCAAAAATCTAGATCTATGCATCAAAAGACATTAAGCAGTAATAAAAATGAGATTTACTCCATGCATCCAATAGACAAGACAAGAATATGTTGAATGAATTTTGTATTAAGGGCACCTGGGAAGAAAACATAGAAGGATGTTACCAGTTCTCCTCAATGGGATGGGTTCTTGTAAGTCCTCATCACTTCAGATCTAAAATCCCTCTCTCTTGATGGTGTAGAAAACCCATACAAAAAGTGGAACTCAAAGGGAGCTCAAAGAAAATAGTAGCAAAATATGACAATGATGGAGGATCAAAGTCAGACTAAAAGTATAGATACAGAGTGATCTTTAAGCAACAAAAGGTGGTAAATGAATGGGAAAACCCTTCTATTTTTAACAAATATTGAGTTAGTCTAGATATTGGTGTATAATTAAAATATTATTAACCAAATCAAGATCCAACTTTTATGGAATATTTTATTATATTTGTTGGAGGGAAAAAGAATTTGACTTGGGTCAAATCCATTTATTTGTAAATAATAAATAAATAAATGATTTATTTATCATTTTAAGGATGTGGTTGAGTAATAATCAAATAAATAATGATTTATTTAATTATTTATGGGTGATATAGTCATATTTAACAAAGAATATTATTTAAATAAGGTTTAAATAACTATTTCTAGAAAATAATAAGATAAATAATGATTTATCTAATTAATTTCCCTGTTTTGAGTTAAATATAACCAGGAATATTAATTAAACTATTGTTTAACTAATTATTCCTTGAGGAAAATCAAACAAACGTAGATTTATTTAATATTTCCTCATGGGGTTTCCTGTTTAAACCATAAACAACTTAATAAAGGTGGTTTACTAAGTTATTTTCATAGTGAAAGCAATTCTACTTAGGGTAAAATTGGTCTTACATGGTGTACTTAGGTCCATCTAATGATAATAGGTTAGATGAGCAAAAAATGTTGTAACAAAGGGGATAGCATATGATTGCAATGTAAGTTTGTCCTTCGGACAAATCCATCCTAGTATATTTTACGAGCCCTATGAAGGAGGAACTCGAGTAATGTCATGGTGACGATTTCCGGTGTCATCAGAGTTTAACAAGTCTGATAAAGGAAGAACTCTGCATCTTTTAATGTTTAGAGAGTTTGAAAAGAAGCAAAAAAAGAAAACTCTAGCAGTCCCTTTTCGTAGGTAGTCTCACATATCCGAAAAGGTAGAAAACAATATCTGGGAGAACCTCTTAGTTGCTATAGGCTAAGGTATTCATTTTTTGTAAATAATCCATCCCAGCCCGAAAAAGGGGTAAACGTATACTGGGTAGATATCGTTTCGCAGCCATTTAACGAGTTCAAAACGACAAAAATCTTGGAAATCTTTTCAATTTTAGAGAGTCAGAAAAGCGCTGGAAGGTGACTCCAGTAGTGAATTTTTCGTGTTTTTACCGAGTCCAAAAAAGCATAAAATATAACTCATTACTTCATCATTGTCACATGAAAAACCTGTTGCTACACAAGAGACATGTGTAAAACCCATTTCTCAAAAATAATATAATAAAATAATAAAAAAAAACATGCTTTAAAACCTAATTAGGGTTGTGAAAAAGTTATAAAATGCCAAAAATGGTAAAAATAATTACTTTTCACTTTTTACCTCTTGTGGAGCAATAGTTACCCATTTCACTATGCAATCTTGCGGTGACGATAGTGGTCAATTCAAAAAACCAATCTCAAATCCGTTAATTCCAGGTAAGAGCGGAGAGCCCTCTTGTCATTTTAAGTCATTTCTTACTATCTGCAATTTCCAATGTTGAATTATAGGGGAGGAAATGTAAATATTAGGGCACGGCAGTCGGCGCAGGTTTCGGGCACGGAGTCGCGCCAACCGCCCAATTTTCTACACTAGAGCGCGCCCATTGGCGTGACTATTTGGAAAACAGTCGCGCCAACGGAGCAAACCATTTTTATGTAAAATGTTAATCAAATACCCCAATTATTCACAAATTTAAGGTTAAAAAATGGCTAATACCACTCATATGAATGTGTTTACGGGTAGAAAGCAGCAAAATGGTGATTGAATGGAAAGAACGGGAACACAGCGAAGAAGACGAGCTTGCCATGGAAAATGAGAGATGCATGGAAGCTCTCCGAGATTGTGGACTGAAGAAGTTCTTCTTGACACCGTGTCTCCGTGCTCAACCGGAGCTGCTACAATATTTGATCAGCATATGGGATGAGGACCAGGAAAAGTTCATCCTTCAAGATCAGGAACTTGAGATTGATGTTTCTGACGTCTATTTTATCACAGGATTATCGCAGAGGAGAGCAGCACCGATCCTAACCGGTACTCGGCCTTGCATGGAGAGTATGTCCATGGTAATAGACAGAGTATGTCGAGGGGCACGGAATGGAACAGGAAGTGGGAAAGTTGATATCCAAACTATCCCAGACTTAGCACTAAAAGTAGTGCTACATATCATCACACGAGCTGCGGGATCGCAAGCACCGCACGAAGCAACAAAAACACAGTTGCTTCTTGCTGTAGACTGCTTGACACCGACCATCTACAACTGGGCAGAGGCTGTGACAATAAACATGAAACGCCAGCTAACAAAATGAAAGAAGGGCAAATTGAAGCAATTTGGTTATGGGTCTATCCTGGTATCGTTCTTCCTGGAACGACTACCAATTTTTCAGCGTCAAGAGGTCATAGTCCCAACACCACCAACAAGAGAACCACGGATGGCCCGATGGGCGGCTCTGATGCTAAGGGCAGGGGGCAGTCAACAGATGTCCTGGAGACTAGAATTCTTTGATTGGCTCTGCCAACAGCTGATCGTCGTGGAGGACTGGTCCTACTCTGGTTCAGATTTTACTGGTGATCCGGACCTCCCACTCCCGGAGGGAGAGGATTGGGATGAAGATTTGCGTAAGACTCATTTTTAATTTTCACGAGTGTTATGATTTTTATTATTTGTGCATGCTCCGACATGTTCCGACGAATCCTCGCGATTTCCCGACCCCGGGCGAGGGCGGCGAGGAATGCGAGATTGCATGCAATCCGAGGAATCACTCGAGGAGACCCAGATTATACACGATTCGACGATGTTCTTTGCACCTACCAGAGACATACCATCGGGGTGCCAAGCCGTATTCACCGCTTGCTGAGGCGGCTTGTACGAGTAGTAACATGCTACCATGAGCATCACGCCGATTAGACACCTAGGCTTTATATCTGCATATTTTGAGAGACATGGTGTCTCAGGATGTAACAGAAACACACATATTTTTTGAATGTATGATGCACACTGATGCAAACACGCGATATATATATATATATCTATATATATATATATATATATATATATATATATATATATATATATATATATATATATATATATATATATATATATATATATATATATTTATATATATTTTTTTTTATTTTTATTTTTTTTCCTACATGGATCTTTTACATATGATGATGATATTACAAATTACGCAAATGTCCATCTAATACAATGTTAGCCACTGTATCAGTTAATGCATTCATTCGTCTAGGAATATTTTGATATGTAATAAAATCAAAGTATCTTTCCAGCAAACGAATACGTAAATATAATCTCAGAATGTACGGATTTCTAACTGAATAATGACCATTGAGTTGAAGAACGACAAGTTATGAATCTAGGTTTACAAGCAATGCACATATGCCGAGGTTGATTTCTTTGGTTAATAGCTCGATGACAGCGCTATATTCATGGACATTGTTTGTATTTCTTCCTAGACAAATACCTTGTAGATCTATCAACTCACCAATAGGATCATAAATTACCCAGGATACCAAAGACAAATTCCTGGTACTGTGGGAAGCACCATCCCCAAAACCGACATAAGGGGTAATAGACATCTGCACAATAAGCAATACCCAATAAGCAAGAAAATGCTCACAAAGCACACCAAACCAAAACATGTACAAAAATGAAAACAACACCTATGTACAGCAATTATGCATGAATGACTCACGCATAATATTTTTTGAGATACAACCCATTTCTGGGTTGTTCAAGAGGATGACCTTTGTAATCAATAAGCTCATAGGCCCCATTCTGCAATACACATTTAATGATGTAGGGCCCATGCCACATGGGTTGAAATTTTCCTACCGCCAGCTTGTCATGAGCTTGGTTAGACATGAGGACGAGATCTCCTTCAATGAAAGAACGAGGGGAAACTAACTGGTCAAAATGAGCTTTGACCCGCTTCTTCTGCGCTTCGATAACAAAAGCAGCAAAATGGTGGGTTTCATCCAGCCTTTCTAAATAAGGGAAGCACTCTTCTTTTGGTGAAGTATTGAGCAGTAATTCAATAGCCAACTCGAGCGAAGGCATTTCACATTCAATCGGGAGAGTAGCTTCCAGGCCATAAACGAACTGGAAAGGAGTGAACTCGGTTGCGTTCTTAACTGAGGTTCGATATGCCCAAAGAGCTGAAAATAACATGAGATGCCAATTGTATTTGTGGATCCCAATCGTACATTGAAGCATGGTGACAAGAACTTTCTTCACAGCTTCAACCTGGCCATTGGCTTGAAGGTAGTATGGCATTGAGTTGTCGTGACGCAGACCCAACTGAGAAGTCAACTCTGCCACCATATAATGCCGAAAATGGGAACCATGATCGGTAACGATGGCTTGAGGGATGCCAAACCTAGAAATTATGTGATTGAATATGAACTGAGCAGTTGTCTTACCATCGGTGGCAAGTGTAGGCATTGCTTCATCCCATTTGGTGAAGTAGTCTACGGCTACGATAATATAGGCATGCCCCCAGCCAAGTGAGGGTTACACGTCATAAAATCGATGCCCCACTTCGCAAAGGGACCAACGGTAACAACGGGATGAAGAGGAACGGGTGGCGCACGCATCTTGCGTTGATATATCTGGAAATCATGGCATTTACGAACCACGATAATGCAGTCTTTGAAAATAGAAGGCCAAAAATAACCAGCGCGAAGAATTTTTTATGCAGTAGCATAACCAGACATGTGACCACCACAGGAGACACTGTGACAATCATTAAGGGTTTTCTCATCTCCCTCGAGAGTCAAACATCGACAAAGTATGGAATCAACTCCAATGCGATAGAGTGTATCTCCAACTATACGATAAGGTTGTGGCTGATGTCGGATGCGTCAGCTGGAATCCTTTGTCAACTCAGATCTAAAAGACAAAGTCTGGAGATAGACGATGACATCACCATACTAAGGATCGAGGGTGCTAATCAAGAAAAGCGAATCGTCTAGAATGGATTCCTCGGAACAAGAAGGAGCGGAGTCAGAAGGGAGAGAACAGAGTAAATCAGCAAAGACTAATGATTTCTTAGACTTGGCAGCAGTAAATTCCAAATCAAAATCTTAGAGGATAACAATCCACTTCGAGTATTTTCCCCCCAGCAATTGTCGAAACAATATGTAGGTCATAGGGTTGCAATCAGAAATCACCGTCATTGTGCATAAAAGAATATAATGACGAAAACGTTGGACTTCTTGAACTGCAGCTAACGCTAACTTCTCGACATGTGCATAACATGTTTCCAGGTCAAGAAGATTACGAGACAAGTAATAAATAACATGCTCATGACTGTCATCATCGTCTTGTACCAAAACCATGGCAATCGTGCTGAAAGCGGCAGCTAAATAGAGGGAAAAATCACGATGATAATTTGGAGGGCGGAGTAGAGGAGCATTGACAAGAAATGTTTTCAATGCATCAAAAGATTTCTAAGAGATTTCATCCAAACAAAAAGGGACAGCCTGCTTCAACAAGTGTGTGAATATTTTAGCCACGTCGGCATAGTTAGGTATAAAACGGCGTAGAAAATTAGCTTTCCCTTGTAGACTTTGCAACTGATGCAATGAGGAGGGAGAGGGGATATTGACAATAGCCTCAACTTTGAGTGGATCAAGGCGAATTCCGTCTTTGGATACGATAAACCCTAAGAGTCTACTAGAAATAACACATAAGACACACTTGTGTGGATTAAGCCGAATGTTATAGTGTCTACAACGAAGAAAAATCTGACGAAGATGGTCAGGATGATCCCTACGCTTAGCTGAATGGGCTGGAAGATCATCCAGATAAGGCTGAATGATGTGGCGAATATCATGGAAGGCATAAGACATCGCGCGTTGAAATGTGACCCCAACATTCTTTAAACCAAAAGGAAGCTTCTTATATGCGAAGGTACCCCAAGGACAGATGAAGGCAGTCTTGTGTTGATCATTCAGGAGAATGTTTATCAAATTATAACCAGAAAAACCGTCCATAAGGGAAAAAATTTCGCTCTCGGCACATTCGTCAATGATTTGATCGATGAAGGGAGTAGGATAATTATCCTATGGACAAGCTCGATTGATATCACGATAGTCAACACAGACACGAATAGTGCCCTGTTTCTTATCTACAGGGACAATATTAGAGACCCATTCTGTCAATGGAATCGGATAAATGAAACCACCTCTGAGAAGCTTTTCGACTTTCGGCCTTAATGGCAGCAGCTTTCCTAGGATGCACCAGACGAAGACGTTGACGAACAGGTTTCGAACCAGGATAGGTAGGAATCTCATGCACCACGATTCTAGGATCAATGTCGAGCATTTCTTCGTAGGACCATGCAAAGACATCACAGAATTCGCGAAAAAGGCTAGTATAAACTTGTACTTCATCGAAAGAACAAGTGACCCCGATATGCATGTTCTCGACGATTCCCGGTTTAATGGAAATGTCAATAGGCATCATCTGTGTAATATTACTCAAGTTACCTTCCGAAAAAAATTCATGGATCTGAACAAGCGTTTGAAGTAGAGGAGAAGGAACCTAAGAAGAAAAATGCTCAAGACAAGTAGACATGGCCTCGAGACTTGGCAGAAACGAGGAACAATGATGACCATCATCCCATGGTAGATCTTTGAGAGACATGGTTTCCACGATGGCCTCATTGGAGGGAAACACTTCTTTCAAAGGATTAGGTGAATCAAAATCACCAAGCCAAGGGGATTGAGAATAAATGTAAAGAGATATGCTCAAAGGAGAAGAATCAGAGGACGGAGTGTCCGAAGCGGCTATGAGTTCACAATAATCAATTTCAATTGGACTCAACGACATCGAATCTCCGAAAGAATCGATCTGTTCAGGTGAAGGGATAACCCATGGGTCATCTATTCGAGAAATCATGTTGACCTTAATAGTATTTGGTGGTGGAAGGGGAAAAACATCCATGAGGGCAGGATCCTTGAAAATGCCTGGCCCTACGCTCTCGTAGGGAGTAGGAATCTTATCCACGTACAAAACGTTGCTCTCGGAAGAAGAAGTGAAAAAATACAATTGATCGACAGTAATAATCTTTCCTTTGTGTGTGAATTTCAAAACACGAAAGAGAGTGGATGGAACACACAGCATGGCATGAGTCCAACTGCGACCGAGGAGAAGATTATAATTGAGTTTAGCGTCAACAACTTCAACCTCGACATTGACTGTTTTCCCTTCCAATGTAATCGACAAACCAGCGAGAACACCAAGAGGTTTGGACTCTCTTCCATCAAATGCTTCAAGGGCATTGAGTGAAGAAGTGAGAGCTGGAGAGCCAATGGCTTTCCAACAAGTATATGACATAACACAGGTAGACGCACCCTCGTCCACAACTTCCCGGTGAATATTCAAACCATTAATGCCAACTTGAATGATGAGCGCAATTTGGTGCAGGAGTCATGGGACGAAATTCTTTAGATCGAAAGCGCGAAGGCTAGTATCGGCAGGATCAACCCCACCTATCGCAGATAAAAATCCTTTCGTTGCGATGGACAACTCTGAAGTACTTCTAACACAAACATTGTGGATGGCGCCTGAGCCAAATCCTCAACAATACTGTAATGTTGAGCGACACAGGCATTAGGATTGTATGAATACTTGCATAGCACACCTTTAGAAGGTAGTCAGACAATGGATTCAGCATTAGGCCGTTCAATCTCAAGAGGGCCAGAAATAGGTGGAGGAAGAGGACCATCAGCGATCTCCTTCCCCGCTGCCTAACGCGAGCCGGAATAATCTTTCGATCGAGTAGCAATAGAAATGGGTGCAAAACCGTTCATCATGAAGACCTGAGAGCCAAATGGGGTAGAGGACTGAGGTTGCTCTACCATCTGAGTTTGTTGAGTTGGGAAAGGTTCTTTAAGAATGGCCGGAGCCCCTTGGGTGCCTTTGAGCAATCGACTCACTTCGGACCGTCGGGGACAGTCCTTGGTGAAGTGCTCTTCATCACAAATCAAACAAGGATACTTCGGTTTGCGTTGAGAACCATCAACAGAACAAGGTTTCGGAGAATCCTGTTTCAGGGTATCAGCTTTGGCCTTACCTTTACCCTTCTTCTTACCTTTAGAAGTGTTATCTGTAGAATTGGCATGAACAACATTCACTTCTGCGGGTTTGTCAGAATTCGAAGTTGGTTGAGAAGCAACATTATTGGAAGAAGTAGACTTATGCTTCCCATAATTAGATGAAGAATACTTCTGAGAAGTATGAGATACGGAACCAATAATACCATCAACGGATGGAGTCGCTGGTGGTTTAGAAGTTCTAGGTCGAGGAGCATCAAGAAAGATATCATATAATGCGTCGGATTGAGAGTACAAAAGATCAAGGTACTGGGCATAAGTAATGGCTTGTTCCTCAGCTACACAAGCCCCCATATCTATGTCTTTGGAAATCTAATTGAAAAAGGAGGTAGTGAACCAATGAGTCAGAAGCTTATCTGGAATCTCAAATTTGATCATGCGACGATGACGTCGCCACTCATGAATATGATCTCAGATATGAGTAGCTCGGTCTTGTTTCAATGAAGTGAGGAGATGCGTCCCGGTCTCATAGCGGATCGGTAATTGAAAATGTGTAAGGAATTCCATGGCTAAGGAATTGAAATCTTGAAAAACTCCATGAGACAACTCAATGTACCACTTTGCAGCGGCACCAGTAAAAGTTCGTTGGAAAAGATGGAGTCTAATAGAATCATCAACCCAAGAGTTAGAGGAGCACCACAAGTGGTAAGTCATAACATGTGTTTGGGGGTCTTCACCAGGCTTACCCTCAAATTTAGGACAATCAGCAGGAATCTTGGTCAGAACTGGAGGCCAATACGGGTTATGAAGAATAGGATCATTTGTCAACTTTGACACATCAAGTAATTCCAACGTAGCAAGAAACGGTAATTGAGTATTGAAAGTCATCGAAGGTCTTTGATAAGGACCTGTGTGTACATTCCATCGAGTCCGAGCAGGATTTTGTCCCTATACGTTATGTCCCGAAGGATTTGGATCGTAGGGATTAGAAGCAGGATAATTCGGTTGATACTGGGGTTGAGGACCAGGATATTGAGTCGAAGTAGACCATTGAGGTCCTTACTGAGTAGCATAAGTATTCTGCTGTGGAATGTAAGCATGGCTTGAGGTTGATGATATACAGGTTGATTTTGAGGGTAAGGAACTTGGGGTGCACTATATACCAGTTAATATGAAACTTGAGGGTAGTAAGCACCCTGCGGTTGAGTAGGTTGACCTTGCAGAGCAGGTTGAGAAGGTTGTTGAGCAGGTGGTGTTATAGGACAAATGACCTCCTCATCAGCTCAAAGGAGAAGATAAATATGGAAGTAAAAAAGAGACGTAAACTAAACCTACTTCTTCCAAGGTAACGCGCCCCTATAACATCCAAAGTGCGTTAATGCTCCTAATCCATGAAAAGGTCGCGTTAGTGGCTAGGGCAATGCTCTGTTTAGCCTAGAGGGTAGCGTTACCCATGTTTTGAGTTTGAAACAGGAAAAACCCGCAGAGAATGATTATAAACTCCAGTTTTTTCTCAAAGAGAGTTAGTGCAAAATGGAAACTGCAAGGCACCAACCTCTTATTGGGTCTTGCCAAAAACAACTAGACTCTCAAGAAAGGAAAAAGCATGGAGAGCTGAGGAAACATCTTGGTTTTTTCTATTTAGAACTGGTGGAAGGAGAAATGCAAGGTTTTCCCTCTCCATCTCCTATAAAATGGAGCTTTAGGCTCTTGGTCCAAGGTCGAAGGTTTTTTGAATACATGTGAAGCAGAGCATTTATTGTTGTAGAGTGAAGGTCAAAGGTCAAAGAAGTTCATTGAGAACTTGTTGACTAAAGACATCACCACATTCAAAGAAAGAGAGAGAGATATTTGAAGACTGAGGAGGGCTTGGTACAACCTACGATTGTAATCCTCCTTTTTATAAATCAATAGAACTGTATCTGTTTTGTCCATTCAATGCGTCAATATTGTTAATTATTTCTCAATTACTTACATAGCATGAGATGAATGGCTTAGGTGTGCATTGCTTAATGTTTATCATATGTTAACTTAATTGATAGGAAATATATTGTGGTAGAGATTACGCTGGTGCTTTGATTGATCACAGGGTCGGGATTTGGAGCTAGTGAAGGAGGATCCCTGCTTCGCTGCTTAGTGCTCTCCAAAGACTTTGGGATCTAAAAAGAGGTAATCTTCCATCTCATTTTATCAAGTTTTCTAAGTTAACATGAACATATATGCATCTTCTTTGTGAACTATACAGCTAATCTTATTGTCTGCCTCGGGCACCGGAAAGCTCTGAGAGGGATATTCGATAACCAACAACCCAAGAATTTTACCCTATAGCAGAATTGGCGACTCTGCTGGGGAGTTTAACCCCAAGTTTTCGAATTATTTCTTTCATTCCTCCTTCTTTCCTCTATTCACATATCCTTCTGACTAGCTTTTATGCCTAGTAGACATTTCCAAAGCTCACAGAGTTCATTTCAGACCCTGTTTGGCCATCTGAAGAACTTTACCCTGGCTAATGCTACCTTTGTTAGTATTCCAGAGCGTTATAACGTGGCCTAGCTTTGATTCCAGTGTGTTAGTCTTTGCATTAACGCAGTCTTTGCTCCGAACCAGTGCGTTATTCAGCCAAAAAATTGCTATTCACCCCTGTGTTGTGTTCCTTTTTGGTTGCAGAGTTTTTGGCCATCAGAACCACTCCTTGACTGAATCCCTATGCTTGTTTACCAGCTGGCAGTGTTGTTTGTTTGTTCTGGTTTGAAAATTTAGTGTCGAATACATTTACTTTTTAGAGAAGAAATTTGTTTTTTAGTTTTTCTGCATCTAGATGGATTAATTCTGAAAATTTTAGTTAAAAGACTGTTAAGACGAGATAAATAAGATGTCTAAATATTTAAGGTTGAACTTTTCTATTTGAATGTTGGTGCATGGTTGTTGAAAGGAAACCTCTCCTTGTAGAAATACTCTTCATCGAATTGAATATTTAGAGCATATTTTTGCATGGTTTTTTAAGTCAGAGTCTCATTACATTTCATACATCCACTCCCCCTCCGCAATACTAATAATCAAGCGATAATAAAATCAATCACATAACTTTTTCTGAGATCACACAAACAATAGTTCAGGCTAGGATCTTGGGTTAAGGAAAAGTGAGAAAAACACCCAAGATCTCAAAACTTGAGACTAGAGTCATTAACGAGCGAAATCCTACTGCACTCATATTATCGGGACCACTTCTTTACTGGAGCTAAGCACGAGACAACACTTGGGTGCACAAGAATGTAGCCCGCCTTCGACTGCATCTAGTGGGCATTCTATATATTGGGGTTCCCTTCGGGGATGTCGAAACTAGATTCGGGATCTAGGTATTCTGCCCATATAGTATGTTGTCCTAGACCATGACCCCCCTGATGATGTCTGTGATTTGAGGTATCTTTAGTGGCCATACTTTTTAGGGACTTACACGAGGTGACTGGGACGGGTTGTCCTGGTACCTGAAACAGACGGACCTACTCTATCTTCGGTCTTTAGGAGGGTACTCATCTTCACGAGAGTGCTTACACCTATCGTCTGAGGTTCGAACGAAGCTCTAGGGTAACCGTAACTGTACTTATGACTAACCCTCTCTGGATGCTATTTTGATACTGGGTTTCATCTCTAGCAAATGGTAGTACTCAAACAGGGCACCCTATTCTGGCTGCTTGTTGATTGATTTTTAGACAATCCTTTTTTCTTTTTTCTTTTTAGGTGTGTGGTTACTGTCACTGAGACTTTATAATAAATCACAATTTATTAAAATTTGTTAAAAATAAACAGGTCACCATGGCGTCATCCGACCCATGCCGTCTGTCTCAACGACAGCAAGGTCTACCTCCTCTAACTCCTAAGGAATAACTGAACCTTGGTGAACCCGTGCCTTCTGCGGAAGAGCAGTCTCCATTGACGAACCCTGATTTTCACATAGCCTCATATCATATGGAATTTCTGGAGGACCCTTTTACGGAAGGTGTCGTACCTCATTACAATCCTCCACTCACTGATCCATCGACAACCGTGATAATCCAGGTTCTGCCACACCAAAATATGTCTTCGGTCGCACAAACATCCACTTCACAACCGGCATCTACAGGGTCGGTACCAATGGCAACCAACCCAGGTTCGCCACCATCCTCCCCGCCCATTGTCAGTTCTATGCCATTACTTGGTAACCCTAGTAGTCAACTTATACCTAGCCCCAACTCCACGGTCATCACAACTGTTAGTAGTTCTCCAAGTCCTTTGGGATCTACTCCTACCATAACCGCGTTGGGGCCTACGGTTTCCCTCCCATGAGTGGGACTACTTTGGTTCCTTTTAGCAACCCTTTCGGTTGGAATCCTTTGTTGAGTTCAACCCCTTGGCCTCCATACCAGGGGGCAGTGTCACCAGCATGCAAATAACAGAGAACATTTCGCTACCCCTGCAATCGTTAGGACAAATCGGACAACCTATTGTTAACACTATTCCCTTAAGTGGTCTAAATCTTCGTGTAGGATCCATGTTGTTGCTTAATTATGCACATAGCAGCATGCCTCCGGTCGACTCTATTGCGTCCATATTAGCCAATCCACCCCAACAGCCATCTGGACAAGCGGGGTACTTTTATCCTAGGGGCAACCAACTGTTCGCCCCGTAATACAATATGCCCTATGGACAGCAACCATATATCCCTACCCCCCACCCATAGGAAATTTTTATCAAAGTCCTAGTTATCCTACTGGTAACACATTGATGGGCGGACCCTATGGTCCAAATAGTCAGCCAATACTTCCTTGGCTAGATTCGGGGGCAAACCCGTAATTTCCATTTTTAGCAGCTCTAGACATCCTCGACATCTATAAACTGACTAATGACCTCATCAATCACAACC
Organism: Pinus albicaulis; assembly: GCA_034641835.2. Taxonomy (NCBI): domain Eukaryota; kingdom Viridiplantae; phylum Streptophyta; class Pinopsida; order Pinales; family Pinaceae; genus Pinus; species Pinus albicaulis. The sequence goes on along the minus strand of CM076577.1, from coordinate 952,222,585 downwards.
CGCTTTGGCCTCCAATACCGCACAAGATTCCTTCTGACATCCCAAATTTCGATGGGAAACAAGGGGAAGACCCAGCCTCACACATCACCACCTTTCATTTATGGTCTATATCTAATTCCATGGTGGATGATAGTATCCGGCTTCGACTGTTTCCCTGCACCCTTACAGGCAATGTTGCCAAGTGGTATATTGAATTACCACGCACCGCCATCAACACTTTTGGCGCTTTAGCTACGGAGTTTCTAAAGAACTTCCAATTACCGATCAAATATGAAACCGGAATAGAACTATTAACCTCGTTGTGCCAAGACACCTCCACCCACATCTCCAATCACATTCATGAATGGAGGCGTAGGAGGAGGCTAGTCAAAGCGCCAATCCTGGATCATCTTCTATCTAATTGGTTTTGTAAGTCTCTCTTACCCCACATCTCTAAATACATTGGCCTATCCGGTGCAGTTACAGAAGATCAATGCATTCATCGTGCCCAACATTTGGATTTGATCTACTCACATTCTAGCACGCTATATGATTTACTCCCCAATGCCCCTGGTAACCCAAATTCTCCCGCTACTTATAAACCCGGAGTCCACGCCGACGGTCTCGTTGGCACAATATCTGGCGTAGCCACAGAACAGTCTCGGGGGCAAACCTCCCAGCCATCTTCGGCTGCCACTGCCCTTAAACAAATGACTACTCTTCCTACCACTGAGGTAAATTCTTTGCAAACTTCACAAAAACCTAGTGGAAAGAATAAGAAGAACAAGAAAAAGACATATTCTTCGGAAGAGTAGTCTAACCATCTTAATAATCCTAATCAGAAAAATGCTGCTAAAAATGACAAAGGGAAGGAGAAACCCATGAAATTTCCTTGCAAGATCTGTGCAGAGGACCACTTGACATACAAATGTCCTTGGCTGCAGGAATGCACCGATTTTATCACAAATAAGGATTCTGGGAGAACACATGTTGTTCTTCATAATCCTTTCCCTAATCAACAATAGCAACAGCAACACATGGTTGCAAACCCGCCACAACCCCCGGGAAAGGGTAATGGTGGTTCACATCCTTCCGGTGAAGGATCATCCGCCATTTACGGCATTGAAATTGTTGAACTTCAGACACGAGCCAAGCTTTATGGAAATACTACCATAGACGCTCAAGAACCTGGTACCAGTTCAAACCCACCACTGCCCAACGATCTGCATATCGAACACCCTACTGCTGACCCCGTGATTTGTCCCCCAAAAGGGACACTTCGACGCACAACTCATAACACCTCTGCACGTGCCGCCCAAAAATACAACATTGTAGAAGATTTGGCGCAGGCACCGTCATCCATGTCTGCTCTTGAAGTATTGCAAACCTGTCCAGCACAAACGAAAGCCTTGCTTTCAGCCATTGGTGGAATAGATCCCCAGGATTCCATACTAGCTATCTTTGATATGGAAAAATCTCAGACTCGCCTCTCACACCAACTCGCATTCCAAGTGCAGGTTGTGTTGAAAGGGAGACCAATCCATCGTACTGTCATTGACAAAGGTGCTTCGACCTGCGTTATGTCACATGCTTGCTGGCTCGCTTTAGGTTCTCCTACTTTGTCACCACCGTCGAATTCCATCAAAGATTTCGATGGCCACACGTTCCTCCCAAAAGGATACCTTGCTAGCTTTCCCATCACTCTGAGTGGGAAAACGATAATCGTGGACGTTGAAGTCGTAGATCGCCATCTCGACTATAATCTATTGCTCGGTCACAGTTGGTCTTATGCCATGACCGCTATTGTTTCTTCGGTCTTCCGACTCATCCTATTTCCATTAGATGGGAAAATAGTCACAGTGGATCATTTATCCTTCTGCACCCCTGATTATACCACGTTATCAAGTAGCACTGTACCCCTAATAGGAGGCTTTCCTGACTCTTACGGTAGTATTGGTACCGGTATTCTGAATCTTTTTCTTTTATGGATGGATTCTCAGGCTATAACCAGATTGCGATTAAAAAAGAAGACCAGCATAAAACTGCCTTCATCTGTCCTTGGGGCACATTTGTGTATCGTAAACTCCCATTCGTTATAAAGAATGCTAGAGAAACTTTTCAGTGGGATATGGACTACGCCTTCCATGATATTAGACATATTGTACAGGCTTACTTGGATGACCTTCCGGCCCATTCCAAGAAATGACTTGATCACCTTGCTCATCTGAAAGAAATTTTTGCTTAGTGTAGGTTCTACAATATACGTCTGAATCCTCATAAGTGTGTATTTATGGTCGAGTCTGGGCATATTCTAGGTTTCGTTGTCTCCAAGCACGGGATTAGGGTTGATCCCGATAAGGTTAAAGCAATTGTTGAATTTCCAACGCCACAATCCATCCTGCAACTCCAACGTTTGTAAGGGAAGGAAAACTTTTTATGTCGATTCATTGTCAACTATGCCGAGATGACGAAAGGATTTATGCGATTATTGAAGAAAGGAACACTATATTTGTGGGATGACCAAGCTCAACGGTCATTTGACACTTTAAAACAAGCACTTGTTTCAACCCCACTCCTTAGTGCCCCCGACTACTCACACGACTTTATCCTCTACCTGGCAGCCTCACCATCCTCACTTGGAATGGTTCTAGTTCAAGTTCACAATGACGACAGTGAACATGTGATATACTACTTGTCAAAAGGTCTGATCGGACCCGAACTATGTTATTGACATGTGGAGAAAATTTCTCTGGCGGTAGTCGTTGTCGTCACCCGACTCCGACACTATATATTGCTGCGACAGACTACTGTTATTGCTTTGGAGAACCCCATGTGGCACATCCTGTCTCGAAAAATTATTGGAGGAAAATATTTCAAATGGATTATAATCCTCCAACAATTTGATTTGGTCTTCACAGCTTCCAAAGCAAAGAAATCTCTAGTCTTCGTCGAATTACTATCGGACCTTCCCAGAATTGACCCAGGAGAAGTAGCTCATGATCCATTTCCTGATGAATCTGTATACTTGGTCGATTCTTCGGACCCATGGTATGGAGACATTTTGGTCTACCTATAAACCCAATGCTTCCACCCAACTCTCACGTCCGACGACCGTCGTCGTATTTTCCACCATGCAAAACACTACCTCATACTGAATGATACTTTATATCGTCGTGGTATCGATATTATTCTTCGGCGTTGTCTCACTCTTAATGAAGTAGAACGTGTTTTGAATGACTGCCACGTAGGGGCGTGCGGTGGTCATCTTTTGGGCATAGCTACTGTCCAAAAAATCCTACGTGCAGGTTATTATTGGCCCACTTTGTTTAAAGATTGCATTGCAGCGGTCCAGAAGTGCCATCCGTGTCAAATTTTCACGAATAAAATGCATGCTCATCCCGCCCCTCTTCATCCGGTTGTCGCCATTGGTCCTTTCACTAAATGGGGAATTGACTTCAACACCTACAATCCCATTTCGGAAAATGGACACAACTACATCGTAGTTGTGGTCGACTATTTTACGAAATGGGCGGAAGCCATTCCCACTTTTAAGGCTGATGGCGAAACCGCCGCTCTATTCCTGTTCAATCAGGTGATCTGTCGGTTCGGCGTACCCCTATCTATTTTCACAGATCATGGATCACACTTTCAAAATCATATGATGACCAAATTAACCTCCATGATAGGTTTTCGACAAGATCAATCTTCGTCCTACTATCCTCAAGCTAATGGTCAAGTCGAAGCTGTAAATGGCATCCTCAAAACCATGATTCGTCGATTAGTCAGAAACCATAAAGCCACATGGCATCAGAGGTTGTATTCTGCGTTATGGGCATACCGAACGTCAGTCAAAACTGCCACAGGCTTCACGCCATTTCAACTTGCATTCGGCCAAGAAGCAGTACTCCCAATCGAGTGTGAAATTCCATCACTCAAAATTTTTGTTGAACTCATGCCTGGCACCACTGCCACAGAAGAGCACTTGCTCTCGCTCGACCATTTGGACGAAACTCGGCGAGATGCTACACTAGCACTCAAAGCTCACTAGCGCCGAGTCAAAGCTCAATACGACAAATCTGTCAAGCCTTTTTCTTTCCAAGAGGGCGATCTTGTTCTACTCTATGATCAGAAACATGACCTCTTGGGGGCAGGAACACTCCAACCATTATGGCTTGGTCCTTACATCATCACTAAGGTCCTTTCAAAAGGAGCTTACACACTTCAAGACTTTAATGGAATTCCGCTCGCGGAGCCCCACAACGGGCTCTATCTGAAGAAGTATTTTTCCTAGTTCCCCACTAGGCATATGCTTTGTAATTTTATGTATATAAGTTTTGCCTATTGTTTTGATGTCTCTGGATATTTTTTGGTTTTTTAAGTGTTTTTTCCCATATACAATATTTTTCTTTCACACAGATGTTGTCATCCTCCTTGTCATACGTCGGATACGCAGATGGTGCTAGTCGTCACACTAGACACATTGCTTCAGCTACTTGGGTCCTCTACACACCTGAGTCAGAACTTCTTGATTCTGGGGGAATTTTCCTAGGTAGCGCCACCAATAACATTTCCGAGTACATGTCAGTGATACAACTCCTCACAGAAGTTGCATCTCGCGACATCTCCAATTTAGTGGTCAGGTTAGATTCTCAACTCGTAGTTATGCATTTGAACAATCATTACTGTGTCCATCATCCAGTCTTATTACGTTATTTTTTAAGGGTGAAACTTTTAGAACATCAGTTTCAAACCATCTCATTCGAACACATCCCTAGAGAATTTAATGCATTAGCCGATTCATTGGAAAACTATGTATTAGATTGGCATTTGTCACATTTGTTATAACAAGAATTACATATGAGTATATATATTTTTTTCCCATAGAAAATACATAAACATTAAAAAACACATGAGACCAAAAAATCGCCAAAAGTATATATATATATATATATATATATATATATATATATATATGTCGTGTCCAATACAATAGTTACATCAAAAAATCTCTCAAAACTTGGGTGTTTTACAAAAATTTGGCTACACTAAGCCTCGCTATGAAATTTATACAACTGCTCCGCCAGCTAAGCCTGATGCTCAAAATAACATACAACTGCCCTGGCTATCCTCCTCAGAGGCACCAGGTATCTCTCCGGCACACCCACAGTATGTTGTTGTAGACGAACTGGAATCTCCCGCATAGGAAGAGGTGGTACACCCATGCTCAAACCCTTTAGGTTTCTGGAAAGCTCATGTAGGATCTGGGTATCATCATCTCCGGCAGCTTCTGCATCCTCTGCTGCTACGCCAGCCCTGGGTAGTTGTAGTCCTCGCCGTGCATAACGAGGGGCCCCAGCTGGGCGGACAGGTGCCACATCTGTGTCAAGCAAAAAAGCTTCATGTCAAAACATATTTTCACCCTATTTAAACAAAAAAATTGCATAAACATTCAAAAGACAAAAATACTTTCAAAGTAATTTGATCATTCCTTTCTTACCATTTAACCCCCACTGAGTGCTAGGGGGAAACACTAGCTCCGGATCTCCAGTGAATTTCATCCCTGCATAGGGATAATACTCAATCATAATGATCTGATAGTTGAGCCAATCAAATAACCCATCATCAAAGCAGTGACGGATTGGACCCTCTCCAGTCCATGGGATCAAAGCTGCCCATCGAGCCTGTCTTGGATCACGTGGGCCCAATACAGTTGTAATCATCCTGAGTCTTATCACTGGCACCTGATCTAGTAGGAAAGAAACGATCAGTGTGCCATACCCAAACTCTCTTTGGGTATGGGTCTTGCATGTTGTAAGCTCTGCTTGGACCCAACGGACAACTCCATCGCACCAGTCAAATACCTGAGGCTGCATACAATCTAAGGCTATCAACATGCTGACTCTTGGCCCCTGCCAAGCGAACGATCATCCATAGTAGAGACCTTAGTGGTCTCGAAGCCACCCGTGCGATGGGCACCCAGTTGCTAAACTGCCTCTGTGTTACGTATGCAATGAGCAAGAATAAGATCAGAAGTAGAGCGAGGATCTGCTCTGGACCCCGTCAAGTTAGGCCTCGGTCCATGACACGACAGGCCGATCAAAAATTAAATATCATCCTTCTCGATTGAGAGCTCATTGCCCCCAATGCGAAAGACGTGGTAACGCTCATCCCACTGCTGAATCAGCCACCTCAGTAGGTCCTCTTGACCCCTCATCAGTTCTAGCCATGCATATTTTAGCAAACTGTACCTGCAGAGAGCCATCAAACTTGCAGCATCGGTGACCATATCTCTCACTTCCCGTTCATGTTCTCTTTCTTGCCAGATACTCATGATAAACAGCTGAATACCTGCCAATAGAGCATTTTCAACCGATTAGAATTTGCCTAGAATTCTTCAAAATTCTAAACAACGCGTTCTTAAAACTTTCTTTGTGCCTAACGTGGGCTATAGAGAAAAACAGAGCGTTCTAACGTGCCCTTCCTTCACGAGATGTGCGTTTAACGCGGGTCCAGCACTGCTGTCCCGCGTTAGCCACTAAAATTTTTTAGGGCCTGCCAACTTTCTCATTTTCAACCAACAAAACTTCATTAAAACAAGATAAATGATAGCAGGAGGTTCCAGCTCTTACCTGGATCTCGTGGGAAGAGGAATCATTGCCTGGATTGACCGCAATCACCAGCCGAAGTTTTCACACTTTTCACCCCAGAGCTCCTTCACAGCATGCAAAACAGTGCAAATGAAAGTCTTCTGACCTTCTTATAGCCATTTCTGGGGCATGACTCTCTCAGCTAGTCTGCAAAAAGTCGTGACTTCTTGTTGCATATGTGTCGCAACTATTGAGTTTAGTTACCGATGTTCTGATGAGTGATTAAGATCTATATGCAGATATGACCATGTTCGACCCTGATCCGAGCATTCTTTTTATGGTATTTTTCTTGCTCATTATTCCGAAAAACCTCGAGTTCTCTTCTTCGGACTCGTTAAACTTACACGAAGTTTATTTCGAGCATTCTTTTTTATGGTATTTTTATTGCTCGTTAATCCAAAAAACCTAGAGTTCTCTTCTTCAGACTCGTTAAAACTGACATGAAGAAGCACTGAGCTTTCTTTTAAGGGACTTTTTCTAGCTCATAAAACTGAAAAAATCCTGAGTTATCTTTGTCAGGCTCGTTGAACTACCACAACAGAGAATCTGGAGCCATTCTTTTCCTCTTTTTCAAAGCTCTTTAAACAGAAAAGTGACCGAGTTTTCTCCGCGTGACTCGTTAAAATTTCACGGAGAGCACCGAGTTTTTCTCTATTGGACTCGCTAAAATTTCACATAGAATATTGAGTTTACTTCGTCTCCTCGTACTCATAACAAAATGAGGTAGACGTCCGTCGAACATAGATTTCTCACTTTTCCAGCTTCGATGGGCTAACTTACGGAAAATGAACCGTTTTTGGGCTTACTATTCTCCCTTTGCCGTGCCCGGTTATCAAGACATGACAAAGGTACCCCCCCCCCCCCCCCCGGAGTTGTCTTTTACGACATTTTTTAGACTCTTTAAATATGAAAAATTCACCAAGTTTACTCGTCTGGACTTGTTAAACCTAATCAGACGGGGAAAAATTTGGAAAAAATGGATACTACCTCTGTTACATTTAAGAAAGGTCGATTTGGCAGCACAAATCTTGAACATGGCACTTCCCAAAAAACTCTTTCGCATTTAGCCGAACCCTACCATCTATGAGTTTAGCCTTCATCTCCCAGTGTTCCTACACCGGTAAAATCCTAAAATACTCTTTGGTGTTCATTAAGCCTTAGCTGCCTAGTACCCTGTTAGAGTGCCTTCTATTGTTCAAGTAGAACTCGCTATCTACTGCTCCTCATATCAACCAAACCGATCATTATGCCAGAAATTATTTGTCGTCAGTTATCCCCATTTTCTCTTCATTATTTCCATCAAGAACAAAATCATCTTTTCTCGTTTCGTGTTGACTGATGTAAGACGTCTCAGTGCCTACATTTCGACAGATCTCTTCCTATCGACTTCAACATCTTATCTAGGAAGTTGATCCAAAAACTCATCAGTACCCAGATACTTGCAGACATCAGTGGCAGGTAATCTTGTATTTGATTGGGGGTCTTCATTATTGGATCCTGATCGAATTATTCTACAAGTGTTCGACTTCAACTTCTTTTATTCACACTTGCTAGATTGTACTGTGCATCTTAGGGACCATCATCGTTATCGGTGGCCACCTTAGCGTTTGTTAACAGTTTTCATTATCAACTGGTAATCAGAAAATTTCTCACATGTTCAATGACAGATCCTTCATTCACATGTTGAGAAATATGTAGTTTAAGTGAAGTAGCAGCCAAGACCTTGGGGCAAAGGTTACATCATTACAGCTGTGTTCCCTTCCCCAAGTTGCAATATTGTTTATGGAGATAGCTTTTCAGTATTGATCCTGTTATGACAGACACTTCCACGTTATGCTTATCACTGGACATATTTTTCATATCTCTGTACTAGAGAAATCATGTTGATTAGCTACTGAGCATGGGAATGCCCGACTCAAGACAGATACTATATTTTCTGACATATGTTGTTGTTTCAGGTTTTCCTCAGTTCTCCAATCTCTTTAGCTCTACTACACATATTATAAAGTATTTCGGCCATCGTCTTTGTCTCTGACCTCACACTTTAGGGGGCATCTGTTACAAGTCAAATGACCTCCTCATCAGCTCAGAGGAGAAGATAAATATGGAAGGAAGAAAGAGACCTAAACTAAACCTTCTTTTGCCAAGGTAACGTGCCCCTATAACAGCCAAAGTGTGTTATAACGCTCCTGATCCATGAAAAGGTCATGTTAGTGGCTAGGGAAATGCTCTGTTTAGCCTATAGGGCAGTGTTACCCATGTTTTGAGTTTGAAACAGAAAAATCCCGCGGAGAATGATTAGAAACTCCAGCGTTTTCTCATAGAGAGTAAGTGCAAAATGGAAACTGCAAGGCACTAACCTCTTATTGTGTCTTGCCAAAAACAACTAGACTCTCAAGAAAGGAAAAAGCATGGAAATTTGAGGAAACATCTTGGTTTTTTCTATTTAGAACTGGTGGAAGGAGAAAGGCAAGGTTTGCCCTCTCCATCTCCTATAAAATGGAGTTGTAGGCTCTTGGTCCAAGGTCGAAGGTTTTTTGAATACATGTGAAGCAGAGCATTTATTGTTGTAGAGTGAAGGTCAAAGGTCAAAGAAGTTCATTGAGAACTTGTTGACTAAAGACATCACCACATTCAAAGAAAGAGAGAGATAGATTGGAAGACTGAGGGGGGCTTGGTACAACCTACAGTTGTAATCCTCCTTTTTATAAATCAATAGAACTGTATCTGTTTTGTCCATTCAATGCGTCAATATTGTTAATTATTTCTAAATTACTTACATAGAATGAGATGAATGGCTTATGTGTGCATTGCTTAATGTTTATCATATGTTAACTTAATTGATAGGAAATATATTGTGGTAGAGATTACGCGGGTGCTTTGATTGATCACAGGGTCGGGATTTGGAGCTAGTGAAGGAGGATCCCTGCTTCGCTGCTTAATGCTCTCCAAATACTTCGGGATCTAAAAAGAGGTAATATTCCATCTCATTTTATCAATTTTTCTATGTTAACATGAACATATATGCATCTTCTTTGTGAACTATACAGCTAATATTACTGTCTACCTCGGGCACCGGAAAGCCCTGAGAGGGATATTCGATAACCAACAACCCAAGCATTTTACCCTATAGCAGTGGACCTGGCTGAGTTGGATAAACTGGTAGAACTGGCTGCAGAACCGAAGGAATCTGCTGGTGGGTAGGTTGAAATGGCTACTGAACTGGTTGAATCGATTGTTGAAAGGCTTGAGCCGGCTGCTAAGCGGGTTGAACCAGCTGCTGAGCTGGTTGAACTGGTTGCTGAACAGGATATTGGGGACCACTAGGTTTCCCTTGTGGGAAAGGTTGGCCTGATGGTTGAGACGGACCAGGTTTTCCCTAATAACCAGGTTGACCCAGAGAAGGACCGTAAGGTTGTCCTGGTTGCACAATATTTGGGCCATACTGAACGTGCGGCTGTGGTTGAGGTGCAACAGGTTGTCCCTGTGGTGGATAAATTTGCCTCCCAGGACCAAAAGATGGTCCTGGTTGATTCAGAGGATGACCAAACAGACCAGAAGGTTGTCCTTATGGAACCAAAGGCCGGCCTCATGGAGGCTAACCTTGTGGACTGGAAGGTTGTCCTTGTGGACCAAAGGGTTGTCCCTGCTGGGCCGAAAGTTGTCCCTGTAAGGGTTGTCCCTGTAATGAAGGTCCTTGATGAGTAACGACCTGATAAGGATCAATAGGAGGAACATAGGCAAGATTAACATGCTCATTATAATGAAGCGGAAATGAATAAACAGGGGTACCGACAACATCATAGTGATGAAAAAGAGGATTACTAGGAGCCTGGGGCTTTTGGGAACCCTAAGAAATCTGTTGCTGAACAGGGAACAGATACTCCTCAAAAGTAAGGCCGCCAAGAATCACGGGGGTAGTGGAAACAGCACTAGAAGCAAGTGTGACCTCCGTCGAGGGATCATAACATCGGTGAATATCCAACATCTGCTCGTTGAACACATAGGTAGAAACCATAGGCGTGGTAGAGGTAGACAGAGTTTCCACGGCATGGGTTTGTGATCTACCCGAGACAGGATTAACAGGCCACATAGGATTAAGAAAAATAGACCTGCGAGTGTGAAACGATCCAAACGGCTGAGATACAACAACAGGTGTAGACGAAGCCACACAGAAAGTAGGTTGAACTGGGACAGATGTAACAGTAACTGACGGATCTGATGCCGAAGGTGACAGTCCTAGTGAAGGGAGGACTGAACTCCGTGGAGGAGTTATCGTGCTAGATTGTGCTATGGATGCAACATTAGACATAATCTGACCGAAAGACCTATAGCCGGGAGGAAGTGACACTGATGGTGGAGAAGATTGGATAGAAACGCGAGAGAGATCTTCAAGAAAGAGTTGATATTCTCCTGTGGAAATAGACATTCCTTCACTGCCAACAGGACTGGAGGAATCCATATCTTATTCCGCCGTAAGATATTTGAAAAGACTACAGGGACTAGGAGGTATCACAACAGCAATAAATGGGGATCTTGACGTAAGAGGAGGAAATTCTCCTTATTCTCCAAAACCATAACAAGCACTTGAAGGAGGCCAATTGAACTCAATCGGCTCGTCAAGCGGAGATTGAGTAGCAAGGGGATGGACAGACAGGAGAATAGGCTATGAAAACTTGACAGACCTAGTGGACTGAGGGGTTTCAAAAGAAACGTCCAGAAAATAACCACCACTAGGAGGCAGTGAGGACAACGAAACTGGATGTTCCGCCACTTTGACTGTATATCAGAACAGGAACGAAAAGATATAACCAATCGAAGGCTCCAAGATCAAGAACTAAGGAAAAAAAAACAGGCCAAGTAATAAAACTTTTAATAGGCGCGTGATCGTAGGTGATTAATTTTATGACACTGAAACCAAATTTTATTGTTTCCTGTTTTAAGAGTTGAGAAACAGGCAAAAGATGATTCTAGTCACTTTAAATTTGAAATGAGCATGAAAAGACAAGTGCTCGATGATCTCTTTTCTTGTTTAAAGAGTCATGAAAATATCGAAATGACTACTCAGGTACTTTAAGCAATAGGGTATACCAGGTTTCCGTGAACTACCATATACACCTTGGTGATCAAATGAAAGAGAAATGACCAAAGACTTAACGTACGTGTAGGTAGTCTCCCTGAATGTTGTGTTCGGTGTATCATGGTTACCATGTGGCAAACTCGGCTTCCTATGGATAAAGGATTGCAACCTAGAGGGGTCTCCCTTTATATACTCGACGATACGGGGAACACAAGTCCGTACTAGCATTGTCTAAAGCCAAAAGGCGAACGACAGCTACCAGGTTTTAAGACGTTGGAACACGTCTCTAGCCTAGACCACTAGAAATGTTGCATTAGGTTTCAATGTTGCCTTAGGTTCATTGAGTAAATTTTAAAGTTGATCTTGGATTATGTTTCAATTTCAAGGCCCTATCGAATTTGGAGCTCAATTTCCTAAATGCAAACTATATGCAAATGAACATCATTTTCAATTCGATGAATGCTAGTTATGAGAAAGATAGAAATCTTTCAAACAATAACAAACAAATAAAGTATGCGAAGAAAACTTCTAATGCCTCTAATGCAATCAATCGAAAACAAAAATCCTTCCTAGATTAACAAATTCTAGTTATGTAAAGGAACGTTTCAATTTCGATACAACGAAAGAATGCAAATTTATTTATTTTTTGAATTTTTTAATGAAACGAAGCACACAATGTACTAATTCAGTGGAAAACAAAATAAAAACTAGTTTTAGTTTTTCAAATGTAGGGATTAAAATTGAATGACTCAATCAAGGCAAAACAAACATAAAAACATTCAAACTAACGCGGCAATATTTCACCCAAAAAGAGAGTTTCCCAAAATGACCCAAAACAAGCAATGTAATTGATGCTCAGAGCAAGAAGGGGAAGGATCAATCGAAAATGAAATGATCATTCAACCAAAGAAAATACTCAAAAGGATCAAGAAAAACTCAGCGCAATTGACCCAAAAACGAGACTGACAACAATCAAAGAAACTCGCCATTAGGGGAATTTTGAGGTCTAAAATGGGCCTCCTAAGGAAATTATAAAATAATAGTGGAAAAAATCAAATAAGATTTGATGACATCATCAAATTTTAGAGGGAAAAATGGAAAAACTACTTTTTCAACTCAGGCAGACAGGCACCTACTCCCCCAAGTTTGGTTACAAATGGCTTATGACGCAAGAAGGTTGGGGGGGCCCCAAGCTGGTGGTCTAAATCACTCTAGAAATTAAAAAGCCCAGCCAAGACCAGACTTTTTTTCTGGTGCATTCTCCACAATAAGGTACCAACGTGGGACTTTCTGCAAAAGAGAGGGATACAGGGGCCGAGTTGGTGTTCCCTGTGCAAGACTGCTGAAGAAACTTTACAACACCTCTTTCTCTTCTACCCCTTTAACTCCAGCCTTTGGGCAGAATCTTTGAGATTGACCAATATTCCCTTGAGGTGGCATGGTGAGGACTTTTCTCAGGCTTGGAATTCTTGGTGGCAGGAGGCTCCTGATGATAAAGTCAGGGCTTTCCCTCTACTTATAGCTTGGGGGACATGGATTGCGTGCAACAAGGTGATCTTCAATGAGCATCTCTTTCCTTTAGCCAGGCTGGCAGCAGAGGGAGCTGCAATTTTTGATAGTATTCCTACTCCTTCTGCTACAAGTTCAACTCGCAATATTCAGCCTGAGGCTATTAATGAGTCAGTCCCGTGGGCTTATTTTGATGGGGCTTCTGGTAGTAATGATCTATGTGGTGCTAGTCTGGTCATTCATCTCACTCTTGAAAACTCTCTCCGTGCCTCAGTTGGCCTTGGGAAAGGGTCTAATAACTTTGCTGAACTCAAAGCTCTCCATTTGCTTCTCTGCTGGCTAATATCCAAACATATGAGACAGATTCAGATTTTTGGTGATTCTAGAAATGTAGTAAATTGGTTCAATGGGACTCAGCAGTGTAGGAATTTCATTTTATTACCTTTGCTTAAGGAGATTCGTCGTCTTAAAATTTTTTTCTCTGAGATCTCTGTTGTTCACATTTACAGGGAAAGGAACCAGGAAGCAAATCGATTATCTAAAGAAGGTGCTCATCTTGCTCTGGGGTCCTGGATAGTAACTGAGGTGGTGAATGGGGCTGTTCATGCTCGTGAACATCCGTCTTTTGTTTCAATTATGCCATGTTATTTCTGATCTGTATATATTTGATTCATAAAAAACTTTAAAATAGCTACTATATTGAGTCCAGAACTGTTTTCCTTATGTAAGGAGGTTCTGGGCTCCATTTTTGGTTTCTTTCTGATATACTTTCAGGGGTTGGGATAGTTTCTATTGCCAGCTCTATCTTTGTGATAGTGGAGCTCTGGTTTTTCTGTGCTTTTTTCTCTTTTTGCTCTCATCTCTGTTACCGGGCAATGATGAGCTAAAAGAGATGCACCGATGACTGCTCTGGCTATTTTTTGGTTTCTTAGGGCTGCTATCCATCTGCACAGGTGTATAAATAGCTATGTCTCCATCTCCTTCTGCAAAAGGGAATGGCTCTATTTTCGAAATGCTATGCATATGTTCTGAAACTATCTATTTAATAGAAAGTTCGTTTTTTTTCTGTGGAAAAAAAAAAACTCATATTTTCAACTTATCTCCCAAATTTTTTACTCAAATTTCGAGTGGGAGCACTCGTTGGATGCGAAATTTAATTCCCCATCCAAGGAGTACCCATGTTGCATACTTTCGATGGGTCCTACTACACGAAAAATGAGAAATACATTAAAAAATGTGATTACAATCACGTTTTTTGTGTATTTCTCATTTTTCGTGTAGTAGAGTTCATCGAAAGTATGCAACATGGGTACTCCTTGGATGAGGAATTAAATTTCGCATCCAACGAGTACTCCCGCTCGAAATTTGAGTAAAATTTTTGGGAGATAAGTTGAAAATACGAGTTGAAAAAGTAGTTTTATTATTTTATTATTTTTTAATATTTTTACCCTTTTATTTAAAAAATGGTGAATCATCCCCCATGGTTGACTTCATCATCTTGAATCCTATTGGTTGTTATAAATTTTATTTTTGTTGTACATTTTTCTTAGGAGGCCCATTTTAGACCTCAAAATTCCACTAATGCTTTTCAAGCAGAAGGCTCAGTGTACAAGAACACTTAGAAACCCTAAGGCCTTAAACTACACTGACAGGAAAATAGACAAACGACTGAGAAAACAAATCTACAGTAGTCAACACAGTCCCAAAAGCTTAATCACACACAAAAAATAACCCAGAAGCAAGCACAATTGACCAAAAGACTCATTAAGGAGGTCAAACCAAATCCTACAGGGGTTGGCATGACTGTAAGGTTGTAATTCGCACCATACAGGGGCTAGCACGACTACAAAAAGAGCAACCTGTGCCAATCGGCACGACTGTTCAGAGAAAAACCGCGCCAAGCCAGATAACTATGGGAAAAAGAGGAAAAACCAAAACCTAATGAGTAGAGGTCAATCTTGACACTCTGGAGCTGAACAGAGGATGGAAACTAAGCAAGCAAACCAAAAAAAGACAGATAACTAAATCAATAATTTAAATTGACCCAACAAGATGAAACGAAAAACTCGCACTGATTCCCCAGCAGAGTCGCCAATTTTTTATGCAAGTAAATCCTCTCTGCAGATAGAGACGATCCCTCTAGCCCTAGGGTGGGTCTAGAAACAAAGGTACATGCTAAAGTGTTGCTTCCTAGTTATTGAATGAACAAAGGATACGGTAGATCGACCTACCTGGAGTCCAGCGTTGTCGTTGTTGTTGTAGTAGTGGGGGCCTCTCGCTCCTGCCTTGGAAAATCACAATCCTTCCGTCGTTACGCTCGGATACCTGCACATAGAACAAGAAATAAGAACAACATATGACATAATGGTTTCACTCATAACTACTAGTCAGTCAAAGAGCGCTAATCATGTTGCATTAAGCATTCAACATAATACAAAATGGGAACCAAACAATAGCCATGTATATAAATGAATAGAAGGAAGAGTTACAACCAATGCTTTGACATCGTAGTTTCCTCCAGCGGGGTTCAGCCGAAGCACGTCTCAGATGTTCGTCAGGGAATTCAGACGAGATGAAGGCATGGACTCAAACTCTCTCAGAAGTCATGGGCTTAAGCTTCCTCAACGTTTTTATCTTCTCTAGTAATTCAGCTATAATATGTTTAATTATCCAAGTTCAACTAGCTTGTTCTAATAGATATAGATTCTTCTATAGAGGAAAAGGAGGAGGTTAGGTTCCCTACAAAGGTGGGAGAGAGGCCTATCCTTTAGGGAGTTCCCATAAGAGGTGGAAACCATAAACCTAAATGAGGGAGTCCATGGTTTTTTAGTTCAACCACTCCCAATGACTCATCCTTGAGGTGGTTGGAGTGGAATCTCGGTCTCTATTTTTAAAAAAAATTCCATAAACAGCTTGGCACGGGTGTCTAATTAGCACAGAGTGCCTACTGGCGCGGCCCAGTGTTAAATTTCTCAATCGACATGGGGGTGTAACTGGCTACTCGCACCAAGGCAAAAACAAGGGTTTTTACAACTCTTCTCAGGGAATTTTCAACAGAATAAATATTACTCTCATGTAAAGGGATGCAACAATGGTATTTGCAAGGCATGACACTGCTTATTGGTCATAGAAATGACCCTCCAATGTGCGAGTTGGGGATTGCAGGGACAATGACAAAATGTTGTGTAACACCATGCCAAGGCTCCTTTGTAGGTCTTTAATCTTTGCATTCTTGCTTTGAAGTAGTATGCTATTGGCCCTCTCCTTGTTTTCATTTTCACTTTCTAGGTTATTGATGCCAAGTCCTTGTTTAAGCTCCTTCTTACCTTTCTCACCTCTCTTCACCTTTTGTTTGCCTTTATCTAGCTGCTTGGTAGAAGTGGAAGGTATGGTCCCTTGCATTTTAGAGGCAGCAAACAAATGTCTTTCTCCTCTATGGTATGCCAAGGGAAAAGGTTCAATTTGGCTCATTTTGGTGTCCTCCTCATGGTTGTCATCATTTGTCTCCATGTCTTCTTTTCCATCACTTGGATTGTTGTTTACCTCTTTACCTTCATCATTAGCCTCACTGTTGGCTTCTTCACTGATTTGTGCACTCTCATCTTGTTCTTAATTGTAGTTGCCTTCATCATTGTTGTGACCTTCATTTTGGTTGCCAGTTTCTTGATTTTCTTTATTATCTTCATGACTGTCATGACTGTTGTCATGACAGTAGTGACTATCTTCAGCCTCTTCTTCATTTTCTGCACTGTCAATATCCTCTTTGTCTTTGTCACTTGCCTCATTAGTGCCCATGTTGTCTTCTTCCTCCTCATCTTCATCATTTTCAGTGTGATTGTTGCTTTCTTCATCACTTACCTTGTTTTCATCATCATCTACCTCCATGTCCTTTGTTTTATTGTTGACCTCCTCTTCATCAATGCTCAATTCATTCTCACTGTCAATTTCTTCATTGTCTTTACTGTCATTACCCTGATCTGTTTCCATTTCCCTTGCCTCTTGTTGGTTCAGCTCATCATCACCCTCATCCTCATTTTGGCTTGACTCATTGTCATCCTCACCCTCATTTTGGCTTGACTGTTCATTGCCACTTCCTTCTCGATCTGATGCATCAGGAGAAGATGGAGAAGGGAGGTTTTCTTGAGGTGAGGATACTTTTGTAGATGATGAATCATGGTCGGTAGGAGGTGATGGAGGAGTGGAGGGGGGAGGATGAGATGATGAGGGTAAATTTGGTTGATGATGGGGCTGAGGGCTTATGAATACTTCATGAGCTATGAACACCTCCCAAGGTATGCCTTGTTGCTTCAGCTGATGTAGCACCACCATCTTGATCAAGGAGTGGTGGAACAAACTATGCATTTTCTGAGATTAGTTCTTTATCTGGACAACAGAAGACATCTTTTCAATACTCCTATACAAGTAGTAAGGAAAACAAAGCATTTTAACCCTGGTAAAATGCATGATTAATCTGATATGGTAAGAGTAGATCCTAGAGTATCTCCCCTCATAGGTAAAGTACTTCATGATAACCCTCATCAAGGGTGCATACTGTCCAGCGAGTGTGAGAAAGGGAAAATGGTTTTGCAGCCCTCTTTGTACCTAGGTTTGATAAATGGCTCATAATAGCTCATGTCCAACTTTTCTCTCTTGAACCACTTTTCACCAACATTAGGTATACCTGTAGCATTAGAGATGGCATCTGCTGATAGCTCAAAATTTATCCCTGCAAGGCTTGACTGTTTGTTATGTAGGTTAAGAATGAACAACATTGTGAGCTCTGGGTGATTTTCCACTTGTTTGACTTTCTCACAAAACTGGAAACACCCCACATTTTGAAAGCATGAGAGAATCATGGGGGAGGAAGTAATCTCCACTGTCTCTTAGGGTTTAAATCTATTAACCTTCCCACCCTTGTGCTTTGGCCTCATAGGCACTTGACCTCCTTCACTGCTCATACTTCCTTCTTCTCCTGACATGGTGACTAGGGTTGCCTTTAGAAAAACTTAGGCCTGCTTGTGAAACTGAGGAAGGAGTGAAATGAAATGATGGTGAGGGCAGCTCTTGTAAATGACTGAGATGGAGGTGGGTTTATGACTGATTTTTTTTAGTTTGGAGGAAGGCTTAACTTGAACTAATTGCAGTTACCCTAATTCACACTCCCCTTAACTGAAAATTTCTTGTTTGGAGGTCAAAACAGAGGGTTTACCATGATGACTTAGGATTTGTAGGTACTAGGGTTTGATCATTTTCCTTTAACCATTAATTCATGAATTTCACTTGAGGAGGGGGGGAAATTTCCACTTACCAATTTTTTACTCTTTTGCAGGTTCTTGGAAGTAGCTTGGAGGGGTCTTTTTGGACTTTTGAGGGAAATTTTCAAGTGAAGAGGGTTTCAGGACTAAGCGTAGCACTTGCCCACGTGCATGCCTTTCGGGCTCCTGGGTGCAGCGCTACACAAGCCGTGCAGGCTTGCCGGTCTCCTGGGCATAGCGCCGGGCAGAACTGGGCGAGTCGGGTCCTCTTGGGCGCAGCACTGCCCACGTGCAGGCCTGCCGGGCTCCTTGAGCGCAGCACTGCACGAGCTTTGGGCCTGTCGGGTCTCTCTGAGCATAGCACTAGCCGGGTGTAGGGTTGTTGGGCCTTTCCTGTGCCTGTCGGTTCCTCCTGCTGGGCGAACGGGTAGCGCCCAGCTGTAAGCACAGAGCGCTCCCCTCTAGGCGCAGCGCAGTGTAAATTTACACTACAATTTCTCCTCTACGCACAGCGCCAGGTTCCCTAGGCGTAGCGCCTGCTCCAAAGCACAGCACCGGGGGAATTTTCCCATAAATTGACTAAAACTCGGAAATTTCTTTCTTGAATGCTTTTCACTCTTTTGCATATGAACAATGAGTTTAGTGATAAGAAAATTGACTCTTTATAGTCTTAGAAAAACAAATTAAACCTTGTATACCCACTTTCTAATATTATTTAGTCTCCTTGTCATTTCACTGATATTCTTTTTTTACCTTTTTTGCAGTGGGTGACTTAAAAACATAAAAATGGTCCCTTTTTCTCCTAACCATTTTTCTTTGCTGCTCTTTCAGTTTGCTGACATGATGGATTCTGACCTCCTTTGACTTATTTGTGTTTTTATCACTCTGCTTGCAGATGTTTTGCTTTAGTGTGATGTTTTACTGTGTTTGGGCCATGCTCATGTCTTCCAATCACTGTCATAACTTTTTAGGCACGTTGCATGGTGACAGCATCCTTAGGAATTCCCTGTTTTTATCTTGGAGATCAAATGGCCCTTTGCTGGTGTTAGCTCCCAGTAATTCCAGCAGATTGGCAGAGACCAGAACTGTGGAGAGTACACTGTTTCAACCACTTTGGGATTCTAGGATCTAGCCCTCCTGAATCCAGAGAGGGATCTCTCTATAAGTGCAAAGATTGGATTTATCTTTAAGGCTTTTTAGGTGTGATATTAGGCTAGTTATTAAGAGCAAGGGTTTTGTTTTGGTTTTGGATGGTTGAGCATGATTATTAGTTGTGTGGAAAGTCCTAAATGGAAAGAGTTTCAAAGGTGTAAAGTTGCAAGCAATTAGAACAAGCTTTGGCTGATTAGATAGATATAACGTTGGTTTTTAGTCCATTGGGCTATGGAGTCATAATAGGGCTTTAATTGTGCAACAATTCAAGAGTGGTCCAAGGGGAAAGTCATCTATATCACAAGATCCTTTTAGATAAAATGATGGAATGGAACAATAAAAGTGTTGGAGGGGTGGAAACAGATAAAAATTTCAACAAGGATTTATATTCTATCCAAACAAGAAAAGCCTTTTAAGCAACTGTTTAAAACCAACAAAAGGGCAAGGCTCACTATAAACCTCTTTTGGACAAGCTCGTATTAAAGATAACTTAACAAACAAAGAATCCAGTAATCCACATAATTACTTTCAGAAAGGATGAAAACACATAAGATAAACAAAGTATAGTCTAAGATTAGATAAAATACTTTTAAATCTAGTCTGCTTTCAGCATACACTTAGGGAAACTTTCAGAATTACCTTTGGAGGAAGAAGCTAGAAAACAGGGCACGCCATCACTTTTCTAGTCTGACTTTACTGAGCATTTAATGAAAATAACATTATAGAACAATGTTTAAAGCAAACAGTAGGACGAGGGAACACCAGAATTCCTAACTACTTAAACTATATTGAATCATTCTTAAATAAACAAATTAGAGGAAAACATTGAGATAAATTTTATCAGTCAGAGAAGGGTACTGTAAACAGACTCTATGCTTGTTGTTCTTTATTAGAGAATAATGGAAAAAATGACATACATAAGGGGAAAACAATAACATAGAAAGAAGCACTTTACCAGTGATATAGACCAGGATCCCAAAAATTAGCTTTTATATTGATGTCAATCCAGTTACAATCTTCAAGTCCAATGTTTCAGTTCAGCAAACATCTTCACTTCTCAGCCTAACTTATTTGATCACAAACAGAGCTCCAAGAGCCTTTGAACACTATTTACAAGTAGAAGTTTCAAGCACAAGTATATTTCAAAGTTCTGCAACCAACATTGTTTCATCTCCTACAGAAGTATTTATAGAAGAAATGAGGAGGTGGGATGGGATAAAAGATCTCCCAGGTTCAATTAATACAGATAAATGCTTCTCGGCCTTTGAGGGGCTCGATGGAGAAGATTACAGATATTTCCTCTGTATTAATTGTTTTACATTAAGAATTCAGCTTGGTGGAATGATTTTGTTAACTTTTAGGCTCTGTGTCATCTTGTAATAACTCTGCTGATATTTTTTTCAATAAATCCTTTGGCTTGAATTAACTGTTCGGCTATTGTGAGGCAAAGATCCTCTATTCTGGTCATCACTCGGCCTCTGTTGAATGCTGGGAGGTCACAGGTGGCATTAGGTAGCTTAGAGGAATCAATTAGCCTCTGATGTGGCGGCGAAGGCTTTCTCTGTTTGATAAATATTTTTGATTTGCCTTTAACTGTGTTTAATTTAGTGGATTAGGCTTTTAATTTTCGATTTTAGCCGTAATCCACCAAAACTGTGAAAACAATATTCAATCTTCAGTTCTGCTGTGGTTAGGTCTTCAACACTGATACTCTTTTAAATTCTACTGTGTCTTGTTGATGTACAAGTGTAAAAAGGGTTCATATGGCATCAGTGCCCATGATATACTGACGAAACGTGGCGTCGAACCCTGTAGATGGCTTCTCTTTTATGAACAAAGGTGTGGGGATCGTCATCCCCGCCTTTGGTTTTTCTTCAATATAATGGAAAAACCATTAAAACCTGCATAAAACAATAAAAGTTAATAAATCCTGTGTTTATTTGGGTAAGACTGCTTTGGAGGCCATGGTTAGGAGCATGGCCGTTGGATGACAGCATCCAACGGCAGATATTGCGTGCAAAGATTAAAAGGGAAGCGGTTGGAATAAGCGGTGGAAGTTTAAGTCAAAGCCGTTGATCCATGATAGATCAAGAAGATCAATGGTCGAGATTAGTTATGAACAAATAATGTGAAAGGATCACATTATAATGAAAAGGCGGAAAAATGCAAAGAAATGGGGTTAAAACCTTAATCAGCAATGAAAAAGGCAAGGAGGAAAAATTGGGGTTTCGCTGATGATCGTGGGCCGTCAGATGAGATCAGGCCCTGGATATCAATGGTTAAGATTGATCTAAGAAGTCCTTTGGTGAAGGCGGAGGGCGATTTAAGAAATGCGAGAGTGAACACAAGTCGTTGATCTGTAGAGATCAACGGCGGAGGAAGAACGCGATAGATCATAGTGCAAATGGAGAAGGGAGGTTTCGGGAGAGAAAACCAGCAGTATCGTGCGATGAAAAGGCGGGTAGGTGGTATTCACTTTTCGAACGCGATATGTGTTCCCGCCTGACACGTGGAATTTGAATACCGCCCATATCGCGTGATTTTGGGGAATTAACGCTCGTGCTTAAAGTTATGCGATATGGAATGTCAGCCGTTAGATCTGGGGCCTTAGATCGAACGGTGGGGAGTGAGCGCGATATTGATAAGATGCGCGAGCGGAACGAGGTGGGGGCAGAGAAAGGCGGTTTTAATCTGAGCCGTTAGATATCAGATTTGGACGGCTAAAATCAAATCTGAAGGGAGGCAGGACCCACAGGAGTCAAGCTTGTCGGGATTATTTCGGGTCGTTGGATGGAACAGATCAACGGCTCAGATGCAATCTATGGGTTAAATGAAATAATACAAAGGCAGAGAAAGGGTTAATATGGGTCGTTGATCTGCAGAGATCAACGGCTGAGATTTTGCCTTGAAACATTACACAACACAGTATATGATTTTTAACCAAAATGGCGAGGATTGAACTGGACTATCCGATCTCGACACGTGGACAGCCCAGATGCAGTCAAAGCTTCGCGATCGGCGAGGTAATGGACATGGGAGCACCGAAGTGATTGACTGTAGACAGTCGATCTGCAGATCAGATCGATGGCGGAGAAAGTATCGGAGGAGGCCAATCGTAGGTGGCATAATAAAATATTTAACACGCCAATGAAATCTCCCGATGTGATATAGCGTTGGCCGTTTGATTGGTCCAAGATTAATGGCGGAGAAGGGCTCCAACCAATAAACGGGCGGGACCCTTTATAACACATGAAAATCAAAAATTCATGAAATACAAAGGTTTTATGGTGTCGGGGCGAGTTATATAATGAGGCTTGGCGCCCGGTTGTAGGGCCTTTTGGATACATGAGAAGGGTAAAGGGACCGGGGTCTATACATAAAGGGTGCCAATCGGCATCGGAACTATGGTGTGGGACTTTTCAATCTACCCATTTGGAAAATCTCCGATGCGAGATTTGACTTACCATTGATCGGTTCCTAAGATCAACGGTTCTTCTCCTTTCAAAACAATGAAACAGCGGATTTCTTTTATAACATAGAAAAATGGGTTTTGTGATTTTTACAAAGGAAAAAAGCATCGGGGATGGGTTCTTTTATATGTCTAGCACCCGATTTTGGGGCCACTGGTTCATAGGGAAAGCGAAGGCTCAGGGCTTATATGTATAAGGGCCAATCGACATCGGAAGCAAGGTGAGGGTCTTTCAATCTACCCATTCGAAAATCTCTGATGCGAGACTTTATTCATCGTTGATCGGGTTTTTAGATCAACAGTCTTTATCATATAATAACATGAACCGGCGGGTTTAGACCAAAACTTAGAAAAATGGGTTTTTAACAAAATGCAAAGGGAATTTTGTATCGGGAAGGTTTATATAGACATTTAAATGCCTGATTGCGGGCTCTTGGGTTTTTATGAAGCGGCAATGGGATAGAGGGGTTATATTCAAAGGGCCAATCGCATCGGAGGTTTCGTAAAAGCGAAAAGACTTGTGCACATGAATTGTTTCCGATGAGATAAGCACTCGAAGGGTTTAGCGCTTGGTTCTAGGGTGTGGGCATATGTGGGGAAGTGGTTTAGGGCTCAGCCCAAAGGGGCTTAAGCCTTAACACAAAAAAAATGTATTTTTTATGAAATTTTCAATGTTTTTTAATGGAATTGGGGGTTTCGGCAAGGTTCAAAAGTGAGTTTAAACCTTCTAAAAAGAGATTTTATGAAGGGAAGAAAGGAATACATGAAAAATAGAAGAAATTTATGGGAAAAAAGGAGATACAAATGGAGGTTAATATGAAATGAAGGAGGGGAAAAATGAGGGAAAATTGGGTTTTTGCAGCAGTCTTTTCTTCATGAAAACAACAGATTTTCATAATTTTGAAAGGAAAACAGCAGTGATGATTAATCAAAAGATAAGATGTCTTCATAAGACTTCAAGAGCTAAAAATTTTGCAATAAAAATTGTTTCTTGAAGGCTTCAAAAATGATTTAGCCACCATTTGATATGACAAATTTTATAGGTGGCTAACAGTGGCTCCACATGGGGATGGTGCCTTCTTGAAGGCATCAAGAACTTCAGATTTGTATTCTCTGGGGGGCTGACCAGTGCCTCCTCCATTGGGCTGCAACCTTCCTTACTTGGATGATCTTCTTTTGCTCTGAAAATGTTAGCAACCATGAAAAAAAATGGAACTTCATCAACACAAGCTTTCTACCTACCCAATCCTACTGATCTGACATTTTTTCTTCTTCAGAGTGCACTTGGATTTGGCAAACTCTTTTACAACATTTTATTCTTTTGAAAGAAAAAAATATAATCTATTTCTACTTCTTATTTCTCCATGAACTCAGATTAAACAGTTGAGTTCAGATGCTTCTCTACCTAATCTACTAATCTGTTAGGATTAAACAGTCTAACATATTTTCATTCACTAATTTCTAAGACAGAAATTTAAAAGCATACAAGTCAAGATTTGAACAGTCCAACTTGTTGCTGATATATGGCATAAAAGACAAGTTGCACATAGATATTATTTTACAGAAAATTAAATCAAAATGGAAGGCTTAAGATCTAAAAGTTCAAAGCACAGCCTTCTCTTTTCTTCAGCTCTGTTTTTTTGAGTTTATTCGAGCTATTTCTGCTTGTTATCTGGTTCAGATTTTGAGCTAATTAGAACTAGTTTACCTCTATCCATGACTCAGAAATTTAAACAGTTAGGAGTCACTCTTCTTTTGGACAATTAGGTTCAGATTTTGAGCTTGTTTAAACCTTTAATTTCTATCCTAATCTACCTAACTGATAAGCCAAGATTAAGTTGTTTGGAAAATCTGATTCACTAACCTATTAGTAGTCAATTTAAAACTAATTAGCCATGATTAGGCTGTATGGCTAACTAGGAGTGTGTTTTTCAGGAGTGGCATTTGAGCTTGCACACTTTCAGACTTTGTTTCTCTTTTTTGACATGGGGTTATACCTTTCTTGTTTTTACAATCTGCCCTCTTTTCTTTCTTTTATTGTTTTTGTATTGTTTATTTTTCTTCGGAGACAAAAATCAACAACTATCTAATTTCTCAAAACTGAGCCTTGTTAACATTTCTATCTAACCTATTCTATCTTGGAATATTTACATCTCTATATAGTACAATAGTGCCAATGTAGCCAATCTAGTAGTGACATAGAAGAGTAGATAAATTGTCTACTAGTCAAAAGTATCCATAGTACATTTTGAAGATTAATCTTAAAAACCAAGGCTATCACAGAAGGTAATAGCTTCTCATGCATTTGGCTCTTGCAATGGATCAATGCTTGATAACTTGAGCCAGCTTTGACTTCCACACACTCTTCCAAAGGATCAACAAAGAAGAGATGAAGGTTTTCTTCTTTTTGGTTCTCCATGTCTAGTAGATTGTCTACTTCCAGGACTTTAGCTTTAAGGACTATCTCTTCAGTACGTTGCTTGGAAGCATCATCATTCTTAACCTGCAAAATAGCAAGCAGTGAAATTTCTTCTTTCTCTAAATCTATGCTTACCTCTGATATAAATTCAGGTTCTTTGAATGGCCGATTGATATTAGTGAAGGGAGAAGTCTCTTCTTGGAAAGATGGTATATCCTCAGTAGGATAGTCTTCTATTTGTTTTTCTCCTTCAAAGTTTTTCCAGTATATTTTATTGTTTGGGACAGCTGGTCTGAATTTTTCTTGAATTGTATATTGTTTGCTCTCCCAAGGTCTTAGACATGTACTAGCCACAAGGGCTAATCCACTAGCAAAATTGTTTTGGTCTTTAGGGACAAGGATAAGTTGGAATTCTTTAAAATATTTTAATAGATCCATGGCATCATTCTTATAAGCTTTAAGTCTGGGATGTTTTACCATGCATTTTTCTTTTACTTGCCTAATTACCAATTCTGCGTTTCCATGAACTGTTATATTCTGGTCTCCTAATTTTTTCAATAAGTGCAACCCTAAAATAAGTGTCTCATACTCCGCTATGTCAGTTGTGCATTGAAAGTTCAATTTGTATGAATAGGCTTCGAAATAATTGTTTTATGTATCATAAAGCCATATTCCTGCACCTGCATTAGTTTTAGTACATTACCCATCAAAATTCATATTCCAAAGAGGACTAGTTTGAGTGTTGTCATTAATTTCCTTACTATCCTCTTTGTCTTGAGTGCCATTGGATTGTTCTATGGAATAGGCACCATGTTCAAGATTGTCTAGTTGAGATGATGGTTTGGAGGGTAGCTGTTTTCTTAGTACTTGATCAATTTGTTCTTCTGTTAAAGGAGAGATTTTTCTTTCAGCATAAACAGAAATAGAGCTACCTTCTTTCTTACAACCAACAAAAGGACTTTCTTCATCTTCACAACAAAGTTATCTATGTGATTGAGCAGGAGTATTTGTTTTGCAATAAGTTTCAGAGACTGACTGTTTATTAATACTCTGATCTATCTCTTCTTCTGTCAACGGGGAAGATGTTTCTATGTTCCCTAGAACAGAAGTACAACAGTTCTCTGTCTCTTGTAAAGGCTGATTTTGAGGCTGGATGTTTTCTTGAGCCTCTTCTAGGAGATCTTGACTTGTGCTTACAGGGAAACTTGGAGGATTTTCTATTGTTTCCTCAAAGCACTGCTCACTATTAGTATTTGCAATTTTATTGTGAAGATCTCTTATCAGCATAGTACAAGACATAGGAAGGCAATCAACAATTTCTTGACAACCTTCCTTATTTATTTCTTTGTAAGTTGGCTCATCATATTCCATAAGGTGTTGATCATAATACATATCTTGGTCACTGTCTTGACCTTGTATTTGATCAAGGGAAAGCATTGCTTGCTCTAGATCATCAATATTCATATTAGCCATCAACCTATCCATTCTCTTTCCAAGCATGTACATCATCTTTTCCATCGTGATTAGAAAATTTTCTTGATTATTTTCTCTATAATCTTGTTTTTCATACATGTCTTGTAGTGGTAGAGTTTGTTTTTGCTTAGGGAAAGGCATATGTTGCTCTAGATTACTAACGTTCAAATTAGCCATAAACCTATCCACCCTTCTTCCAAGCATGTACATCAATTTTTCCATCATGAGCATATGTTTGTCTACTGGGTCTATATCTAAATCCATGTTTGTAAATCAGAAAAGGAGGTCACTGTGTCTGTTCAATCAGTTCAAGGTCTTCTACCAGTGGAGTCATTTGGTCTTTTGGGAGTTTCAGAGTGTGGAGTCGCCAGGTGGAAGTTTTTAACTCTTTTGGAGGTAAAAATTTTTATGGTCCACCACCATGTACCAATCTAAAATGTTTTTGGGTTTTTTCTGAGTGTTTTATAGTGGTTTGGGAGACTAATGAGTCTATAAAAGCTTGCTAAGCAACTATAAATTCAGACATGTCCCTAGCGGAGTCGCCAGAAATGTTAGCTCCCCGTAATTCCAGCAGATTGGCAGAGACCAGAACTGCGGAGAGTACATTGTTTCAACCAATTTCGGATTCTAGGATCTAGCCCTCCTGAATCCATAGAGGGATCTCTCTACAAGTGCAAAGATTGGATTTATCTTTAAGGCTTTTTAGGTGTGATATTAGGCTAGTTATTAAGAGCAAGGGTTTTGTTTTGGTTTTGGATGGTTGAGCATGATTATTAGTTGTGTGGAAAGTCCTAAATGGAAAGAGTTTCAAAGGTGTGAACTTGCAAGCAATTAGAACAAGCTTTGGCTAATTAGATAGATATAACACTGGTTTTTAGTCCATTGGGCTATGGAGTCATAATAGGGCTTTAATTGTGCAACAATTCAAGAGTGGTCCAAGGGGCAAGTCATCTATATCACAAGATCCTTTGAGATAAAATGATGGAATGGAACAATAAAAGTGTTGGAGGGGTGGAAATAGATAATAATTTCAACAAGGATTTATAGTCTATCCAAACAAGAAAAGCCTTTTAAGCAATTGTTTAAAACCAACCAAAGGGCAGGGCTCACCATAAACCTCTTTTGGACAAGCTCATATTAAAGATAACTTAACAGACAAACAATCCAGTAATCCACATAATTACTTTCAGAAAGGATGAAAACACATATTATAAACAAAGTATAGCCTAAGATCAGATAAAATGCTTTTAAATCTAGTCTGCTTTCAGCATACACTTAGGGAAATTTTCAGAATTACCTTTGGAGGAAGAAGCTAGAAAACAGGGCACGCCATCACTTTTCTAGTCTGACTTTACTAAGCAGATAATGAAAATAACATTCAAGAACAATGTTTAAAGAAAACAGTAGGACGAGGGAACGCCAGCATTCCTAATTGCTTAAACTGTATTGAATCATTCTTAAATAAACAAATTAGAGGAAAACATTGAGATAAATCTTATCAGTTAGAGAAGGGTACTGTAAACAGTAAATCCTAACTCTATGCTTGTTGTTTTTTATCAGAGAATAATGGACAAAATGGCATACATAAGGGGAAAACAATAACACAGAAAAAAGCACTTCACCAGTGATATAGACCAGGATCCCAAGAATCAGCTTGTATATTGATGTCAATCCAGTTACAATCTTCAAGTCCAATGTTTCAGTTTAGCAATCATCTTCACTTCTCAGCCTAACTTATTTGATCACAAACAGAGCTCCAAGAGCCTTTGAACACTATTTACAAGTAGAAGTTTCGAGCACAAGTATATTTCAAAGTTCTACAACCAACATTGTTTCATCTCCTACAGAAGTATTTATAGAAGAAATGAGGAGGTGGGATGGGATAAAAGATCTCCCAGGTTCAATTAATACAGATAAATGCTTCTCAGCCTTTGAGGGGTTCGATGGAGAAGATTACAGATATTTCCTCTGTATTAATTGTTTTACATTAAGAATTCAGCTCGGTGGAATGATTTTGTTGACTTTTAGGCTCTGTGTCATCTTGTAATAACTCTGCTGATATTTTTTGCAATAAATCCTTTGGCTTGAATTAACTGTTCGGTTGTTGTGAGGCAAAGATCCTCTGTTCTGGTCATCACTCGGCCTCTGTTGAATGCCAGGAGGTCACAGGTGGCATTAGGTAGCTGAGAGGAATCAATTAGCCTCTGATGTGGCAACGGAGGCTTTCTCTGTTTGATAAATATTTTTGATTTGCCTTTAACTGTGTTTAATTTAGTGGATTAGGCTTTTGATTTTCGATTTTAGCCATAATCCACCAACACTGTGAAAACAATCTTCAATCTTCAGTTCTGTTGTGGTTAGGTCTTCAACACTGATACTCTTTTAAATTCTACTGTGTCTTGTTGATGTGCAGGTGTACAAAGGGTTCATATGGCATCAGTGCCCATGATATACTAACGAAACATGGCGTCGGACCCTATAGATGGCTTCTCTTTTATGAACAAAGGCGTGGGGATCGTCATCCCCGCCTTTGGTTTTTCTTCAATATAATGGAAAAACTATTAAAACCTGCATAAAACAATAAAAGTTAATAAATCCTGTGTTTATTTGGGTAATACTGCTTTGGAGGTCGTGGTTAGGAGCATGGTCGTTGGATGACAGCATCCAACGGCGGATATTGCGTGCAAAGATTAAAAGGGAAGCTGTTGGAATAAGCGGTGGAAGTTTAAGTCAGAGTTGTTGATCCATGATAGATCAAGGAGATCAACAGTCGAGAATAGTTATGAACAAATAATGCAAAAGGGTCACATTATAATGAAAAGGCGGAAAAATGCAAAGAAATGGGGTTAAAACCTTAATCAACAATGAAAAAGGCAGGGAGGAAAAATTGGGGTTTCGCTGATGATCGTGGGCCGTCAGATGAGATCAGGCCCCAGAGATCAACGGTTAAGATTGATCTGAGAAGTCCTTTGGTGAAGGCGGAGGGCGATTTAAGAAATGCGAGAGTGAACACGAGCCATTGATCTGCAGAGATCAATGGCGGAGGAAGAACGCAATAGATCATAGTGCAAATGGAGAAGGGCGGTTTGGGGAGAGAAAACCGGCAGTATCGTGCGATGAAAAGGCGGGTAGGTGGTATTCACTTTTCGAACGCGATATGCGTTCCCTCCTGACACATGGAATTTGAATACCACCCATATCGCGTGATTTTGGGGAATTAACGCCTGTGCTTAAAGTTATGCGATATGGAACATCAGCCGTTAAATCTGGGGCCTCAGAGCGAACGGTGGGGAGTGAGCGCGATATTGATAAGATGCGCGGGCAGAACGAGGTGGGGGCAGAGAAAGGCGGTTTTAATCTGAGCCGTTAGATCTAAGATTTGGACAGCTGAGATAAAATCTGAAGGGAGGCAGGACCCACAGGAGTCAGGCCTGTCGGGATTATTTCGGGCCGTTGGATGGAACAGATCAACGGCTCAGATGTGGTCTGTTGGTTAAATGAAATAATACAAATGCAGAGAAAGGGTTAATATGGGCCGTTGATCTACAGAGATCAATGGCTGAGATTTGACCTTGAAACATTACACAACAGAGTATATGATTTTTAACCAAAGTGTCGAGGATTGATCTGGACCGTCCGATCTCGACACGTGGACGGCCCAGATGCAATCGGAGCTTCGCGATCGACGAGGTAATGGACATGGGAGCACCAAAGTGATTGACTGTAGACCGTCGATCTGCAGATCAGATCGACGGCGAAGAAAGTATCGGAGGAGGCCAATAGTAGGTGGCATAATAAAATATTTAACGCGCCAATGAAATCTCCCGATGCGATATAGCGCTGGTCGTTTGATTGGTCCAAGATCAACGGCGGAGAAGGGCTCCGACCAATGAACGGGCGGGACCCTTTATAACACATGAAAATCAAAAATTCATGAAATACAAAGGTTTTATGGTGTCGGGGCGGGTTATATAATGAGGCTTGGCGCCCGGTTGCGGGGCCTTTTGGATACATGAGAATGGTAAAGGGACCGGGGTCTATACATAAAGGGTGCCAATCGGCATCGGAACTGTGGTGCGGGACTTTTCAATTTGCCCATTTGGAAAATCTCCGGTGCGAGATTTGACTTACCGTTGATCGGTTCCTAAGATCAACGGTTCTTCTCCTTTCAAAACAATGAAACAACGGATTTCCTTTATAACATAGAAAAATGGGTTTTATGATTTTTACAAAGGAAAAAAACATCGGGGATGGGTTCTTTTATATGTCTAGCACCCGATTGCGGGGCCACTGGTTCATAGGAAAAGCGAAGGCCCGGGGCTTATATGTATAAGGGCCAATTGGCATCAGAAGCAAGGTGAGGGTCTTTCAATCTACCCATTCGAAAATCTCCGATGCGAGACTTTATTCATCGTTTATCGGGTTTTTATATCAACGGTCTTTATCATATAATAACATGAATTGGCGGGTTTAGACCAAAACTTAGAAAAATGGGTTTTTAACAAAATGCAAAGGGAATTTTGTATCGGGAAGGTTTATATAGACATTTAAGTGCTCGATTGCGGGCTCTTGGGTTTTTATGAAGCGGCAATGGGATCGGGGGGTTATATTCAAAGGGCCAATCGCATCGGAGGTTTCGTAAAAGTGAAAAGACTTGTGCGCATGAATTGTTTCCGATGTGATAAGCACTCGAAGGGTTTAGCGCCTGGTTCTAGGGTGTGGGCATATGTGGGGAAGTGTTTTAGGGCTCAGCCCAAAGGGGCTTAAGCCTTAACACAAAAAATGTATTTTTTATGAAATTTTCAATGTTTTTTGATGGATTTGGGGGTTTCGACAAGGTTCAAAAGTGAGTTTAAACCTTGTAAAAAGGGATTTTATGAAGGGAAGAAATGAATACATGAAAAATAGAAGAAATTTATGAGAAAAAGGGGATATAAATGGAGGTTAATATGAAGTGAAGGAGGGAAAAAATGAGGGAAAAAATGGGTTTTTGCAGCAGTCTTTTCTTCATGAAAACAGCAGATTTTCAGAATTTTGAAAGGAAAACAGCAGTGATGATTAATCAAAAGATAAGATGTCTTCATAAGACTTCAAGAGCTAACAATTTTGCAATAAAACTTGTTTCTTGAAGGCTTCAAAAATGATTTAGCCACCATTTGATATGACAAATTTTATAGGTGGCTAACAGCTGGATGGGTGACTAAGAGAACTTGTTTTCATCCCTCTCATTGATCTTTAGGCATGTTAAATCCATCTTTTGGCCACTTCTGATTTGCAGGTGCCATGACATAATGATTTAGCTATGTCTGATATTCTTGGTGTTTGAAACATTTAGCTTCATAACAGTAGCAACCTTATGTCTACTGTCATCATGGAGGCTCATTATCTTCATTTCACCTTCTTTGCCTATCTTTCCAAAACCTTAGGTTTTTGGGCTGTTTAGAGAATAATCATTAGTGTTGTCTTCTAAGTTCTCTATAGCCTTTTAAAGTTCATTCATTTATGTCCAGTTAACCTCACCTTTTTCCCTTCTTCATTTATAACTTCCAAATATCTTCAATTCATGCTTGGTTGCGCTGGTGTGCCTCTATCCTTGTGATTTTCTGCATTGGCTTTGCTTGGCATACTGCTGGCCCAAACAGTGCCTAGAAACCCTAATTTTCCTAAACATAGGTTGCTTCCCCTTCCATTTGTTTGAGTATACCTTCTAATGAGGAGCAAGACTCCTACCTTACCCATTTTCCTGCTGATAGCCACCTTGACACTCCTGCAAAAATGTCAAAGATGAACAGTTGTCTTTTGCAGAATTTGTGCTTGATTAAGGAGGCCTTCCTTGGAGACTTTTTGATCTATCTTGGATAATCATGTGCTGACCTTCTTTCACATTTGATTCAACTTCCTAGCACATGAAAAATAGTGATTTAGAACATCAAAGACAATCCTACAACTTATATGAAACCCTAAATGACCTAGGGGGAGGCTCTTTTGACTTGTTTTTGATTGAAAGCTTGGCTTGGGGTCTTCAAGTATGAAAAAAAAAGTTTTTGACAATTTGATGTATTGAAGATCCAAAATCCAATGTACTTGATTTATCTAAAGAGTCTACAGAGATAGTTTTGAGACCATCAATGCTTGAGGCAACTGGGAAACATAAGGAGTAAGCTGGTTGGTAATCCCAAATGGCAAGTGGAGGGGTGGGGCAAAGGCAAAACAGAGTATTGTGGTCATGAGTGAGAAAATAGGATGAAGATGAGTGACATGAGCCCATGAGGGGTCCTTTAGGAGTGGTAGGCTAACCAGGGAATGGCAGACTAGTGAAATAGTGAAACATTTATCCTAAGGATAATGAAGGCAATGATATTTTTAAAACTCACGATATTCATGAATCTTTTTTTTAGAAATCTAGGACAAGCATTTAGTCATCTACAAAATAGAAAAAATTACTGATGACTAACAAGGACCTCCAAATAACTCTATGCCATCTAGCTCTTGTAGAAAGAAAACATTGTTACCTCTAACTGAATGAATGATGTAAGGACCCTTCCACAAATTTTCAAATTTACCATGCTTGCCTTTGTCCTCTCTCCTTAAATCCCATTTCAGCACTTTGTCTTTTTCAAAGACCTTTCTTAGGTGAACTAGGTATTTTTCATCATTTTTAAAATAGACAATGATGTCAACAAGGTATATCATAATGAAGTAACTTAAGTCTTCGAAAAAAGTAGTATCCATGGTTTTCTGAAAAGTAGCTCCCGCATTCATTAAACCAAAAGGCATTTTGTCATACATGTAGGTGCCCCAAGGTCTTGTGAAAACAGTTTTGTGTCGAGCAGTTGGAAGTAATATCACCTGATTGTAACCTGAAAAACTATCAAGCAATGACATCCTTTTAGAACCTACCACCCTTTGCAGTATATGATCCATCTTAGGTAAAGGGTAGTTGTCCTTCAGGGAGGCTTTGTTCAAGTTTCTAAAGTCTATGCACGGCCTAATCTCCCTTGTTTTCTTTCTCACTGACACAAGGTTTGAAACCCATTTTGAGTACCTAACTGGGGCTACAATACTAGCATCATACATCTTCTTTATTTCTTTTTCAACTAGAGGTACTATGACGGGGTTTATTCTTCTCAATTTTTGCTTGAATGGTTTCTAGTTTTCCTTGAGAGGAATCTTATGTTGAATAATGTTTGTGTCATAGGACTTCAAGTCCTCATATCCCCATGCAAAAACATCTTTAAACTCTTTGAACAGCTCTATGTATTTCTGTTTTATGTGAGGTGGCAGAGTTTTGGACAGCTTGATCATTTTGGGTTTTTCTATACTGCCTATGTTGCATTCTTCTACATCTGTTTCGATGGTTTCCATTTTTTGCTTCCTAGTAACATCATTGAAGTCAAACAACTCTTCTAATGGGGCAAGACCTCTTGGTAATGAATTATATTTGCATTGCAACACCTCAAGGTATTTTTGATCCGGGTCCCTAGAAAATTCTTCCTCATGAAAGTGTTCTAGCATATTTATATCAGCAGTAGAAAATGGCTTTGTTTTGGGTGTTTTTTCTTCATTAGGGAAATCTTGTTCATGATCTAAGTTTGGTTTTGGTAATGAAAATACATTCTTAGATTGCAGAAACTCTTCAATATGTTTATCCCCTTTAAACACTTGCCAATAATCTATGTTTTCAGGTACTATAGCTCTGTTTTTTATTGTTACCGTGTATTGTTCATTGGCATGGGGTATTTGGCAAGTGTTGGCAGAAAATGCAAGTTCATTAGGAACGTTGTTTTGAGCTCTAGGGATGGAGGTAAGTTCATACTTCTCAAAAGTTTTCAGGAGATCTAAGGTAGCATTCCTATATTCTCTTAGCCTAGGATTCTTGGTTGAATACTCTCCTTTGATTTGCCTAATGATCATCTCTGAATCTCCTTGAACAAAGATCTTCTTAGCTCCTATGTTTTTTAGCAAATGTAAACCAAGGAGGAGAGCCTCATACTCTGCAATGTTGTTAGTGCATTGAAAATCTAGTTTGTAGGAGTGGCCTTCGTTAGTGTTACGTATCCAAACACCTACTCCTGAACCAGCTTTGTCACAAGAGCCATCAAAGCTCATGTTCCAAAGTGTTTCAAGTTAAGCTTTGCCATTATGTTGTTGTTCAGGGCTGCTAGAGTTTTGGTTGTTAAATTCTTCATTTTTCATTTGGTTTGATTGTTCTGGTAAGCCTAGCTCTTTCTCATTTTCATTTACTTGTTCATTAATGTCATCTTCATTATACAAGATAAATGAGTCAAGGTCTGAATGGATAGAATAAAGAGGGGTGTTGTTTGGCCTATCATGGCTGCTAACCATATATTTCATATGTGATTCCCGGTACAATCTCCTTGTTTGGTTAAAGACTAGGATGGTAGCATATGACATGTCCATTTGGAGGTTTCCTTGGAGTTTGGCTCCCCGTGATCTAGATAGAAGCATGCCATACTTTGGGGGAATTTCAGCTACTACAATGTCCATGACTGGGCTTTTAGCAGGTATTTGTGTCAAATTGACATACAGATCCTTGATTAGACCCAAAAATTTGACTCTGCTTGAATCGAAAGAGTACAAGTCTTTGTAAGGTTTGGTTATTTCGAGGTCTAATCTCTCCATCACCACCTTGGGCATGAGATTGTGTGAGGCACCGAAGTCTAGCATAACATTGTGAAAGATTTTGTCATGAATGTTTAAGCTGACATAAAAGGGAGGGACAACTCCTTCTTGATATTTTCCCTCTACCTCAGGTCCAAACAACGGCTCTGGTTTGTCATCAGTTAGGTTCAGAGTGTCGGTGTCATTTCCTATGTTCAAATCTTTCAAAACTTGAGACCTATATACATCCTAAGTTACTAGTTCAAGAAGAGGTATGCTTATTTTGATCTTGGAAATCTCTCCCTCAAAACTGAAAGGTGCTAGTGTTCTTCGTATATTTACATTATTTTTATCACACATAGTCTTTTCAGCTATTTTGGTTTGCTGATTTTTATTAGGAATGTTTGTTAGAGCAGTTTTTCCAAGGCCACTAGTTAATGTACTAGGGCAGCTTGGGTCACCATTTTTATGGCTAGTTTTGTCTTTGTTTTGATAAGATTTCTTAACCATTATGGTGGTGTTTTCTGCTATTTTCTTAAGAATGTTTTCAGGGGTCCTTCTAACAGTAGTTTCTAATTTGTTCTTTTTCGAGGCATCTTGAGTTTTCTTACTCCTAAGGTCATACTGCCAATGAACCTCCATTATGGAATTTTCAAATCCTAATTTGTACTCTTCAGAATCCTCGTATGTTCTATCAATTTGGTTTGAGGAAAAGATACCTTCTTCTTCTTCTGTGAGAAAAACATCACCCTCATTGTCATAACCTATCAGATTTACATGGTTTTCTTCCTGCTCTTCAGTCTCTCTTTCCTCTTCATCTACATAGTTGTCCTGGAAAGGTGGCCTAATTTGTTGGTCATTATCTCTTTGTCTGTTTTGAGGAGGGTCTCTTCTGAAGTTTTGGTTTCTATTTTTTTTTTAGGGATTTGCTTGGTTTTCCATAGGAGGTGTTCTCTCATTCAAACTAATTTTCTCCATCATTCTTTCCATCACTCTAACTAGATTGTGAATTTTTGCATCAGATGTGGAGGCCATAGTTTCATCTTTGTATGTAACTTTCTTTTCTGACCTCATCTTAGCACTTTTCTCAATTAGATTAGCTTCTACACTCACAACTCCCCTTTGCATGCCTTCTAAGGTTAGGGGATCTCTTTCTCTCAATTGGTAGGTCATGTCTGGATCAAAACCCTCTGGAAATTTTATTAAAGCTAGGCCTTGTGGGGGTTTCATGTGAAGTGGGAGTGCATTATATACATTATTAAACCTAGTGCAGTAGTCTTGGACACTTTCTCCAACATTTCTCTTAAGGTTGTTATACTCTGAGAGGATTTGGAGAGGGTTTTTCTTAATCTCCCACTTGTTTATGAATGTTTGTTAGAGGGAAGGGAGGTCATCTATGTTGTTAGGAGTTAAGTTTTTGAACCATTTCTTTGCTTCTCCTCCTAAGTTTTGGGCAAACATTCTCATTTTTATGGTCTCCTCTTCTATCTCTTGGTAGTCAAAGACATCATTCATCCTATCTACATGTTGGTGGGCAGTGGTAGAGTCAGCTCTAGTAAAGTGAGGGATTTTGGATTGGTAGTCTTGAGGCATGGGCAGTAAAGGTTGGGGAGAACCAATGGGGAAAACCATGTTGCCATGATTGGAGGTAAAGGAACCCAAGGAGAGTTTGTGAGAGGAGGAGGATGAAGTGGAGTGTTCTGCACAGTGGATGTGTTAATAGGAGTGGCAGATGCACTCGGACCAGCAAACTGAGATTGAGCAGATTTGGAATGAAAAGAGCCAAAGTTTTGGAGAAGCTAAAAATCAGGAGTGGAAGGAGAGGCTTCTCTACTAGGACTCTGTTGCAAATCTATGGGCTCAAGGTCTGTCTGGTCTATCACACTCTGAGACTTAGTCCTAAAAAGGTTTTTTCTATGGTATAAGTCGAATTGGGGATCTTGCAAGGCTATGAGGTTTTCCGGGACAAAATTTTCTTTGTGAATGGTCCTAACAATAGTTGAATCTTCGGTCCTATAAGTTTTCCACAAAATCTTTTCTGGGTCATCAACTATGGTAGGAGGGTTAGGGTTAGGGTGAGATCTAGTGCTAATCCTTTGTGAAGCCAGATTTCAAACTCAATAATGCAGAGAGGCTAAAATTTTAGGAGTGTCTTGAAAATAGACCTATCTGAAAGGGTACTAAACTCACACAATAAGTGACTAGGTTTTAGACTGTTGTGACTGATTAGTGCATTTCCAGGGGAGTCTATGAGAACTAGTGAAGTTATTAGGCCTACTGGAGGCTAGTGGAGTCACCAAGTTGATGAGGTTTTCTGCTTTGTGGGTTGGCTTGTTGTCCACCATCAACAATTCAAAAACCAATCTAGAGATGTTTTGGGTTTTCTGAGTTTCTTATGTAACACTAAGATTTTAATGGGTTGTCTCCAGTTGAGTCATCATATTGCTAGTATGGTGAATCAATTAGATACTACTCTTGGCTAACACTTGCTTTTCTACGTTTGACAGGGATTTGAGAGCTCTTAAGGCGTACTTAGGATGTTACTGACTCAGAGTCCCACCGTGATCGCCATTATGTTAGGTCCCCATAATTTGTTAGATTGGCAAGACCAAATGTATAGGGGTAACATCAAACCAATCTTTGGAGTCCTAGAACCTAGCCTTCTTGGCCTCAAAGAGGGCTCTCTCTATACTTGTGTAAATAATATAACATGATAGATTTTAGAGTTTGATTTTAGGCTAGTTATAAGGATTAGGGTTTGTTTTTTTGTTTGGTTGAGTAGGTTGTCAAGCAGAGTAGATAGAGTGAGAGAGTTGAAACCATTGGGCTATGGAATCTACAAAAGGTCTTGAAAAGTTTAACAATAGGTCAAGGGTGTATCACAGGGCAAGTCTAACAAGGTCAAATGGATCTAAAAGCTTATGTGAGTGAAGTGAACATAAAATTGTGAACATAGTAGGTGCAAAGGGAAGTTAAGAATCCTTTGACAAATACTTTAACAAGAATGACCTTTAAAATCACTATGCATGAAGAAATAACCAAAGACAGGGCATATCAATAACTTCTTTGACTAAACCTTAGCAAGTAAATATTAAGGCAACAATTCAGTGAACCATTGAGAGCAAAAACCATGTAATTCCTCTAGTGATTTCACCTTCAAGCAAAGAAAAAAATTTAAGATAACATATAGTAAATATTAAAGAGCAGGGAAATCCTAATTTCCTTAATCAAACTATAGAGACCTTCAAAGCAACCATTTAAGATGAACAAAGGGCAGGCCAAACCATAGACCTCTTCAACCAAGCCTATTTAGCAATACTTCAAAGTAAAAGACCTCAAAAATAATGTTTAAGTTACATCAAAGAGAAAGGCTAACCATGAAACTACTTTTACATTAGCTTTATCAAATCATCTTTAAGATAAACAAGCATAAGTGGGATTAGGGAGCAACTAAGAATTCTCTAAACTGACCTAGCATAGGAAAACATACAAACAATAGGAAGCAGACAGTGCTAAGGTGCCTCTAAACAACATTTATTAACCTAAAATCTCTGTCCTACTGCATGAGAAATATGAGACAGAATAATAACATAAGGAAACAAGAACTAAAAAAGGAACACATCACCATTAACTATGCTCATGAATCCTACAAGTGAGCCTGCTCTATTGTCAAGCAAGTCAAGCCATCCACAAAAACCAAAGCCAATTTCTCTTCAATCTCAAATCTATGATTTTCTTCTTAATAATCATCCAACATGTACAATGAGGCCGCAATTTTGTATTTAACA
This sequence comes from Pinus albicaulis, assembly GCA_034641835.2. NCBI lineage: Eukaryota > Viridiplantae > Streptophyta > Pinopsida > Pinales > Pinaceae > Pinus > Pinus albicaulis. The sequence continues at coordinate 952,183,192 of CM076577.1, read as the reverse complement.
AGCAAGGAGGACCAAATCCCTAACTAGGATTTCCAAAATGTCATAAATACGTCATAAATGCTAAATTTGTCCATTAAGACCATGCAGGGCCCAAGGCACAAAATATCTAATGTAATAAATGAAAAATAACTTCTAACACCTAACTTTGGAAAAAACTGACTTTTAGGCTCTTCAATAACTCCAAAATATCTTCAAGTGTGTTTTGTTGACTTTGTAGGCAAAGGCGCAGCAGTGAGGTCCAAGGGCACATCGCCTGCACCGGAAAAATAGGTCACCTTGCAGCTGAGTTTTGAAGGCCTTCCCGGTGTCAAAATGAGCTCCATGATAGCTCATTGGAAAGCTTGTCAAGTATAATTTCCAAAACTACCTTTAGTTTTTCATTTGGTGTCCATTTTCCTGCCCAAAAACTCAAACTCCCAAGAGTACTTAGGTCGCAGCGCCAGCTCTGAAAATAGGGCAAAAAGGTGGTTTTTTTAGTGTTTTTGGTACTTTTGGAGGACCAAAGCTGCTCCAAATGATCTGAAATTTTGTGTGCATGATGCACTTGGCATAAGGATTCCAAAAATTCAAGCCACTCCTCAAAAAGGTGGCTTAAAAAAGAGAGCAGTGCCAGGGGCGTTGTGCCCTTGGCACTTTAAATAAGTCAAAAACCAAAATTTACAAAAACTTGCCAAAATTTGAAATTGTCTTGCTCATGGTGTTTGGGATGCCTGTAGGGAAGCATCAGCAAGGATTTCAGGGTTTTCTTTGTCTTTTTCCTCCTTGAGAGATTGAATTTTAACAAGGGCTCTTTTGAGCTTGGCCCTTGCAATTTGGTTTCTTAAGGCATAATGCTTGGCCATCTTCTTCTGAAGGCCAAAGTCTCTTTGTGTCTTTTCCAGATGACCCTCCAAGTGTATATTAGCCCTCTCTAACCAATGTTTCCGATCATACTCTATTTCCATGGCAAGCAACTCACTTGGAGTGAGCTGCTCTGCCAAGGCTGACTCTTGCTCTTTCTCCTTGGCTAAGGCCTTCCTCAAGCCAATTGTCCTTGGCCTTCTTCTAGACAACTGCCCTTCTTCATCTTCACTTTCATCAAAAACACCCAAGACCTCATCTAGCCTAACCTTGGTCCTTTCAGCGTCTTTTCGGGCTTTGATTGCCCTGACCTCATAAATGGCCTTTTGTGCCTCTAGTTACTTGTTTTCAATCTCATTATAGTGAATGGCATTCCTAGCCCTACCTAGATTGGCTTGTAAATCTTTAATTTGGGCATCTCTGTTCTTGAGAAACATGCTTGAGATCCTTGCCTCATTTTCATCATCACTGTCAACATGAATGAGTTCAAATTCTTGCTCAGTCTCATGTTGGTCTTCTTCTTCTTCCTCCATGACTTTTTCTTTGCCTTTGTCAAGTTGCTTAGTTGATGTGGAATGCATGGCCCCTTGCCTCTTGAGGGCAGCAAACACATGCCTACTTCCTCTTTGGTAGGTCAAAGAAAAAGGTTCAATTATGATCATTTTAGTGTCTTCAGTCTTGCTGCCATCATCATTGGTATCCTTACTATCTTCATGGCTCCTATCAGCATTGTTGCTTTCTGCGTCATTACCATCATCTGATTTACCGATTTGTGCTTCATCACTATTATTATGGCTTTTTGACCCACTGGCATCTTTTCTGCTCTCTGTTTTATCTCTGACAGCATCATCATCGTCATCATCATCATCATTATCATTGCCCTTTTCACCACTGTTTTCTTCATGGCTCTTTTCCTCATTGCCTTCTGTTAGTCATCAGTGATTTTTACCATCTGTAGATGACTAAATATCAGTTCTAGATTTCTAAAAACAACCTTCTTTGAAAATTGTGAGTATTAGAAATCTCACTGCCTTCATTATCCTTAGAGTAAATTTTTCATTATTCTACCATTTTTCCATTTCAGGGTTACTTGCCACTCCTAAAAGACTCCTTATGGGCTTGTGTCACTCATCTATATCCTATTTTCCCACCTATAACCTCATTACTATGTTTTTCCCTTGCTCATCACTCCACTTTCCATCTAGGGTTTACCTGTAGCCTAACTCATTCCCATGACTCACCAAGTTCCTCAAGCATTGATGGTCTCAAAAATCTCTGTAGGCTCTTTAGATAAATCAAGTACATTGGGTTTTGGATCTTCATTACATCATTTTGTCAATACTATGTTTTTACACTTGAAGCCTCCAAAACTAATTTTCATGTCAGGGTCAAGTCAAAGAGCCCCTCACTAGGTCAATTAGGGTTTCATATGGTCCAAGATCATCATCTCCAAAGAATACTACCATTCAACTTCAAAGTTTGCACATAAGGTAATGGACAATTTTGACACTTTTGCATAAGTGTTAAGAGGTCAAATTGGCAGAAGAAATTGATGAGGTAAGTGTCTGTGCCTAAAAGATGACATCTTGCAGTAAGGAAGACATAAGAACTAGGGTTTTACACTTGGCAGTCCAGCAGAGTGCCAACACAATGATCAAATGCACAAATGGTATGAAGAAGGTGTTGAAAGTTGTCGCTATGACAAGTCCTCCCAAAGGTGTTTTATAAGCTGTCATGGCTGAATAAGCAAAAGAGATGTGTAAGACTTCAAGTTAGAAGTAAGGAGGTTTATTTTTAAGGTTGTTGCTGTGTCAAATTAAACATGTCAAAGGCTTCAGGATTAAAAGAAACATAAATTTCATAACTCCATCAAGCTGTCAGTCAAAGTGAAAAAGAAAAGTTGAGTTTCATGGTGGAAGTAAAAGGATGTTAAAATATATCACTGTGATCAGGGCTCCAACTTATGAAAGGTGAACTTGTCATACATCAATAGGCCAAGAAGAATCAACTTCATAATCTAAGTCACCTGTAGAACAAAGGCATAAAGAGTATCAGTCGAAAGGTTCAAATTCATTATCTCAAATCATCTGCAAGAAAAAAATGTACAAACTGCTATGTCAAGTTTTTAAGGTCAAAATCCTCAGGATTAAAAGCAGAGCCAAAAACAGTGTTTTATGGTCACTTGCAGGTAAAAAGGTAAAAAAACAGGAAAGTTTGCCCAGCGCTGCGTGCCTAGGCGTTCTCCCCTTGTAAATTTACTCTGCGCTGCGCGCCTGGGGGAACGCACTACGCGTTCACCCGGCAAACCCGACAGGTTCGGGCAGGCGCTGCGCACATGGCACAAGGTGCCTACCCTCACTCGTTTCTCGCCCGACTCACCCAACACAGAAATCTGGGTGCATGCGTCTTCGCTGCATGCAACCTGACCCGACACCATGGGCAAGCGCAGCGCGTTTGACCCAGGAGGCTTCTGAGCACTGCAAACGCCCAATTCACCTCAACACTTCTTCAAAGCTGCCTCCAGGGGTTTTCAAGCAAGGTTAAATTCTAAATGGATGCCATGACCACTTTCTCAAGTTGTTTGATGATTTTCAATTAATGGTAAGGAAACCCTAGGAGACTACCCTAAGACTAAAAACTTGAGATCACTACTTAAACCTCTTTCCATCTGCACATAGAGAACATCAGTCAAGACAGGAAGTGAAAGTTAGGTGGTTGCATTGGTTTTAATATTGTCATCCATCAAGACTTGACATAACACTCAGTCACTTGCATTACAAACAGAGTGACATCACATACCCTCTTTCTTATCAATTTGACATCAGAGAAGTGAGGCGGCAGATATCAATGAGACAGAGAGTGATAAAGCAGAGAGTAGCAGAGATGTGATGGCAGTAAAACAAAGAGCCCTGATGGCAGTAAGGCAAACAATGAGACACACAGATATGATGATAAGAATAATGATAGCAGTGCAGAAAGCAGTAAAAATAATGGCAGTAAGGAAAGCAGAAACCAATGAAGACAAAAGCAATGAACAAATTAGTGAGTCAGGTGCCAATGAGGGAAAGTCCTAAAGAAGACAAAAGAACAAAGGAAACCTTGAAATTCTTTTTGATCCATTCCCTACAATACATTCCAAACATAATCAGCGAAACAATTTCAAGTTTTGGCACATTTCTGCACTTGTGAAATTTTGACTGTTTTTAAGGGCCAAGGGCGCAGCGCCCTTGGCGCTGCACTTTTTCTCAAGGAATCCTTAGGAGAAATGGTTTACATTTTTGGATTTTTCAGGTCAAGTACAGCATGCTCACAAAATTTCAGGTCATTTGGAGCAGTTTTGGTCCCCCAAAAGGCCCAAAAACATGCAAAATTTCACCTTTCTGCCATGTTTTCAGGGCAAGCGTTGCCCCTTGGAATATTTGTTTTTTTTTATCATGTAAACGGAGCCCAATTATAAAACCAAGGGCATTTTTTGAAATTAGACTCAATAATCTTTCCAATGAGCTATCACATAGCTCATTCCGACATCGGGAAGGCCTTCAAAACCTAGCTTCAAGTTGACACAGTTTTCCCGTGCAGGCGTTGTGCCCTTGGCCTGGAAATGCATCCTTGAATCTCAGTGCTATGCCTTGGCAAACAAAAAGTCAACAAAACACGCTAGGAAATATTTTGGAAGTTTTTGGGAGCCTCAAATTTAAATTTTTTGCCAAAAGAGGTTGAAAATATATTTTTCATTTATTAGCTTCGATATTTTGTGTCTTGGGCCTTGCATGGTCTCAGAGGACAAAATTGATATTTATGAGCAATTAATGGCCTCCAAAACCCTAGTTAGGGTTTTGAATCTCCTTTTCATGATAAATACTGGATGAGGGCCTCATTGTTCATGTTGGTTTTTGGTTGGTTTTCACCTGTTGAACTGAGCATAGGCTTTGAGTTGTAAAGAGTTTTTGGCCTTGGAGCCTTGTAATCTTTTTCGACTGAATGACAATGGAGCCAAGCACTTTACAGGATTCATGAACATGGAAAATGGTGATGTCTTTCTTGTTTTGTCTTTTCATCCTTCTCTTGCATTAGAACAGAAGTTTTAGCTTAAGGTTTGTTGTCAAAAGTTCATTAAGTCTGCCTGCTTCTCTTGCTTCCATGTTTTCCTCTGCTAGGTCAGTTTATAGAATTTTTAGTTGCTCTCTAGACCCACTTATTCTTTTTTATCTTAAAGATGATTCAATGAAACAAATGTCAAAGTAGTTTTATGGTTAGCCCTGCTCTTTGCCATTGCTTAAACATTGTTTTTAAAGTCTTTTACTTTGAAGTATTTCTGATTAGGTTTAGCTAAAGGGGTCTATGATTCGCCATGCCCTTTTGTTTATCCTAAATAGCTTCTTTGGAGGTCTTTATAGCTTGATTAATGAAGTTAGGAGTTCCCTCTTCTTTGATCTCTGTTATTTGTTTATCTTGCATGTTTTCTCTCTCTGAAGGTAGATAGCTAGAGAGGTTAGGAGTTCCCTACTCTCTAGGGTTTTACTGGATTTTGTCTTGATGTTTGCTTGCTAGGGTTTGGTTAAAGAAGTATGGTAAGCCATGTCTTTGGTTTTGTCTTCATGCATAGTATTCTTAGAGGCCTTTCTTTTTGTAGTATTTGACAAAGGATTCTTAGTTTCCCTTTGCACATACTATGTTCACAATTTATTGTTCACTTCACTCACCTTAGCCTTGAAGATCCATTTAGTCTTGTTAAACTTGCCCTCCAAAGCATCCTTGACCTATTGTTGTACCTTTCTAGACCTATTACAGACTCCATAGCCCAATGGTCTAAACCTCTCCTACTCTATTTGTTCTCCTTGACAACCTACCCAACCAATCAAAACAAACAAACAAACCATAAACCTAATAACTAGCCTAAAATCAAAACCTATAAGCTATCAAGTTACATCTTTTGCACAAGTATAGAGAGAGCCCTCTTTGAGTCCAGGAAGACTAGGTCCTAAGACTCCAAAGACTGGTTTGATGTTACCCTTGTACATTTTCCCTTGCCAATCTGACAAATTACAGGGACCTAACATAATGGTGATCACGGTGGGACTCTGAGTAAGAAACAAACTTAGACATCCTTTAAAAATTCAGAAACCCTTGTCAAATAGTATCCACTGATTTATCGCCACCTCATCGCCTAACATAATGGCGATCACGGTGGGACCTTCTGAGTAGATAACATCTTAGACATCCTTAAGACCTCAGAAAACCCTCAAACATCCTTAGATTGGTATTTAGTTGTTGATGGTGGACAACAAGTACATCCTTAAAAGAGTAAGCATCCTCCACCTGGCGACTCCACTGGTCTTCAGTAGCCCTGTTGACCAGTGGATTAGTGATAATAAGCTCATTGTTTTAAACTTGTTGGCATTTTGACGTTTTCTACTTGATAACCGAATCATAGAATTCTTAATTGCTTTAGGTCCCAGTTAGATCCCCTTCTTCAATATTCTTATCTGTAGTTTAAGGATTTTTAAGTGCCCTTTTGCTCAGATCCCACCCCACTCCATCAAATCAAGCCTATACAAAGCCTTAGAAGGTCACCTATCTTGCCCTTAGCACATTTGCATCTCTAAGCCTTATTTCTTAGTTCTGTGTGCCTAGAGAGTTGACTCCATTGCCCAATGTTCTAGTAGATCCTTCTGGTTTACCTTGAAATCTCTTTATTCCCACCAATCTTTTAAAACAAGCCCTACTTTTCACTCATAACTAGCCTAAAATATTTTACCAAAACAAAGCTAAATCATAAGGAGAGATCCCTCTCCGGAGCTCAGGAAGGCTAGATCCTGAATTCCCAAAGCGGTTCTTGGTTACATATTGGCGACTCCGCTGGGGAAGACTAACATTTTTCTTCAGAAATATTTTACAGGTTCAGATCTGACTATGATGGTGGACAGTGATCAGACACACAAAGGTTAAAATATTGGCGACTCTGCTGGGGAAGACTAACCTTTTTCTTCAGAAATATTTTACAGGTTCAGATCTGATCTATGATGGTGGACAGTGATCAGACACACAAAGGTTAAAATATTGGCGACTCCGCTGGGGAAGACTAGAGTGATAACATATTGGCGACTCCGCTGGGGAAGACTAGAGTGATAACATATTGGCGACTCCGCTGGGGAAGACTAACATTTTTCTTCAGAAATATTTTACAGGTTCAGATCTGATCTATGATGGTGGACAGTGATCAAACACACAAAGGTTAAAATCATCCACCTGGCGACTCCAAATCCATTTCACAATCAAGACTCCACTGGAGGAATGAACCTGGAAGAACAATATGGAAAGATCAGACTTTCAACTTGGATCTTAATCCAAGACATTATGTTCTTTCTCATTAAGAAGGTTTTTCAATATGTATTGTATTTTATATAAGGATCTAACTTGGTTGTACAGATACCGTGGCCTTTCATTATGGTTGATTTTCAAGATAATCCAAGAATAAAACGAAGATATGCTCCCATGAGCAGAGATCACATACTTGGATTTCCACACAAACTACCAAAGGTAAATTGGGGTAACAATTTGCCCAGGTTTCAAAATGAGAACAGTGATGATCATTTATTACATCTCATTAAATTTCATATACACTCATCAAGATTGAAGGGTGATTTGCATGAAGATTGCCGCATGAAGATATTCATGGTAACCTTAGAAGGAAAAGCAAGGGAATGGTATGAAACTCTCAAACCTGCAAGTTTGTTTTCTTTAAAAAAAATTCATAAGGTATTTTATGAGCATTACAAAGAAGATTTTCCATGTTTATCATTAGCTGAAAATTGTTGTGATCAAGCTGAAGATCTTATAAATTACCTTAAAAATATTGATGAAGATTTTGGAAATTGGTTTCCTGAAGATTTATTAGAAGAAGTCCAGAATTTTCATTCTTAAGTTAAATGTCATAATAATAAGGAGGAGTTAAACAAAGATGAAATAGATCAGGAAATGAATCAAGATCCACAAAGCCCCTATGTATTAACAAATGATGTTTCATTTAATGTTTTGAATGAAGTTAAAGAAAATATTCAACCTCATGATCAACTTTTAGATAAGAGAAAAAACAATTGTCATTTCAATCTAAGAATTCAGAGATTCCCAACCCCCCTCACCGAAGAAGAAATCAATTTGCTTCTAAACATGCAACCATCCTCAAAATATTTACATAATGAAGAAATTGTTTCTACTTCTTCTAATGTTGATGAATGTACTAAAGTTTTTATCCATAAAGAGACAGAAGAACGAATTGATGCTCATGTTGTTCTACCTTCCCAAAAAGGCCCATTGCTTGATAGCACTCCTATTGAGCAAAATAATGACTTTCAAATAGAATGCAACCAACCTAATCAAGATATATTGGGATTGTTGGAAGAGAAATCTGTTGATCCAATGTTTATAATTGATGACATTCCTTATTCTAAAAATTTGCCTAAATATGATCAGTATGATGATAATTATGATAATTTCACAAAACAATCACTATCTATTTTGAGGGATGAGATATTAGAATTTCAGCTTGATGAGGATTTTTTAAAAGCTTTCTTTCTTCTTTTGAAATCAAGAAAATATTCTCCTAAACTGAAAATATGTGTTCTTGAAATAATTTCTGAAAATTATGAAAATGAAATTAAACTTTTGCATTCTCAAATTTAGTCATACAATTTCCGAAATCCTAAAGAATTCTTTGAAAATCTTCCTTCTCCTAAGCAAGAGGAAATTGTACTATCTTTTGACTTGCATATTGAGGATGATTATTCTTTCAAACACAAGACTGAAGAAATAGTTTCATGGTCTAATATTCATAATTCAACTGAACAATTAGTCATTGAAGGCCTAGAAGTAAATAACATACATCATGCTTTTATTGATCCTATATTAGATTATATGGAGAATCTTTTTAGCCCAAATCTGCAAACATGTTTTCTCTATAAAGATCAAATATAGCAGCAATTGTCATTTCACATCTTATCATTGATTATAAAGGTACATGATCATAATATACTTCCAATTTTGATCACAAGCAATCAAGTTATCCATTTATTTTTACAGCTATTTGATTGGCTTCATTGGCATTTTTGTATTACATGATTCAATAAGATTTTTAGTAGATTAGAGTAGGTAGATGAGTGCCAATAAGCTCATAATTTTGAGCATTTTTTTTAGTTTTTAATTTTCAGCTAGTTTTTCATTAATATTTAAAGCCAAAGATGAGGTCCTAAAGATGTTTAAGATCTATGAGTTGGTTTTAAAATTGTTGTGAGTTGTTTTAGTTTCAGATCAGATTTCAGTTTGCAGAAGACAGAAAACACGTACTAAGATCATCAAAGGTCAAAGATGAAGGCTACTGATCTCAGAGTTCTTGACATTTCACCAGGAAATGCCATCCCCAAGTGAAGCCGATGTTAGCAACCTATAAATATAGGATTCATTTTTTTGACTTGGCTATTGGTAATTTTGTAAATCTGTACATACTTTGCCTTCTGCAAGTTGTATTCACATATTTTGTAAAAATAAAAAATAAAAAATAAAAGAGGGTAAAAAAGTCCTAAAAAAACAATCAAAAGACTTAGAAAAAATAACAGACCCCAAAAGAAAAATATCAATAAAACATAAAAGTGTGCAAATATAAATGCCACTACTTTTACCTTTTGACTATGGCAGAGTGTCAATAAATGCCATAGTCCATGATGAGTTAAACAGTTAAATCTTGACTTGTCATGTTTCAATTTTACTTGTTTTATATAGAGAATGAAGAATTGTCATACAGTTTAATCATGACAATTCAGTAGTTAGGTAAAGAAATAAAGTGAATCCAACAGTTTAATCTGGATTCATGGATGAAATAAGTGTAGAATTAGATAGTTTTACTTGCTTTCAGAAAGAATAAATGTTGTGAAGGTTGCTAGCTCAAATGTCCCTGATTAAAATGGAAGAAAAAATGTTAGCATGTAAAATTGGGTAGATAGAAGAAGGTGAGAAGCATCAATGTAAATACCATTCATCATGGGCTTCAGAATAACTAACTTCCCCTTCCCATAGTCATGAAACATTCTAAACTATTAGTCAAAAAGGCTCAAGGCATTTCCTTAACTTTTGTTGGGACCGAACCCAAGGCTCTATGACTGATTAGTTAAAAGTGTAAAATGTCTATATTAATCCCTTAATCACATCATATACCATTCATACACTCATTCCCTTGAAAAATCCTAAGTAAAACTCCATTTTTACTTAAAGGCATTATAATTTCCATCTGACTAGTTTCCTTCATCATTTAAATGCAATAAACCCTCAAAATAACATTATATCATGAGCTAAGTGATAAGATCAATGAAAATTATCTTGTAATTCACTTTACTTGTTATGAATATGTGTTTTGAGTATACCATGTCCTATTTTCATACTAAATTTAACTAATATATTAACTCCCTATACAACTAACATTTTCCTATTATATAACTCATTTTTATAAATAAATCCAAAAAAAAAAAACCTACTTATTATAACTTAAGCCAAAGTTATTTATTCCCACATGTTTAAATAAAACCCCCCCCTTATAACCCCTTTGGCTAAGTTTATCCTTATATGTAATCCCGCCCCTATGGTAATTAAGTCCTCTCGATTTAATTAACCATATAAATAAAAATATATGAAAAACCTTTAAACATATGTTCTATATGTTTTAAACAAAAAAATATCGAAGTTTAAATTAAACTAAATGTATAAACCCATTCCCTTGTATATTTCCTTCCCCGACCCCCTAACCTTAGTTAAAATCTTGATTAAACTTCCCGATCACCCTTTCCATTGGAAAAAGCCACTTTTATATATAAATCCCATCAAAAGGTCTGTTCCCATTGGGATTCAATCTAGACCCTTCGATCCCCAAATCCCTTTTGATCCAACGAATGAAAATCAAAGTGACTGATCAATACATTTTTACTCCCCCCCATCGCGCTATTTTTAACCGTCAGATTTTCTTTTACTCCTAAGATCTACGGCCTATATTGAACCCGATAATTGACTTTTCCCCGCACTTTCCCTTTTAATCCCGATCGTTCGCTCCCCAAAGCCAGATCCGACAGCGATAATTTTCGCGCTCACAAAGTAATCGATGGATGTTTTGTAAAAGTCGCGTGAAATGGGTGGTTTATCCAAACCACCCCGCGTCGACGTGTCACGATTCTATTGCATCATGTTCGAAAAGCGTATTACCGCTTACCACCGTTGAGCCATGTGAATACCACCACCAGTATTCCAAAACCACTCCCGCTTAACCTTTGTTTAATGTAACTTAACTATAGTTTATACTATGGTTTAATACGTTAAAGTCTAATGTTTTCGTAATTTTTCATCTATTCGCGCTTTAAACTTGTGAAACCTTCGCAGAGCCTATTTTCGTCTAATTTTCACCATTGTGCGCCATTACACCTTGAGAACCTATGCAGAGCCCTTTTCACCATTTTCAAACCTAACAGCGCCATTTTCAAGCCAGTTGCCATTTTAAGAGCCATTTCCTCTTAAATTCGTCCTCAGAGAATCTCCACGACTTTTTCCAACTGAATACCACTGAATTGAACACTGTTACAGACCAAAAAGCCTTGTCTTTGACTGTGAACCTTTTTAAAGCCAATTTCCTCAATTTCCCCAGTTTAGAGATTAAAATCAAGGATCTGAACAACTAAAACCTCTTAATTACCTTGATATTCCCTGTTTTCAATCAAAACAATTCAGAAAACCTAATTGAGCAAAAAATGCCAAAAGTAAAGCCATGTTTTGCCTACATTACTCAGTTTCATCTCTGTTAAAGTGAATAACTCCTGCAAACAATCTAATCTTGCAATAGTTCCCCAAAATGCCTAAAAAATAGAGTTAAACCTTCACAGAGTGATCTCATTCCACCGGTCTTTCAAAAAGCCTACAATCACCTCCTTGCAGACCTAGATTTCATTAACAAATTGTTTGATTTTTGTAGGTTACTATCAGAATATGGATTTGGACCAATAGTTTCAATACTAGTTGACAGATTGTTTGCTCCAAATTCTCAGATTTTAACTCAATATCTTCATTCAACAAATAGTTTGAAAGAGATTAGAATGATAAAATGTGCACAGTGAATGGTAAAAGTGAAATGAGAATTTACAGGGATAGTAAAAGCATAACAGTTAAAGAGTATCAGTTGTTAAAGTGTATCAGGTAAAATTCAAAGTGAAAGTTAAAATGAAGTTACAGAGCAGTCAAAGGTAAACAGTAAAAGTAAATACGGAGACAGTAAAATGGTAAAAAGAAATGAAAATACTTTCACCAACATTGAAGTTTGTCTAAAGTGAAAGTAAAACAGTCAAAAGAACAAAAAAGTGAAAAGATGAAAAACACAACAAGAAAAAACATTTTTTCAGAAATTTCATGTTTTAGTCATTGTTTTGCATAAACTATTGTGATCAATACAAGATGAATTTTGCAAAACTGAACGAGGTTTATGTTCTTAAGAGAACCATCTACAAAAACCTCTCTCACTTTTCTAACAGCTATTATGGTTTTGGAAATATTAAACAATGTTGGAAAACACTTTTTGCAGAAAATTCCAGTTAAGTTATCATTTTGCAGAGAAGATTGTGGCCAATCTGAAATACATCATACAAAACTGAATGAATTTTTTGTTCCTAAGAGACCCATCTACAAAAACCTATCTCACTTTTTGCACAGTGATTTCAGAATCAGAGATACATGCACATCTTTACAGGTTATTTTTCAGACTCTGTAAAACTCTGTTTTACACATATTTTTGCAAAGCCTATTGTGCACAACTGGAGAGGAATTTTCGGAAACTGAAAGAGGTTTATCTCACCAACATATTTATCTACAATAACCTCTTTCACTTTTTACATATCTATTACGGATTGAGAACTACAAAGATATCATTGGACCCCAAGTTTGCAGAATTGTTGGAGCAGAATGCACAAAGAAAGGAAGCAGTTAGTGACTTGGATGCCTCATCATGAACTAAGAGTTGGATCAAATTCGAATTCTCCTCTTTGTCATCACCTATCCATAAAAAATAGTGCCAAATAGATGCATTAGTTTGAGTGTCCTTTACTTAAGTTCTATTTATGTAAAACAGTTGGAGAGATTTGTGAACCAATCTTGATATTTTTTCAAGATATTTTAGTTTAGAATTTGTATAAATACTTCACTCTTGGAGGTATTTTGTGTGAATAAAATTTCTCAAGACAACTATAGTCTTTTTGCTGGACATATTGAAGTTGGTGAGTCAATTAGCGAAGCAGCAGACTGGAAACAAGATTAGAGACATCATAGCTAAGGATTCTCGGTGTGACAAGATAAGTCTCGTTTTTTCCTGTTTTCATTGTATTCCTTTTTAAAGTTTACATTCATTCATATTATGTGTTTCTATTCTATAATGATCAATTAAGGAGAAAGTAAACAGGATTAGTGATAATAAGCTCCTTGTTTTAAACTTGTTGGCATTTTGATGTTTTCTATTTGATAACCGGACCATAAAATTCTTAATTTCTCTAGGTCCCAGTTAGATCCCCTTCTTCAATCTTCTTATCTGTAGCTTAAGGATTCTTAAGTGCCCTTTTGCTCAGATCCCACCCACTCCATCAAATCAAACCTATACAAAGCCTTAGAAGGTCACCTATCTTGCCCTTAGCACATTTGCATCTCTAAGCCTTATTTCTTAGTTCTGCTTGCCTAGAGAGTTGACTCCATTGCCCAATGTTCTAGTAGATCCTTCTTGTTTACCTTCAAATCTCTTTATTCCCACCAATCTTTTAAAACAAGCCCTACTTTTCACTCATAGCTAGCCTAAAATCTTTTACCAAAACAAAGCTAAATCATAAGGAGAGATCCCTCTCCGGAGCTCAGGAAGGCTAGATCCTGAATTCCCAAAGCGATTCTTGGTTACCCCTGGTGTTCTTAACTACAAAAATCCCCATCCCACAACCTGAGAATTAATAGGGTGATAACAGACCCCACTAGTTCTCATAGACTCCCCTAAGAATGCATTAATCATGTTGATGGTGGACAGCAAAGTTGAAACCTTCCACCTAGCGACTCCACAACTCTCAATAGACCTAAAGACTCCACTGGTAGAGAACTCTAGACTGGTTGAAAAGATGCAGTGACCCTTTCTGATTTACAAACATGGATCCAAGGATACAACGGAGATATGCTCTGATGAACAGAGATCACGTCCCTGGATTCCCACAAAAAATGCCTCAGATAGACTAGGTTTCAAACCTACCTATGTTTCAAGATGAAAAATTTGATGACCTCTTGCATCTCATCAAATTTCATATACATGTATGGAGGTTAAAAGTTGAATGGCATGAAGACTGCCTCATGAAAATGTTCATGGGGACATTAGAAGGGAATGCTAGAGAATGGTATGAAGGCCTGAAACCTAGCATCTTGTTTTCTTTGAAGGATTTCCACAAGGTATTTTATGAACACTATAAAGAATATTGTCCATCTTTATCATTAGTTGAAAATTGTTGTGATCAATTTGATGATCTCATACAATACCTTGTAAACATTGATGAAGATTTGGGAAATTGGCATCTTGAAAGCCCAATAGAAGCAGTTCATGAATTTCATTCTCAAATAATCTATCATGACAGCCAAGAGGAGTTGGTTGAGGATGAAATTAATGAAGTAAAGGAAGATCCGCAAGGTCTCTCCAAAGAAACAAGTGTTGATTCAGCGTCTCTTGTGTGTGAGGCTCAAGAAAACATTCAGCTTCAAAACCAGCCTTTACAAGAGAAAGAGAACTATTGTAGTGTTGTCCAAAGGAAGAGAAAAGTGCCTCCTCTTTTAACTGAAGAGGAATTAGATCAGATTATAAGCATGCAGCCAGCCTCCAAACCTTCATATGAGCAGAACATTCCTATTCATTTTCATGCTAATCTCAGCTACCACAGATCATAAACTGGATGTGTAGATCAATTCAATGAGAAACAATCAGATAATCCAATATGTTTGATTGGTGACATTACTTATTTTGATTATTGTCCAAAGTTTGATCAGTGTGATGATGGTTGTGATCTCCAAACAGAAGCTAATCTTGCAAAGCAATCAACAGTTGGCTTGTGGGAGGAAGTTCAATTTCATCAAAACAGTGATCAGCCAATACATATCAGCGATGACACTGATGAGGAAAGTCTAGAAAATTCGGAGGTAAGTGAAGAATCTCTGACTCTTTGCTCTACTTCATTTCAGTCAATCAGAAATAACTTTCATGTGATTGGAAATCAGCAGTCTTTCAGTTTTGATATTGAGGTTGGGAAAGATGATGAACTTCTTGAGCAAGTTGTTAATGAGAAGCCTTCCCCTGAAATGGATGAGGAAATCATTGATGACATAGAATCCTCCTCAGCTCCAGATTTGCAGCCACCAAGCTCCATTGAATTTCAAGTTGCAGATGAAGGCTTGGAAATTGACAATCACCTAAGAGTTGTTGCACTGCCTTCTCAAGAGGATTTACTGCCAAAGACTACTCTTGCTCATCAACATGATGACCTTCACACAGATTTCAGCCCACCTTGGGGTATGCGTCCCCATGAAACACTGAAATGTTGAGGTTTTGTATACAAAACTTTGCAGTGGATTTGCTCAGTTTTTCCAGTTAAGCAAGTTTCAATAGTTTTAACTTAAACTTAGTGACTGCACCCCTCTTATGCTTGTAAAAGACAGCAACTTGATTTATGATTTCTCTAGTGACCATAAATGGCTTAATATTCACTGTAGTATCAAAATGATTACAGTATGTAATACCCAGTTGTGCTGCAGTATCTTCCAACAGGTTACACATTACAAATGGATAGGTTTGATGTTTACCAAGATCACATCTTCTTATCAACATCACCATTAAAACTGCTACAGAAACCACAAGTTGTTCAAAAATACTAGTAGAGGTGTCCAAAAAAAATCAGAAAAAAAAATATATATATTTCAAATCCTTGTTTGAAATATATTATTCTTAGCCACCCCCTACTTTATATACGAGGCTGCAGGGAGAAGTGCAAAGAAAAAAATTTCAAATCTGTGACCATGGCACACGGATAATAAAAGAATGACCATAAATTTTACCCAGAAACCCTAAATTTTGAGGTGTTTATCCAAGCATGCTTTGATCCAGAATTGGGAAGGTTGAGACTGAGAACCTAATAAGAAGAAACTTGCCTTTTATTTCTAAAGAAAAATTGAAGGATCATAAGAAGAATGGCACAGCAACCATATCCATTGGAATATTATAAGTAAACTGCAACAAGAAACAAAAAAAAGCCTCTTTTCTTGCATGGCACATACAGCACATTAAGTAAATTACAAAAACATATGTAACGAATTTTGACAAATAAGTTGTTGTAATATTGGTAGAAAAAATGTGTAGCAAACAACCAATCATGGATAACATCAACAACAAATGAGAACTTTCAGATTGCATGCAGTTAATCAAGGAAGCTTGAATCTCTCCCTAAGTTTGACAAAACACATGTATAAACCAAAAGCATTCCCTTAGATCAATATGTGTCTGATAAGCCATAAACGGAATCACTATCAATTTGAATATACAAAAAGGAATGAAATTTTAACCAAGGATTTTGAATTCAGTTTTGTATTTCTATGTTCTCTGAGAATCTGGGGTTCAGTCCAGTGCCTATATATATCCAATTGACTGGCCATAATCTATTGGCTACCATACAAAAGGGCACCAGTTCCATTCTCATATATTCCAGATAGTCACAATTCTATTTTCCATTCCAAGATCCAATATAAATACAAAAGGAAATTTCACTCACATAGACTACCAACATTGAACATTCTGTCACAAAAAAGGGAAAAATGCTATATATATCAAATTGGTTGGCCTGTGGCCATAATCCATTGGCTGCCATACAAAAGGGCACCAGTTCCATTCTCATATATTCCAGATGGCTATCATTCTATCAAATGATGCATTTTTCCATTCCAAGATTAATTATTAACACAAACAGAAATTTCACTCACATGGACTACCCACATTCTGTCACAATAAAAGGGAAAAATGAGCTACTAACTCAACTGATATGAAATTTTAAATGTGGGTGCTTCTTTTTAAGAGATAGAGCAAAAGAAAGACACAATACAAAAACTGGACAAAAAGGCTCTATGTCATATTCTACACTCATAATGATCTCATGATATTAGTTTTAGTAAGTGTATTTGACCGCTTCTAATTTAGATCTCACTGACAACTCATCAGTGGATAATGACAATACCTCATCACTGATGAGTCATCAGTGGATAAGGAAGACAACTCATAAGAATGTAGTCTGAGACTTTGTTATTGTCTAGGGACTCATAGTTTAACGCTCTGATGACACAAAATGCAAAACAAATAGAAGCAGAGATTGAAATCTTCGGTCTATGCCAACCCCTAATTTAAAAATACCTCCATTTCAGCAATAGAAAAATACTTCCTTATAGCTAAGTCACGTGATACAAGGACAATGGGACACAGACGACATGGGAATATGAGTGTCCAACAAGGGACACATTGACCCTAGAAACAGGGCACGGAAGTCAGCCTCTCTCTCTCTCTCTCTCTCTCTCTCTCTCTCTCTCTCTTACACACACACATACAAAAATGAAATATAGACATAAACATCTAAATTTTTTAGAAAATAGAACATTTACAAAACACTTGGAATACCTTCAAATCTCAATTTCACCTTTATCTGCATAATGAGAGGCAGTGAGGGATCTTTACCTATCACTGAAAGTGAGAAAATAACAATGAAAAAACATTTTTCAGAATCAGTCACGTAGGACATATCTATGGTACATGTCAAACATGTGTCCTGTTTTAGAACATGTGCCAAACTGTAAACATGTATCCTAGCATGTCTATGTCCAATAAGCAGGGTATGGACACAGTCCCCTGGTTGGATGTCTCCTGTTTCTTAGCTTTGTAGTAATACCCTTGATTGAATAACAGCTCTGTTACAGCACTAGAATTAACCCATGTCAAATGAAAAGCAATCTTCTTCTTTCTTCACAAAAAATCAATTGACCGTTTTCTTCAAATAATCCACCCAAACTAGTATTTCTTTTTGCTGTAATTACACTACAATTATCATTACATCCAAAATTGTACATGTGCAGACATACAGCAGAAAGAAAGTATATTGACATACACCATCTTAAGCTATCTAAATCCGCCAACTGGGCCACTGAAGAATCGAGGGCCTCGGTTCTAGTATAAACAATTATATGAAATCCGTCTGACTTTGCTTCTCTAGGGAGTCCCAACAGTGCTTAAAAGTGGCCCAGAGATGCATCATATACAAAAGATGCTTCATCACCTCCTTATTCGAGTGTTCTGCCAATGTGAAATTCACTGTCCCTGTCAGATCAATAGGATGCCAGATGCATATGGAATCCAGTTAATTTCCTTCAGCAAGCCGATGGAGATCCTCTGGTCTCCCTTCCTCGATTTCTCCATGATCTTATCATAGATAGAGAGAAGCACAACAGCCCAGAAGAAATATCTGGGAATAGTGAATTGGATCTATTGGGATTCACTCTTGGCAGGCAAACTTACTATCATAGACAGAATCTCAGCAGTTGTCCATGTCTAATACTCTTCCAGTATCTTCCTTCAGTACCAGGGTATGGGTAAAAGAGTAGGGAAAGAAAATCTCCCACTTGTTTCTTAGTAAATCTGAACCCTACCCAGAGACAAAGGCAGTGTGGGCATGATATCCATAGTCAGAGAATGGCATTGACAGCAAAGTGGATTGTAAGAGCAATTTAGGGAGATGCCTCGTCGAGAATTCTTATACAGATTAGAAACAGAAGTTCACATCGGCAGGATTAAAGATATTTTTGGACTATGTAATGTGATTGGAGAACCCTCTTTGTTCAAAATAGTAGGTTCGCTAATTCTCAAGAGAAACTGGAATGCTTGGTAAACAACCTCTCAAGAGTTGCAACAGGACTTCGAGGAACAATGAAGATGACAGGTGAATGCAGCTCGCTCAATTTGGACATTCTCTTCAGCAAGGGCTATGTGGGCCTGCTCTTGAGATGCATAGGCAAAAGAATCTCCAGAAGTAAATTTCACAAGTGAGGTATTTATGGGACTCTCATTCCTGGACTTGGGTAGAGTCTAGACTGGCAAATAGTAAAACATATCTTAACATCTAACTGTTGTTGATAAAAATGTTGTTCTGGAAATATAATAATTGTTCCCAGAATATTGCTTATTTAAGATGCCTCTGAACTTTAAAGTTTACAGGTCCTATTTGAAGGACTGGCGCCAGGAGCATAGCCAATTATTTAGGAACTATAAAACCAAAAGACTAATAATATATCCAGTCAAAATTTTCATACAGAAAGATCAAATAAAGATGTGGGCTAAATAAGAGACACAGATGAGTGTTCGATCAGAAAGTTAATTGCGTTTGGAAAATAAGAGACGCTTTCAAATTTCATGTCTTAGGATGGACAGCTCTCCATCAATAACTAGCAGATAAGGATAGACTCTGTGCAACAGGTTGATCAGATGGACTTTGTATCATTTGTCAAAAGAAAGAGAATGGAATAGGACTTTGGGGTTGCTGTTTCACCCATGTTTTCTGGAATTGGGTTGAATCTGAATATGTAAATTACTAAATCCCTTTGTGTACCCTCCACAGTGGAAAGGAGTACTTTTAGAGGACAAACGGATGGGCAGGACATATGGCAGAGATATTGGGAATGCATCAAGGCTAAATAGTAAATAGCAATTGCTTCTTGTCGAAAAGGAGGTGAAGAGTGAGGCACAAAGTGGAATTCAACATATTCAATTTAAGAGATTCAGAATCCAATAGACTCAATTTAGAAGTTTTAGCTTTTAGAGATGAGCTAGCAGATTAGTTCACAGACAGGACTAGTATATTCGGGAAAGATACATACTGCTTCAAATTAGGAGCAAAAGCTGAAATCATGGCAGTCGTAAGCCTATGTTCGATGAAGAAGCTGTTAGAGATGGTGTATGACTCCTAACTGTAACAAGGAATGTAATCCAGTTGTCTTTTTAATGTAAGAGTACAGGCATGTCCCAAAAGAAAATAGATTTCTTGAATAACCCGAGTTTGAATATGTTACCTCTCTCCCTGAGCATTACCAATAATCTCCACATGAACATAGGCCATCTTTGAAATGATGATAGCGGTTGGTATCCCTTACAATAATTTTTCGCTCAGAAATCTTGGAGATGAACTTCGTGGCAGTATGGCAATCACCACATACACGAAGGTTCTTGATTATTCGAATAGTTGTCCCGGGAGGTGTGCTGATAAAACCAAAGGCAATGGCCAGCCTCTCACTATGATGAAATAGACACTGTTCCTTTTGTTCCTGCTCCATATTATGCAACGCAAAACTTGGGTTAAGTACATAGCCTGCTTCTTTGATCTGCTTGGTTAGTTCCCTCAGTTTTGCATAGATTTCTTCACTTCGTGGGTGTGATCTGTCTTCTGCAACAAATGTGTGCAAGGAGTTTTTTATTTCAATTTGGCTATGACCTGGCTCCTTCCTTATCCCCTTCTCTAACATCGTGGTTCTAATCTTTGCCACATCATCCCACCTACCTGCTGCTGCATAAATATTTGACAACAGCACATATGTTGCAGACGCTTGAGGTTCCAACTCAAAAATGTTCTCTGCAACACGCTTTCCAAGCTCAACATTATTATATATTCTACAGGCACCAAGTAAGGTCCCCCACACCAAAGCATCCGGCTCAAAAGACATCTTGTTGATCAAATCCATAGCTTCATCAAGATACCCTGCACGGCCAAGAAGATCAACCATACATGAATAGTGCTCTACTGTCAGTTCAATACCATAATCTCGACTTATGGAATCAAAGAAACGGCGGCCTTCATTCACCATGCCTACATGACTACATGCAGAGAGCACACTAACGAATGTAATGTGATCAGGCTGCATGCCTATTGATTGCATTTTCTCAAAAAGTTGAAGGGCTTCTATGCCATGCCCATGCTGAGCATATCCTGTTATCATTGCATTCCAGGAGACTATAGCATGTTCAGGCATTTTGTCAAACACACAGCGTGCATCTTCTATACTCCCACACTTAGCATACATGTCAACAAGGGAACTCCCTACAGATATATCTGAATTGAGTCCATGTTTGAGGATCTGTGCATGGATTTGCTTGCCTCTATCCAAAGACACTAAGCTGGAAGATGCCTTGAGAATACTAGAGAAGGTATACTGATTTGAATCGACTCCCGCTTCTTGCATTTGGTAGAAGAGCTTTAGAGCATCCTCACTATAACCATTCTGGGCATATCCTGAAACCATTGTAGTCCATGAGACGACATCCCGTTCCAGAGTTTGATCAAACACTTTGCGTGCATTTTCTATGTCCCCGCACTTAACATACATGTCAACAGTGGCACTGCTAACAGATACATTTGATTCAAGTCCTACTTTGATAATGTGGGCATGAGCTCCCTTGCCCTCTTCTAGAACTACAAGACTGGCACATGCACTTAAAAAGCCTGCCAAGGTGAACTCGTTTGGTTTTACACCCACCTGAAGCATTTGTTTGAAGACTTGAAGTGCCTCTTCACCGTGCCCATTCTGGACATATCCTGTTATCATTGCAGTCCAGGAAATCACATTCTGCTCAGGCATTTTTTCAAACCATTTGCATGCCTCCTTCACACTTCCACACTTGGCATACATATCAATAAGGGCACTACCAACAGCAGTGTCTGACTCAAACCCATTTCTCATGATGCAGGCATGGACAATCTTACCCTCTTTCATAGCTGACATGCTCCCACATGCTCTTAGAACACTGGCAAAAGTGTAATGGTTGGGCTTCAATCCTAGTTGTTGCATTTTGTGAAAAAGTTCCAAACCCGACTGGCAAAAACCATTCTGTACATAGCCTGCAATCATTGTAGTCCACAATACCAAGTTTCTTTCGGGTATTCTATCAAACAATCGTTGTGCTTCCTCTATGTATCCACACTTATTATACGTGTCCACAAGAGCACTGCCTACTGTTCTATATATTTCATGTCCAGTTTTAGCAATGTGGGCATGGACTTGTTTGCATTGTTCCACACCTACGAAATTTGCACAAGCCCTAAGAATATTTACGAAGGTATATTGGTTGGGATTCATGCCTGCTTCTTGCATCTCACAAAAGAGTTCCATGGCTTCATGCCCACGCCCATTATGCACATATCCTGAAATTACTGCAGTCCATGAGACCACATCTAAGTGAGGCATCCTTTCAAACACTTGCAAAGCAGTCTCCATGTTCCCACATTTTGCATACATGTCAACAAGGCTACTTGCCACAGAGATTTCAGACTCCAAACCAAATTTTATAAGCTGGGCATGGACTTCCTCACCCCATTCTAGCGATAACAGGTTACCACAACTGTTAAGAACACCAGCAAAGGTGTACCGATTTGGTCTCATGCCTTCCCGTTGCATCTGGCGAAAGAGTTTAACAGCATCCTCGCTCTGCCCATTCTGCACATATCCTACAATCATAGCACTCCACACAACAGTATCCGAGTCAGGCATCCCATCGAATAGCTTGCGCGCATCCTCTAAACTTGTACATTTGGCATACGTATCAATAAGAACACTCCCCACAAAGATATTGAGCTCAAAACCAGCTTTTATAACATAAGCATGAAGCACCTTGCACTTTTCAAGTTCTGCAAGGCTAGACAATGCCCGAGCAATGGCTGTAATTGTAAAGTGATTTGGTCTGATGCCCACCTGGTTCATTTCGTGAAAGAGCTTCACGGCTTCGTGAGGTTGCCCATTTTGGACATATCCTGCTATTATAAGAGTCCACGAGACGACATTTCGTTGAGACATTCTGTCAAACAGTTGGCGTCCATACTTCATCTGGCCACATTTGGCATATAGGTTGATAAGGTTATTCCATATGACTATACTCGCCTCAATCTCATCTTTGAGGCAACGGGCATGGACCTGCTTGCCCTCTGACATATTCCTACTGTCAATGCACCGCTGTAAGAGCTTGGGAAGCTTGTGCTGAACCAACACATTGCCTTCCTCATTAACAACACTGGCATTGACTGTGGAGGTGCCAATGGCGTAACATCTATAACGCATATCCCTCCTGCTACACCCATATCGAATGGATAACTGTTTGTAGTTTCACAGCACATTTAAGTTTCAAATCTAATTCAAAAGTTTAGTGGAAAAAGCAAACAATAGACACCCAACAAAGTAATAAATCTACACATGTTGGGATATATATATCCTAACTTATACACCATCTATTATTCGAACTGTGCGATACATATTTCTTACTCTGCTGCCTGATTCATATTGATCACTGACAAGTATTACATACCTTGGTAGAAAAGAGTGTTGTTGCAGCATTCAAGTTATTATTTGGATACTCCTGTGCGTGCAAATTTTTAGGCAGAGAGGATAAAGTGATAGCCATCCTGACATTCATACAATCATTTGAGCCCACTCAACGGTTTTCCTCTTGTAGCATTCACCATTCCGAAAACCCATCGATCATAACCCACAACTTCGAAATATTAACCCTCTGCCATTTTGAATGTATTTAAATAATATTATTTATCGAGGCTCAAGTTAATTGGCTGTTCTCGTTGTTGTGTCCTATCATTATTTATCATTAGATTTGAATTTTTAAATAATATATTCTAATTTATCTCATCGATTTTATGAAAGGAAGGCTTAAAATGTAAAATATTTTTAAAATCTATTTATTTTAATTTTGTTATAAATACTTTTATTATTATATTAAATTCAATTTTATATATAATATAAATTATTAAACTATAAATTAATAGAACGTGATACTTTTGGATTTGGAAGCATAAAAAATTGTGGTATTTCACATTCAAAATATAAATTACTATTATTAATAAAAAATTAACATATATATTTATTTAATAAAAAATTTATATTAATATGGTTAATAAAAATTATAAAAATATTCTAATGCAAATTATTTTATATGAAAAATGATTCTATCAATTTTATATTATAATTTTCCCATTAAAAATTGTATGTGAATTTTAAAACAAAAGAGAATAAAGTTGTGTAAAGTAAAAGCCCTTGAAAGTATCATGGAGAGTACTTTAGTTATTCTTGCATGAATTAGGTATTTATATTTTTTTCAAAAAGAAAAAACGAGTATCTTATATTAACTTATAAGAGTTTACATCAAGAGTATATGTGCACTATTTCTAGGCATCATACAAACTACTATTCCTCAAAGACAACGTAATTACTTTTTATAAGCATGATACTTTTGTTGTTCATGTATTTTTCTCTCGAGTTTGTGAGTTAATTTATCTATATGTATATATGGTTTGTTTATTTTTATTGTTGTTGTTAACATCTATGTAGAGTTTAGGTAGAGATAGCTCAAATGTTGAATGGAAGAACAACATGCCCATCAATGGGATGTTGTCACCGAGATCGGATGTTATCACCAGCATTGTGTGAGTCTCAGATGAGCCTAGACACCTCTTCGTATAATTTATTTCCCTCATAGGTGGCTCCCACCCTAATGAGTGTTTCGTTCCCAACCTATACTTTTATGCGCTAAGTAATTTTTCTTATGCATGTTTTTCATTTCTTCATTGGTTAATGTTGTTGAGATTGCAACAAGATGATGAGCTTAGTGGAAAGAAGTCGCCTTCACTAAGTGGGCCCGCAGGCTATTTTTGGCGCAAAGTCTATTTTTAGACTATGTCTATTTTTAGACATATGGATCATGTTCTATGAGTTGCAGGATGCTAGTTGTGGATGGTTGGTCAAGTCAGAAAAAATAGATGGACTTCTATTTTTAGACATATTGG
Organism: Pinus albicaulis; assembly: GCA_034641835.2. Lineage (NCBI taxonomy): Eukaryota > Viridiplantae > Streptophyta > Pinopsida > Pinales > Pinaceae > Pinus > Pinus albicaulis. The sequence goes on along the minus strand of CM076577.1, from coordinate 952,158,404 downwards.
GCGGAATCTATTTTTAGATTGCCAGTCTAAAAATAGATATGTCGAATATTATTAGCTCTTAATAATATTTTGACTATAAACATTATCTTATTCTCTTGGAGCACTTCAGTTAAGTGCACAGATGTGGCACAGGAGCTGACAGAAGGAATTACGCTATTCCTGAGGGTTAAGTGGAGCTATTGCATGGATACTTCAGTTAGAACTCATGTGAGAGATTTTGGTGGAGTTGATTGAGGAAGTTAATGGAGTTATGTTCAGTTTAACTAATCTAAACATAGTTGAGCTAGTTGTATCTAGTCTAACTGATTGATACACTAGTGAGAGTGGTGTGAATTAATTATTAATTAATTCACTAATTATAAACTCATTAATCGACTAAATAATACATCAGTTAACTTCAGTGCATGGACAGTTTCAGTGGAGACCAGTGCAGAGATAGGTGAAAGAGCAGGTTAACTATCAGTTGTGACTATACTGTTGCATATTTGCAACAACTAGTGATTGGAGAAGCCAATGAAGATTGCGCAGTACAAGCCGAATTAGTTTTTATCTATTTAATGAAACCATCCCATATATTTGAAAAGGCAATAGAGGCTGGCTATCAAGTGGCTAAGGGTTGGAGCATGAACTTTGCTAGATCTAGCTTGATAGTGTGTAGCAATTGAGGGTGTGCATGAGAGCTTGTGAGGAGCTTTTGTACTATGATTGTTACATGATCTCCATGGCATGTATAATATATAGATAGTTGGGGTTTTCAACTTTAAGCTTTCCCATTAAATAATGTGTTCATATGTGTGATTGTTTGTGTTTTTAATGTATGCATGCAATTGATTTTATTTCCGCATGTAATGATCAATGTTAGAAGAGATTTTGTATTGTGCATGAAGATAAAATAGTGTGTGATCAGGAGAATCTCGGTGAATAATATATCATTTATTCAAATTTTCTACATGGTATCGGAGCGATATTGATCATTGGAGAAATTGCAAAACATTGAAGCAGTTGAGTTTTGTGCTGGTGGAATTCGAATTTGCAGCAGTGTTTTCTTGGTGTCAAAGTTGAGATGTCTTTCAACGGATTGCGATTGGAGTATGCCCTTGAGGGCAGCTCGAATTATATTGCATGGAAGGACGGGATGGAGGCGGTGCTGGAGGATAATGGGTTGAAGGAGTTCATAGATGCAGAAATTCCAAAACCTGCTTCTAGCGATGCTGCCGCACTTGACGCATGGCAAAAGAAGACAAAAAAATGTCGAAGGATTCTGTTGGAAGGTGTGAAGGATCACATAGTGTCCAGCCTTCATGGTAAATCTTCTCCATTCTTGATGTGGAAAGATTTGACAGACTTGTTCCAAAGCAAGAGCGATCAGAGGAAGTTGGCGCTCAAGGACAAACTCAGGAACATAAAGATGGAGAAAGGCGACAGTATGCCTAAGTACCTCACGAAGTTCATCCAATGCAGGGATGAGCTGGGAAGTGTGGGGGTTACTGTTGATGATGAGGACTTGGTGACCTTGGCTCTCCTTGGGCTTCCAAAGAGTTGGCATTCCTATCAAGACTTTGTCAATGGTCGGGAGAAATTGCCAGGATGGGAGCGACTTTGGTCGGATCTTGTGCAAGAGGAGATAAGGCGGAGTACCAGGGACGGATCTTCATCAAAGAACTCTGATGAAGAGAATTGCGCTTTGGCTGCCAAAGTAAAGAAAGGGAAGAGCAAGAAGCATGCTTCTCAATCCGGTGCGAAAGGCAAGAAGCAGGACATGTCCATGGTGAAGTGCTTTCACTGTCACCAACACGGACATTACGCCACTAATTGTCCACAGAAGAAGAAAAATAAGCAGGCTACTGGGACTGTAGCTGGAGAGGCCCTAGCCTCGCAGTTTGAGCTGGATTTTTCGCTAATCGCATGCTTGGTCTCAACTGTGATGGGTTTAGTGTGGTTTCTTGATAGTGGTGCATCTTTTCACATGACAGGAGATCGAGATTTGTTTACTGATCTGGATGAGAAATATCTTGGAGTGCACATCAAGATGGGCGATGATGGTAGATACAGTGCGACCGGTATCGGTACCATTTCCTTTGAGAGGGTGCGGTAAGCCTTCGTATTGAAGGAAGTGATGCATGTTCCAAGATTGAAGAAAGAATTATCTACGTGGCGATGTTAGAAGACAAGGGATATGATGTTGTCTTCTTGAGGAAAAGGCTTTCTTGTGATAAGGTGGCCCCAGTGAGACCGGAGGATAGGGGTTTGAGTTAAGAACCTTTATCAATTGCGGGTAGATGGCTGCGCAGCAATGGCAGGCAAGGCATAAGGAGTGGTGAGCCGGGATGAGGGCGAGAAGCATATGAGACCGATTGGGCACATGCCATGGAGCTTTGAAGATGCGCGATTTCTATTTGGGCTTCCTAAGGGTACTCTTGCAGCGATAGACACTCGGATCAGTGCAAGGGGTGTACCTTGGGAAAATTTGTGAAAGCCACCTTTCACAAGAAGGATAGTCGCGCCACGACGATCCTTGAGAGAATTCACACAGACGTGTGTGGACCTTTCGGTGGCCGACGACAAAGCATGTAGGTATTATGTGATGTTGTTGATGATTTTTCTCGTAAGTGTTGGATCTTCTTCATGCGGAAGAAGAAGGACATACTCAAGTTACGTGAGTTCAAGACGCGGTTGAAGAATCGGGGAGCGAGGTGATGTCTCTGGGAAGCGACAATGGTGGTGAATTCATCTCTGGTGAATTCAAGGACTTTTGCAGCGCAGAAGGAATTCGAAGAGAGCTCATAGCACCTCATAACCCACAACAGAATGGGGTTGCTGAGCGGAAGAACAGAACGATCATGGGTGCTGCACAGGTGATGTTGCATGATCAGGGCCTACCCATACACTTGTGGGCTGAGGCATGCAATACTACAGTATATGTGCAGAACCATTGTCCTCACGGGATACTTGGCATGAGTACACCCGAGGAGGTGTTTTCTGGTAAGAGGTCTGATATTTCCCATTTGAGGATTTTTGGTTCACCTGTTTACATTCATGTGACGAAGGATGCCAGGAAGAAGCTGGAGCCGACCGCAGAGGTTGGGATATTTGTGGGGTACACTGATACACCCCACAACTATCGTGTGTATTTTCCAGACAGTCGCAAGAATGTTGTGCGACGGGATATCAAATTTCATGAGGAGAAATCCATGAAGTGTTCGCTTGAGAGGGAGCCACACTTGCATGCGGATGAGGAGCTATTAGTTCCTAGGGATGAGTCTCGGGGATGTGGATCATGCAAGATGAGGTTCATGGAGTGGAAGAGACCACTGTTGCAGCCAACCATCGAGAGCGGAGGTACTACAAGGCGGGCGGCGGCTCAAGATGCAAAGAAGGTTGTAGGAGCACCTACATCACAGCGCAGACAGAGACAGTCACCTGACCGGTATACTGGATACATGGCTCTTATGAGCAAGTGTATTGTGACAGACCCATCCTCTTTAGAGGAAGCTGTGGAGGACGCCACATGGGTAGATGCCATGGTGGAAGAGTATGATTCGATTGTCAGAAACAGTGCATGGGAGATTGTCCCGAGACCGGAGGGTAAATCAGTGGTGGATTCGAGATGGATCTACAAAGTGAAGCAGGCAGCTGACGGGAGTGTGGAGAAGTATAAGGCAAGATTTGTTGCCCGAGGCTTTTCACAGATTGAGGGGATCGATTATGAGGAGACCTTTGTACCTGTCGCAAGGTATTCTTCCATACGGACGATTCTTTCTCTCTCAGCGCAGATGGGGTGGCACATTCATCAGATGGATGTGAAGACTGCGTTCCTCAGCAGAGTCATTGAGGAGGTGTACATGGAGCATCCCGAAGAGGTTTCGAGGTCTTAGGCGGCGGTTGCTGTGTGCGAGGAGCTCAGAAAGGCATTGTATGGGTTGAAACCAAGCACCTCGTGCTTGGTACACAGGATATATAGTTATTTCCTGGACTTGGATTCTCAAGAGTGAGGAAGATCGAACCTATACCGGATAGTGGTGGAGGGTAAAATAGTTCGATCATTGTACTATACGTAGATGATTTGATTTTGGTGATGAGCGACTGATACACTCATGCGAGGCTGATCTTGCAAGGAGTTTGAGATGAAGGACTTGACTTTGCCTCCTTCATTTATTTCACAGGATTGGAAATTTGGCGACGTATTGGTGGACTATTTGTTTCTGGAGATGTGTATAGGGAGATACTGGAGAAGTTCAACATGCATGGCTACAAGCCTGTTGATACTCCTCTTCCTGGTGGTTGGAGGAAGGAGGATGCTACTTCAGTGAAGGTAGTGGATGCCACTGTTTATCGACAGTTGGTGGGGTCGCTTATGTATCTGGTCAATACACGACCCGACATATGCTATGCTGTTAACCAGCTTTCACAAGCTATGGTTAAGCCAACCAAGATCTACTGGAAGGCAGACAAGCATGTATTGAGATATCTCAGAGGCACATCGGGATATGGATCATGGTACAGACAAGAGGATGATTTGAGGCGGCATGGCTTCACGGATCGGTATCATCATATCAGAGATTGTGTGCAGTGGAGGATCATGTTACTTTCATACATTCCCATGGAGGATCGGGATGCTGATATCTTGACGAAGGCGCTCACCAGGAGAAAATTCGAATACCACAGGGGCAGGATAGGGGTTGCAAATAATCCTTATCTTGTTTAGAGGGAGTGTTGAGATTGCAACAAGATGATGAGCTTAGTGGAAAGAAGTTGCCTTCACTAAGTGGGCCCGCAGGCTATTTTTTGCGCAAAGTCTATTTTTAGACATATGGATCATGTTCTATGAGTTGCATGATGCTATTTGTGGATGGTTGGTCAAGTTGGAAAAAATAGATGGAATTCTATTTTTAGACATACTGGGCGGAATCTATTTTTAGATTGCCAGTCTAGAAATAGATATGTCGAATATTATTATCTCTTAATAACATTTGGACTATAAACATTATCTTATTCTCTTGGAGCACTTTAGTTAAGTGCATAGATGTGGCACAGGAGCTGACAGAAGGAATTACGCTATTCCTGAGGGTTATGTGGAGCTATTGCATGAAGACTTCAGTTAGAACTCATGTGACAGAGTTTGGTGGAGTTGATTGAGGAAGTTAATGGAGTTGTATTCAGTTTAACTAATCTAAACATAGTTGAGCTATTTTTATTCAGTTTAACTAATTGATACAATTAGTGAGAGTGGTGTGAATTAATTATTAATTAATTCACTAATTATAAAATCATTAATCAACTAAAGAATGCATCAGTTAACTTCAGTGCATGGACAGTTTCAGTGGAGACCAGTGTACAAATAGGTGAAAGAGCAGGTTAACTATCAGTTGTGACTATACTGTTGTTATTTGCAACACACATATAGGTGGAGAAGCCCATGAAGATTGCGCAGTACAAGCCAGGTGGTTTATCTATTTAATGAAGCCATCCCATAGCATTGAAAATGCAATAGAGGCTGGCTATCAAGTGGCAAAGGATTGGAGCATGTGTTTTGCTAGATCTAGCTTGATAGTGTGTAGCAATTGAGGGTGTGCGTGAGAGCTTGTGAGGAGCTTTTGTACTATGATTGTTACATGATATCCATGACATATAATATACAGATAGTTGGGGGTTTTCAGCTTTAAGCTTTCCCATTAAATACTGTGTTTATATGTGTGATTGTTTGTGTTTTAATGTATGCATGCAATTGATTTTATTTCCGCATGTGATGATCAATAGTAGAAGAGATTCTGTATTATGCATGAAGCTAAAATAGTGTGTGATCAGGAGAATCTCGGTGAATAATATATCAGTTATTCAAATTTTATACAAATGTGGTGCTTATATACCCTATACCATGATTGATGCGACATAGTGTCCTCAATAGTGACTTATATTCCACTATTTTGTATATGGATGAGGAGCAGTGGAGGGGAATAAAGGCAAGGTTCTCTCCAAGCCTTTGGAGTCCATAATGAAAAATAAACCAAATATAGAGGGAATGTGTCATATTTCGAGCCATTTAAAGAATGTGAATTGATATGGGGCTCCGAGTCAACATCATGCCAGCAACTAGTCACTAATTCCATATATGTGCATCCTACAAGCCAAATTGGAAGTCTATTTTAGTGTTATACCTTTTAATGGATTTGGAAAGAGAAACCTTCCTATCATGTCTATTTTTGAACCTCATGAGTTATTTATGCAAGGTATTAAAGTAATTTTCTTTCACATATCTCTATAGATTTAATCAATGTAAATACAAAGTACTCTACTAGAGTCAATAAACAAGTTTTCATTGACAAGGGTTTTGTCATCGCAACAAAGAGGAGAGGATGGTTTGAGTAGTATGTGGTCAATTTAAGATGTTAGCCAAATAGGCTAGGGAGAAGTTAAAAGAAAGATGAGAAGTATGATTTGACTCTATCTCTTAGATTTTATGTCTTTGGAGAAGACAACAAAAAAAGGTTGTGGGATATATTAGGATGTTTGTATGAATCAAAGTTCTTGATAAATAATTTGTTTCTTTTAAAGATTATGTATCATCTTAGAATGGATGATGGTGACTCTCTGAAAGAGCATCTAAACTCATTTAATACTCTAATAAGTCCACTTATCTCTATTAATATTAAGATGGATGAAGAAGATAAGTGTATTACCTTGTTATGTTCTTTGCCAAACTCTTGGGATGATATAGTTGTAGCAATTGGTAGTACTACTTAATTCACATGAAAGTTTGAATATGTAGCCATATCTTTATTATTAGAGAAATTGATGAGAAAACCCATGGAGTGTGTGCCCAAGGATGTTTTAACAACAATGGGTCATCCCTAAGAGAGAGAAAATAAGTATTCAGGGGGAAAATCTAAATCTACAAGAAAATATATAAGGAAATTTTGAAAATAAGGTGAAGTATGGCATTATAGAAAAGATAGAAAATCTAGGAATGTTGATAAAAGGGATTTAATAATGACCTTCCATTAAACAAAACCTCCACAAAAGGAGGCAATGATTACTTGGCATTGACAAATAAACATTCATATTGTAATGTATGGTTAATTTACTCAAGTTTCATATTAATTCTCATAGGGAGTGGTTTTATGAATATAAAAAGTACAATGGAGGTGATGTTTTATAAAATACAACTTGATAATGAAAATCATAAGATGTGGAGGGGTCAAGCTACAACTCAAAGACGATATGATTATAACTATGCTTGGGGTTCTACACACTATAGATATGTGTAATGTACACCTCCCTTCACATCTACCCAAGTAACCGGCCAACCGGAGTAAACATGAGCTAAGGGCAGTTAAGAACATACTCAACCTCCTTGGTGACTTTAAGGAAGTGGAATCGGTGTAGAAAACCATAAAAAAAACTCTTTGCACCTGATACATGACCCCCAAAGGTTATCTTAATCATCAAGCTGACTTGTCCCTGGGTCCCACTGACTTTTGCTAAAGAACACCCTCGGACACTCCCTTGATATGGACAAGGGTGCATCTAGGAGGATTTGGTCGCACCCATAGCATGGGCATGCGTGCGTCCAGAGACTCAATTGCCCAGACTTGTGCCTGCATTCACGGGATTTAAGGCACCTTTTAAGCCCAGAATCGCAGACATTGCCCAAAAATTCATGTAGCTTTCAGTAATCATTAAACACATGATGACAATAACAAATAGCCAAAAACTAACTCCAATACTAGGCTTGTCCATCCCCAACCAAGACTGACATTCTGTCAAACACTTGGCATGAATGAAATCTACAAGGCTAGAACACAAGAAAGAGCATGAATGACTGAAAAATCCTATGAAACATTACAAGAAGGATCACCACCCTCTTCCTTGAACATATATGACTTCAATCAGGTCTTGCATCCATTATTTTAACAATTACAAGTAAATACATGAAATAACCATGACATGAACCAGTCATTTAAACATGCTTATAACCAACATAAAACCATGGAAATAACAATGAGATGACAGCCACTAAATCCACACATTAATAAGTACAAAAGAAGGAGAACTTAGCTTCCATTAAACATAGGCAATAACTGACTAGGTTCGGGACTTCCACATACCACCCAACCATAAATATGGTTGAGCCAAATCTCTCTTCAGCCAATCACCCTCGTGCCATATTCCAAGCATGAATGTGGGGTCTCATGGATAAACCAATCCAAAAACATAACCAAGGGAAGCCAAAGGTTAAACCACCTCCACACTCACCATATTGTGATCACACCAAAATCGGTGCTCCGATCACAAAACCAAACCGAACTTGGAATGTCATCTAGAATCCATCACTATCCTTGAGGAATTTTTTGTCTCTCTATCTCTTGGGCTTTACCGCAATCCAGTCTCATATCACTAGGCCCTAAACCAAGACACCTCCATTAGGCTTTACCGTGTATCTCGCCAAAATCGTTCAAGGGATTCCTAGGCCTTTGGGAATGAACCTGAGACCACCTCCGCCCCAGATTAAAAAAATCCATCCAGAAATTCCAAAGCTCAAAACTGAGATCAAAATATCAACACACCATGGCATCTGGAAAAAGGCAAGGTAAGGTTGAAAACCATTGTCAAAACCTGGCAAAACCATGCCACCGACAACAAGAGAACCAAATACCAACATGCACAAGCCATGCATGTCCAAACCAGCTAGGAAGTCACACATGCAATATGTTACCTACAAGTATTCTTGTTGAAGCTGCTAGATCTTGCTCTTCGTTGCTTGATCTTTTCTTTCCTTCCTTTCCTTGTCCTTCCTTTGCTTTCTTTCCTCCTTCTTGGCTCAATGTTGATTTTCTCCAAGAAAAATCTAAGTACCCAAGAGTATGAGAGAGAGGGAAAATAATGAGAGAGCTCAAAAATTGAACTGAAAAAAGGTACCAATTGATCCTCTGACACCTTTTTATCAATGAGGCCTCTATTTTCTTCATTTTTCATAATTTTCCTTCATTTTCCTCGTCACATGCAACCTGTGACCTTTTACCTTCCTTTTCTCCTAATTTGCTTTATTTTCATAAATAAATGTGCCAAAAATACTTTTTGCCTCTTTAATTCCTTAGCCATTGCCTTTGCCATCCTTAGCCATAAACACATATCCATTGATGCTCACTAGGATATATTTGCCCAACATTCAGCTTGGAATAAGTTTCCCTTAATTGTGGTCTTATTTTGCCTTTATTGAATTTTATTACATAAATATTTTTCTCGGGTCTATTATAGAACCCTCCCTCTTGGGGAACACCATCCTCGGTGTTAAACTGCACCTACACCTCAGCAAAACTGATGAAAAGCAAACATACTACCCATGGAGATTTATAACTTAGCTCTAAGCAATATTCACAATAAGTAACCTGCTCAAAAGAAAAAGCCATGATAACATGACCATGTAACAACCATACTGCTCATTGGAGCTGTTGGGGTTCCCATGTTTTGGCTAGATTGGCAAGACCAAAAGATGAGACAACATCAAACCACCTTTAGACCTCAGGATCTAGCCTTCCTGGGTCCAGAGAGGGATCTCTCTATGATTGTTAAAGGTAATGTCTTTGAAGGTCAAAGGTTTAAGATATTAGGCTAGTTATAAGGCTCAGGGTTTGTTTGTTTGATTGTTTGTTTGGTTGCTGGTTATCAGGAAAGAAGGGTTCAATGTAAGGAAAGGATGAGCAAAGAGGATTTAGGCAGAGGTGAAGTATTCTAGGGAGCATTCAAAACCATTGGGCAATGGATTCAGGAAAGGGTTTACTTGCTATTCAATGTGCAGGCTTTCAGTTGGGCTAGTCATCTAAAACATTGGGTCTTAAAGATGATAGGGTGGCATGAAAAGGTAAGGGAGGAGGAAACAATAAAGATTTAGAACACAAAGTTAAAGACCTAAGATCAGAGAGAGACTTTGAACTCTCAATGCTTCGGCCTCCAGCTTGAGGGATCTTAGAAAGGTTCAATCAATTGAAAAGAAAGGATCTAGTGAATGAAAACAGTTATAGACCTCAGTGTTTAATTCTTTCAATTAAATCCTAACAAGAACATCTAAGAACATATTCATTTAATTCATACATCAGCTAGTAGGCAATAACATCCACTACACTGGTTAAATTAACTGAAATCAACTCTTAGATAACACATTTAGTAGAAAACATCAAAGGCAAGGAGAGCATAAACATAGGGTACCTAACAAGGGTAAATCCTATGCCAGATTTTTGATGCAAGCCAGTAGAAATGAAATAAAACGGAATGTAAGTTAAACACAAATACAGAGATAGAAAAACATCACCGCTGCTTTAGATCAGGATCCAAAGAAATGTGCTTGTCATATTAAAAAGCAACACCAGTCAAGTACAACATTTTTAATAGCTGGATACTCAGTCTGAAAACATCTTCCTCAGCCTATCTTACAACTTTACACAGAGATTATGTCTCAAAAGAAACTGCTTGCAATTCTCTGATAACTGATCAACAACGTTTACAATGAGTTCCTTCACGAATTTATAGCTCAAGTGGAGCAGAGAAAGTAGGTGAAAACTAAATGCAACATTAAAACTCAGGAAAGGAAGAGGGCCGAGGCCCATTCTATTTAAATTCTGTGCATTTATCCATGGCGCTCTTTGGGTGAAAGAGTGGTCTTGTCCAGGCTTCCATTTACTCCGGTATGTCTCTGATGTACTTTGGCTGCAGTACTCTGTAGTACTTCTGGTGAATAAACAAAAAGTAAATAAATGATGCTAGGGTCTGCCATACTGTGAATCAAATGCTCTGATAGCATCAGGATTGTTGTCAGGGAGGAAGCTTCACTTGGACACAATGTAGACTGAAATAGAAATGCGTACCGTGTCCTTGCTCAGGAAAAACATTCGGCTGATTTGAAAACCCTGCCACCATTATTTCTGTGTATTGGACTTTCTGGTTGATCCTCGGGGTCTTCAATTCTGGTACCTTGCCTTTTAAACACTGGATTAAGGCTTAAGATCTTCAACAATGTGTTTTAGACCTTTAATTCCCTCACTGATACTCTTTGCCGCTTAAAACTGTCTCTGTCAGTGAAAAACTAAGTTTTAATGGCGCTGGAGAGGTTTTGCAGAGCTTGAATTCTGTCCTTCGATGAAATTTATGTTGCAGACACCTTTCCGGACAATTCCCTGTAATATCAGGCTCTAAATTCAACTTCTTCTGCACACTGAACCACCACAATAGCGAATATGAATCATGGCGGTTTTTCGCCGCCTGTAACCCTACAAAACATGAAAAAACGTTAAGAAAAACATGCATGGAGGTGGTGGATGCAACAGGGATGACGAGAATGGCCATGTAGACTGGTAAAATGGCAGAAAAGTGCAGGATTACGGTGGAAAATGGTCGTGGCGAAAGTTGGCGGATTGTGGCGAAAAATTTAAATGCAAACCTTTGAAAAATGACCTCTTAATGAAAAATGAACGAAATATAAGGAGGGCGGAGGGCAACATGATAAAAACACGTGGAGAGGTGATGTTGCGTGACCCAGTTGATGGCAGGGCCTGAATTTAATTCTGGACCATCCGATCTCAGGAGGAGAATGACGGTGGAAAATGTATCGGAGGGCGACGGACGGTGGGCCAGGGGTACGGATACCTTGGGTTATCCACCGTGCAACTTCGGGGTGCGATGACCATTGGATGGAGGGCTTCAGATTGAACGGTTGATATGCATATCGCGCCAGGTTTTGTGTCAAACGATAATGCGCGATAAGTAGGCGGTTTTCAAACAGTGCCGCTGCCACGTGTCATTTGATGAGTGGAATCGCTCCGAAATGAAAATTACCACCCAACCTCCAAACGCGGTGCGATGGAAACTGGTGGTTTATGAACAATGTGCGTTGGCATGGGGACCACCGAGGCGGGCGGATTCCGGACCGTTGATCTGCGGGTTGAATGAATGGTTGCAATGCGATGATCGGGGCGGTGGAAATTTGAACGGTAGACGTAGAGGGGGTGCGACGACCGTCCGATCTATACAGATCAACGGTTAATACTGCGCCCGATATCCAACTGAGATAAGCGCCTTTCACCTTGGCGCCTGGTCTCAGCGCTGGGTCACGTGGAGGGGAAAGGTGCAGGGGTTTGGCCGAAAGGGGCTAGGCCCACATATATGGAGAATATGGTTTTTGGGTAATTTTTAATGCAATTTGAGGCTAGAGGAGGGCTACTTAAACCAAACAAGGGGTATTTGGAGGGTTTAGGAAGGGATTTAGGAGGTTAAAAGGGATACTTTGACAAAGGGAAAAATTTTTGAAATGGGAAATTCTGCAGGGACCAAAGGGCAAATGTAGAGTTTTTGGAGCACAACTTTTGCAATCAGTGAGACTTTATAAAGGGAGTCAGTAGAGGGAATTTTATCAAAGGCAAAGGCACACGAGACTTCAAGGATGATGTGTCTTCAGGGGAGATGCATTCCTTGAAGGCTCAAAACAATTTAGCCCCTTACTTTGCTTGTCCAAAAAATTTATAGGGGGCTAACAGTGGCTCCACATGGGGATGGCTTCTTCTTGAAGGAGTCAAGAATTCAGAGAATAGATCTTTGGTGTAAGCCAGATGCTGTTGCTTGAGCCACTTTTCTTCTTTGATTTTCAGCTGCCACAAATATGATAGATCAGCAGAAACACTCCCAAACAATCTACCTACCCATCCTACAGTCCTAGCATTTTTTCTTCTTCTAGGGTGCATTTGGACTAGCAGACCCTTTACATCATTTATTTTTTACAAACAATAAAATAAACCTATTATATTTCTACCCTTATTGCTCCATGAGACCAGATTAGTCTGTTGGTCTCATAGTTTCTCTACTTATTCTAACATCTGCTGGGATTAAACTGTCAGATTTCTTCTCTACATTCTACAACAGAAATTTAAAAAAAGTCAAACTAGGATTAGACAGTCTAGTTTGTTATGGATCCAAGGCATAAATACAGTTTCACATGGACAGAAACTTGCAGAAAACTAGAAACAAAACTTTGAAGGCTTGAAATTTGAAGTTTTGAAGCATCCTTCTTCTCTTTGTGACTCAAGTTTTGAGCTTGTTAGAGTCACTTTCTTTTCTTCATCTCAGCTCTCATGTTGGGCTTGTTAGAGTTGATTCTTCTTTCTTCTTTGCTGGTCCAGGTTTTGGGCATGTTTGAACCAACTATCTTTACTTTCTTTGGCTCAAGTTTTGATCATATTAGAGCCAATCTTTGCACTTCAGAGGTTCATGTTTTGAGCATGTCTGAACCTCTCCTTTATTTCTGTTTTTATATATATATATATATATATTTTTGGAACATTCACTCCTTTTCTTGAACATAAAACACTGCAATGGTATGTACAATGGAAATGGAAACTGGAAATTGGAAATCATCAGAAGTAGTGTTTGAGCATCCTGCCATTGACAGGACCCCCAAATAGCTCTGTACCATCTAACTCTTGTAGAAAAAAGGCATTTGGACCCACAGTGGCCTAGATGATGTAGGGACCTTGCCACAAACTGTCAAACTTGTCGTGCTTTCCTTTGTCCTCTCTCCTTGAGTCCCACTTCAGAACTTTATCCCCAACTTTGAAATCAGAGGCCTTAGTTCTTTTGTCAAATAACTTCTTTATATTTTCCTGAACCTTGATAGCTCTGTTATAGACCTCTTCCCTTGTTTGTTGGAGATGAATTTTCTGGTTTATTCTCCTCACCATGCTATCTTCTTCTGTTTGTATCTCTTGAACAAGTTTAATCACTGGTATCCCAAGGCTGGTGGGAAACACTGCTTCTGTTCCATAGACAAGCTGATATGGTGACATGCCAATGGATTTCTTTGTTGTAAGCCTGTGAGCCCACAGGGCATGCACTAACTTTTTGTGCCATGACTTTTTGTTCTCTTCCAACAGCTTTTTGATGATGATCACCAGGCTCTTGTTTGATGATTCAGCTAATCCATTACCTTGAGGGTAATAGGTAGTTGAATGACTGAGTGTTATTTGATACCTGTGACAAAAATCAACCATTTTCTTGGATCCAAAAGCGGCAGCATTATCAGTGATTATTTTCCTTGGGCAGCCAAACCGAGAGAGGATATGACCTTCTAGGAACCTAATGATGACTGAATCTGTGGCATTCCTAGTAGGTATGGCCTCTATCCACTTAGTGAAGTAGTATGTGGCTGTTAAGATCCATTTGTGTTGTGCAGAGGAAGCAAGATGAATTTCTCCTATGAAATCTAGGCCCCATTGCATAAAGGGACCTTCAACAGTGATGGGTTGTAGAGGTAAGGGAAGGAGTTTTCTTTTGCCTTCAAAAATCTGGCATTTGTGGCAGGCAATTATCATCTTATGGATATCATTGAAGAGTGTAGGCCAATAGTAGCCAGCTCTGAGTATTTTGTTTGCAGTGGCTTTCCAGTTCATGTGACCTCCACACTCTCCTGCATGGAATTCTTGTTTAATCCTTTCTGCTTCAATTTCAGGCAAACATTTAAGCAGTAGGCCATTTGGATTTTTCCAGTATAAGCCTTCATTCATTATGCAATAGCTTCTGGCCTTTAGCTTTAAGAATCTGGCCTTGGTCTTTGATAGTTCAGGAGGGGCATTGAGGTGTGTAAGCACATACAGAATGTCAGAATACCAAGGAGAGCTCTGAAACTTCTCCTCAACAGTGGGATCAGGTAATCCTTGCTGCTCATCCAAGGCATCTACCATGTTAATGTCTAGGGCTTGTAGATTTGATTCAGCCATTAGTTGAGCTAGGCCCTGACCTTTGATCAGTTTGGTGGGTTTTATCTCAAGGTCGTACTCTAAGATCACAGCAATCCATTTGCCCCTCTTCCCATCTGGGTCTTGGGACAAGATGTCTTTAACCACTATGTTGGGTACATAGGCTATGGTGTGGGAATGCAGTGTGTACACCCTAAAGTATTTCAAGGCCTTAACCAAAGCATAGGCCTGTTTTTCCATAATGTTGTATTTCAAGGGTGCGTCTCTGAGTGCTTTGCTAAAGAAATAAATGGGTTGTTCCTTTCCCTCTGGATTTTTCTGCAGTAGAACTGCAGCTATCGTATGCTTGGAGGCAAATGAAAAAATCAGGAAATCTTTTGAGAAATCTGGGCTGATTAAAACAGGAGCCTGGGTGAGTGCAAGTTTAACTGATTCAAAATATTTCTTAGCTTCAACATTCCACTTAACTCCTACACCTTTCTTCAGCATGTTATTCATATTTCTAAGGTGTTCAACTAAGTTGGGAATAAACCTCCTGAGGATGTTGATTTTCCTAATAAAGGAATGTAACTCCTTGATGTTTCTCAGGTGTGTGATTTGTAGTATTCCCTCAACTCTTTGTGGATCTATCCTAATCCCTTTCTCAGATATGATGTGGCCAAGAAGCTTACCTTCTTGCAGCCCAAATATAGTCTTTTTAGGATTCAGTGACAGACCAAACCTTCTACATTTTTCAAACACTCTTCTCAGGTGTTCTAGGTGTTCTTCCTCAGTCTTGGAGTAGACTGTTATGTAATCCAGGTAGATGACAATGAAGTGTCCTATTTCATCTGAAAAAGCTATGTCCATTGCTCTTTGGAAGGTTGCACCAGCGTTCATTAGTCCAAAAGGCATCTTTACATACATAAAAGTGCCCCATGGAGTGGTAAAGGCTGTTTTGAGTTGGTCTTCTGGGATTACTAAAACTTGGTTATAACCTGAAAAACCATCCAGCAGGGAGATCCTTTTTGAGCCTACTACCTTCTGAAGGATGTGTTCCATTTTTGGCAAAGGGTAATTGTCTTTGAGTGAGGCTCTATTAAGATTCCTGAAATCTATGCACAATTTGATCTCCCCTGTTTTCTTTCTCACAACCACTAGGTTTGATACCCAATCAGAGAACCTCACCGGCACAATTATGCCTGCCTCATACATCTTCTTAATCTCTTTTTCTACTGCAGGAAATTGTTTTGGGTTTATTCTGCGAAGTTTTTGTTTGAAGGGCTTCTGATTTTCTTTCAAGGGTATTTTATGATGTATGATGTTTGTGTCATAGGCCCTTAAGTCCTTATAACTCCAAGCAAACACATCAATGAATTCCTTGAATAGGTCAATGTATTTCTTTTTCATGTTTGCAGGCAGGGACTTAGCCAATTTGATCATCTTGGGTTTATCTTCAGTGCCTATATTTCATTCCTCGACATCAGAATCTGCATGTTCTATAGTGGGCTTTTTTGCTACATCATCAAAGTCAAAAAGGTCTTCTAAAGGTGCCAGACCTCGAGGTATGTTCTTATCTTTGGTCTGCAGCACCTCTACTGCTTCACTATCTGCGTTTTCACATTTTTCATTTGGATTTCCAATTTGTTCATTTAAAGTGTTTATTTCTATATTACAGGGTGTTTCTTCCTCATCTGAGGACTCTTCACTTAGGCTGCTACTGTCAGATTTAGAGTCTGAATCAGAAAATTCAAACTCGTTTCTGCCTACCAGGAAATCTTCAATCTGTTTATCACCCTCAAAGACCTGCCAATATTTTTCATTGTCCGGCACTGCAGGTCTGAATTTGGTCTGAATGATGATCTGTTGGTCACTGGGAGGCTTATGATACGAACTAGCCATGCAGGCTAGCCTATTTGCAATTTTGTTCTGACCTCTAGGGACAAACACTAGATCGTATTCTACAAAGGTTCTCAATAGATCCATGGCGTCATTCCTGTAGGCTCTCAGCCTGGGATGTTTGGCTGTGTATTCACCATTCACCTGTTTAATGATTAGTTCAGAGTCTCCATGTACAGTTATCCTACGGGCTCCTAGTTTTCTCAACAGGTTTAAGCCTAGGATAAGAGCCTCGTACTCTGCAATGTTATTTGTACATTTGAAGTGCAGGTTACATGCATGGCTCTCTGCATAGCCACTCTCTGTGTTATGTATCCACACTCCTGCCCCAGCAGTTCTTTTGGTGCATGACCCATCGAAATTCATTTCCCATAAGGTTTCATTCTCGGGTTTATCATCGTTTCGTTCTTGGTGTGGTGTATGTGTTTTTGAAGGGTGACTAATCAGCTGACTGCATTATGCTTCTGGTTCACTTTGAGTTTTTGTTTCAGTGCACTGTTCAAATTTTTCTACGTCTTTCTCCTCCGAGTCTAGAGTAGCCATTATGTTAAAGTCCATGGGCTCTGTTTCCTTGTTTGTATCTCTGTTTTTGGACTCTAACCCTTCTGAGGATTCATCATTACAGAGGATGAAGGAGTCAAGGTCTGTATGTATAGAGTATAAAGGTGAATTTTTCAGGCTTTTCGGGGCTACTAACCAGGAATTTCATTTGTGCCTCTCTGTACAGTCTTCTAAGTTGACCAAAGATTGGGATTGTGGCATAAGTCCCATCCATCTGCATTGTTCCTTACAGCTTGGCTCCCCATGATCTTGATAATAACATGCCATACTTGGGTGGCACATTTGCCACAACAACATCCATGACCATACATTTCACTGGAATCTGGGTAAGGCTTACACACAGGTCTTTGATTAGGCCAATACACTTTACTCTGCTAGAGTCAAATGAATATAGGTCTTTATAGGGACGGGTTATCTCTAGGCCTAATCTTTCCATCACTACTTTAGGCATCAGGTTGTGTGATGCCCCAGAATCATGCATTGCATTGTGGAGAATCTTATCATGGATATTAAGACTGATATAAAAAGGGGGCACTACTCCTTCCTGAAACTTTCCTTCTATATTTGGACCAAACAGAAGGGCAGGTTGATCATCACTCAGATTTACAGTGTCACTGTTCTCACCTAAATTTAATGCTTTCAAAATTTGGCCTTTATATACATCCTGAGTGGCCAACTCAGAGAGTGGGATAGAGATTTTAATTTTTGCAATCTCACTCTCCAAATTGAAAGTGGACTAACTCTTTGGAATGTTCAACTCTGTTTTGTTAGTCACCACCTTAGTGGCTGAAACAGTGTGTTGTTTCTCACTATGTACAGTGTTAGAAATTGTTTTACTAGGAGCACTAGCTGCAGTACTAGTGTTGCTAGTTGGTTGACCTTGTTTATCAATGTTTTGGTTGTCTTTTTCTTTTTTCTTCCCAGAACTCTCAGCTGCTGATTTGTTACTTTCAGCAGTCACTTTAGAAGTTTTCTCAGGCCTTTTCTTGATGGTAACCTCAGAAGCTTTTGGTTTGGCAGTGTCTAGGCTCTTTTTGCTTCTAATTTCATATTGTTCTTTGACCTGCATCATGGAATTTTCAAATCCTAACCTGTAATCTTCAGATTCTAACCATTCCTCACCCCAATATGAGGGTGAGGGCTGATCTTCTTCTATGTAACAGTTGTTGATTGAATTTTCTATTTCAAACATGTTTATTGTGTTCCCCTCAGACTCTTCTATGATTCCCTCATATTCATCTAAAAAGTTCTCTTGGAATGGGGGAATAACTTGCT
Organism: Pinus albicaulis; assembly: GCA_034641835.2. Taxonomy (NCBI): domain Eukaryota; kingdom Viridiplantae; phylum Streptophyta; class Pinopsida; order Pinales; family Pinaceae; genus Pinus; species Pinus albicaulis. The sequence continues at coordinate 952,139,955 of CM076577.1, read as the reverse complement.
GATTTGATTCTCTTTGTCTGTTGGGGGTGGCATTGTTTCTTCTAAAGTTCTGGTTCTGGTTATGGTGTTGATTTCTGTTTAGGTTATTAGCTGTGACAACCATTTTTTCCACCATTTTCTGTATATTTTCCATGTTTTTGGACATGCGGTCATTATTGGGGTCAAATGTGGAAGCTACATTGTCATCTCTATATGTTACCCTTTTCTCAACTCTCGATCTTGTTTTTTTCTCAATCAGATTTGCCTCTACACTCACTGCTCCTTTTTGCATGTCTTCCAATGTGTTGTAATCCCTCTCCCTAAGCTGGTAGGCCATGTCAGCATCAAGGCCTTCAGGGTACTTTACTAAAACCATACCTAGGGGAGGTTTCATGTGTGGAGGAAGAGCATTATAAATGTTGTTAAACCTTGTAGAGTAGTCCTGGACACTCTCTCCTACGTTTCTTTTCAGGTTCTTGTATTTTTCTAGGATTTGGAGAGGGTTAGCCTTAACTTCCCATTTGTTTATGAAAGTCTGATATAAAGCAGGAAGGTCTTGGATACTATTAGGAGGTAGGCCTTTGAACCATTTCTTCACATCACCTCCTAAGCTCTGGGCAAAGATTCTCATTTTGAATGTATCATCATCTATTTCCATGTAGTCAAAAGAATCTTCCATCCTATCTACATGGTGTTGGGCTGTAGTAGACTCCTTTGCAGTGAAGTGTGGGATCTTTGATTGATAATCATTTGGTAAGGAAACTAGAGGCCGGGGTAAAACCAGAGGTGCATACCAAGCTGCCATGATGATGTTTTGATGGGGAAAAGGGTTAGCTTGAGCAGCTGGTATATGGATGACATGGATGCTAGGACCAACAGAAGCTTGTTGGGCAGATTTAGGGTGGCAGAGCCCCAAGTTTTGAATGAAGTGAATATCAGGAGGTGTAGATGGAGGGGTCTGTCTATTCCAAAGGTGTTTACCACTTTGAGGTGGTGAACCAGGGAACTCAAGATCTGGCTGGTCTAGGACACTGAATGACCTAGTTCTTGGTAAAAAATTTTGAGTGCCTAGGTCAAAAACTGGGTCTAATAGAGCTGTAAAGTCTTCTGGTGTAGAGATAGTTCTTTGGATGTGGTTAGAAATAGTTGATTGTTTAGGTGTAGGAGATCTCTTGAAGATGCTCTCAGGGTTGTCAACTATTTCAGGGGGGTTTGGGTTAGGATAATCTCTTGTGTGAATGGTTCTTAAAGCCAGAATGTTGTTTTCTAACCAAGCAGCTTAACCCTACTTGTTACTTCTATTGTGGTTGATGTTGTTTTGGAGGCTGGTCTCCCAGTGGAGTCTTATGTGAAACCAAGATAATCAGCAAGCCTACTGATCACCAGTGGAGTCTTTGATCTTTAAGGGATTATGGAGTTGCCAGGTGGAAGGTTTAGGATGTTTCTAGAGGGTACACTGTCCACCACAGTGCTTATGAGATGTCCCTTTTCAAGGATATCTTCACAACACAGCAAACTCTAGCCAGAGATTGACTGGGAGGGCTTTTACCAGATATGTCACCTCTGAAAGAGTGTGAGATCTGGAGGCTACCTGGCCCTTTCCAGACTCTATCTAAGAGTGTGGGAGAAACACAAAATATGGTATAGAGGTTGATTTGTGAATAGGAGTGTTTAACTGCCAACCTAACCAGAGATTGTAGGTTTCTGAGGCTCTTATGATGTAGTAAGGTGAGAAATACTTAGAATTTCCCCAGCGGTGTCGCCATTATGTTGGGGTTCCCATGTTTTGGCCAGATTGGCAAGACCAAAAGATGATACAACATCAAACCACTTTTAGACCTCAGGATCTAGCCTTCCTGGGTCTAGAGAGGGATCTCTCTATGATTGTTAAAGGTAACGTCTTTGAAGGTCAAAGGTTTAAGATATTAGGCTAGTTATAAGGCTCAGGGTTTGTTTGTTTGATTGTTTGTTTGGTTGCTGGTTATCAGGAAAGAAGGGTTCAATGTAAGGCAAGGATTAGCAAAGAGGATTTAGGCAGAGGTGAAGTATTCCAGGGAGCATTCAAAACCATTGGGCAATGGAGTCAAGAAAGGGTTTACTTGCTATTCAATGTGCAGGCTTTCAGTTGGGCTAGTCATCTAAAACATTGGGTCTTAAAGATGATAGGGTGGCATGAAATGGTAAGGGAGGGGGAAACAATAAATATTTAGAACACAAAGTTAAAGACCTGAGATCAGAGAGAGACTTTGAACTCTCAATGCTTCAGCCTCCAGCTTGAGGGATCTTAGAAAGGTTCAATCAATTGAAAAGGATCCTAGTGAGATAGAAATAGGGTTCTAGACCTCCCAGTGTTCCCAATTCTTTCAATTAAATCCTAACAAGAACATCTAAGAACATATTCATTTAATTCATACATAAGCTAGTAGGCAATAACATCCACTACATTGGTTAAATTAACTGAAATCAACTCTTAGATAACACATTTAGTAGAAAACATCAAAGGCAAGGAGAGCAGAAACATAGGGTACCTAACAAGGGTAAATCCTATGCCAGATTTCTGATGCAAGCCAGTAGAAATTAAATAAAACGGAATGTAAGTTAAACACAAATACAGAGATATAAAAACATCACCGCTGCTTTAGATCAGGATCCAAAGAAATGTGCTTGTCATATTAAAAAGCAAAACCAGTCAAGTACAACATTGCCAATAGCTGGATACTCAGTCTAAAAACATCTTCCTCAGCCTATCTTACAACTTTACACAAAGACTATGTCTCAAAAGAAACTGCTTGCAATTCTCTGATAACTGATCAACAACGTTTACAATGAGTTCCTTCACGAATTTATAGCTCAATTGGAGCAGAGAAAGTAGGTGAAAACTAAATGCAGCATTAAAACTCAGGAAAGGAAGAGGGTCGAGGCCCATTCTATTTAAATTCTGTGCATTTATCCATGGCGCTCTTTGGGTGAAAGAGTGGTCTTGTCCAGGCTTCCATTTACTCCGGTATGTCTCTGATGTACTTTGGCTGCAGTACTTTGTAGTACTTCTGGTGAATAAAAAAAAAGTAAATAAATGATGCTAGGGTCTGCCATACTATGAATCAAATGCTCTGATAGAATCAGGACTTTTTTCAGGGAGGAAGCTTCACTTGGACACAATGTAGACTGAAACAGCAATGCGTACCGTGTCCTTGCTCAGGAAAAACATTCAGCTGATTTGAAAACCCTGCCACCATTATTTCTGTGTATTGGACTTTCTGGTTGATCCTCGGGGTCTTCAATTCTGGTACCTTGCCTTTTAAACACTGGATTAAGGCTTAAGATCTTCAACAATGTGCTTTAGACTTTTAATTCCCTCACTGATACTCTTTGTCGCTTCAAACTGTCTCTATCAGCGAAAAACTAAGCTTTAATGGCACCGGAGAGGTTTTGCAGAGCTTGAATTCTGTCCTTCGATGAAATTTATGTTGCAGACACCTTTCCGAACAATTGCTTGTAATATCAGGCTCTAAATTCAGCTTCTTCTGCGCACTGAACCACCACAATAGTGAATATGAATCATGGCGGTTTTTCGTCGCCTGTAACCCTGCAAAACATGAAAAAACATTAAGAAAAACATGCATGGAGGTGGTGGATGCAACGGGGATGACGGGAATGGCCATGTAGACTGGTAAAATGGCGGAAAAGTGCAGGATTACAGTGGAAAATGGTCGTGGCGAAAGTTGGCAGACTTTGGCGAAAAATTTAAATGCAAACCTTTGAAAAATGACCTCTAAATGAAAAATGAACGAAGTATAAGGAGGGCGGAGGGAAATGTGATAAAAACACGTGGAGAGGTGACGTGGCGGGACCCAGTTGATGGTGGGGCCTGACTTTAAATCTGGACTGTCCGATCTCAGGAGGAGATCGACGGTGGAAAAAGTATCGGAGGGCGACGGACGGTGGGCCAGGGGTACGGATACCTTGGGTTATCCACCGTGCAACTTCGGGGTGCGATGACCGTTGGATGGAGGGCTTCAGATCAGACGGTTGATATGCATATCGCATCGGGTTTTGTGCCGAATGATAACGCGCGATGGGTGGGCGGTTTTCAAACAGTGTCGCTGCCACACATCGTTTGATGAGTGGAATCGCTCCGAAATGAAAATTACCACCCAACCTCCAAACACGGTGCGATGGAAATCGGTGGTTTATGAACAGTGCGCGTTAGCATGGGGACCACGGAGGCGGGCAGATTCCGGACCGTTGATCTGCGGGTTGAATGAACGGTTGCGATGCGATGATCGGGGCGGTGGAAATTTGAACGGTAGACGCAGTGGGGGTGCGAAGACCATCCGATCTATACAGATTGACGATTAATACTGCGCCCGATATCCAACTGAGATAAGCGCCTTTCACCTTGGCGCTGGGTCACGTGGAGGGGAAAGGTGCAGGGGTTTGGCCGAAAGGGGCTAGGCCCACATATATGGAGAATATGGTTTTTGGGTCATTTTTAATGCAATTTGAGGCTAGAGGAGGGAAATGATAGAAGAAAAAGGGGTTACTTAAACCAAACAAGGGGTATTTGGAGGGTTTAGGAAGGGATTTAGGAGGTTAAAAGGGAGACTTTGACAAAGGGAAAAAAGGCTGAAATGGGACATTCTGCAGGGACCAAAGGGAAAATGTAGACTTTTTGGAGCACAACTTTTGCAATCAGTGAGACTTTATAAAGGGAGTCAGCAGAGGGAATTTTATCAAAGGAAAAGGCACAGGAGACTTCAAGGATGATGTGTCTTCAGGGGAGATGCATTCCTTGAAGGCTCAAAAACAATTTAGTCCCTTACTTTGCTTGTCCAAAAAATTTATAGGGGGCTAACAGGAGCTTTATAACTTATCTCATGGTCGTATTTACATCCATATACGTATGTACATATATAAAAACATCACCAAAACATATGCCAAACATATACCAAACACCAAACAAAAAAAAAAAATCCTCAACTTGCAAACAATGAAGGATACATGGCCTGCATCTGAATCACCATCTCCCATGTAGCTTCATCGGGACCAAAGTGCTTCCACTGCACTTTAAATTTCTCGATGGCTCTGTTCCTGAGCATGAGTTTCTTTTGCTGCAATATTCACTGAGGTTCCGGCTGGAATTCTCCTTCTTGCTCCACCTACAATACAAACCAATCAATAACATGATCAACATCCTTTATATACCTTTTAAGTAATCAAACATGAAACATATCATGGAATTTCACTATTGGAGGCAGTGCAAGTCGATAAGCCTTTGGTCCAATCCTCTTAAGGATCTCAAAATTCTCGCAATACCGTGGTGCCAACTTGGCACATGAACTGATCCTCAAGGAGCTCTTTTTGGGCTTGATGCGCAAATAAGCATGCTACCCAACATGAAACTCCTTAAATACCCTGTGTTGGTTTGCATAAATCTTATGTCTATCCTGTGTTGCCTTTAGATTCTTCTTTATAACCTAAATTTTATGCTCCATGTCTGCCAACATGTCTGGTCCAATCAACACCCTGTTAACTACATCACTCCAATTGATGGGAGTATTACAACTCTTCCATACAATGCCTCGAAGGGACTCATACCCAATGACTCTTGATACCCATTGTTGTATGCAAACTCAACCAGTGGTAGATACTCTTCCCACTTCCACTGTTGATGAATCACATATATCCTCAACATGTCCTCCAAGATCATGTTGACCCTCTTAGTCTATCCATCTGTCTACGGATGATAAGTTGTGTTGAAGCCAACTCTGTCTGGCACATATATTTTGTCCCTAAATTTGACCAATCCATCTGCCATAAGACAATAGTCCACATCCTGTACACATGTACCTGTAACTATACTCTGCTACAATCTATGCCTAAGATCCATATATCTGGCATCCGTCCGACTTGCCTACAAGATCCTATCTTGTAAATTTTTCCCATAGGAGCTCATGGTTGCAATGTGATTTATATATATCTACTTGCTAAGAGCATCTGCGACCCTATTCTATTTACTTTTGATGTATTTGATCTAAAAATCAAACTCACTTATCATGGACAATCATCTAGCTTGCCTAGGATTTAGATTCAGTTGGTCAAACAAGTACCTCAACCCATTGTGATTGATCATCAATACAAACCTCATGCCAAGAAGATAGTGCATCCACATCTTCAATGCATGTATGATTGTTGTTAGCTCAAGATCATGTGTCAGATATTTTTTCTCGTGTTCATTTAGCTTCAGTGACTCATAGCATACAACTTGTCCATCTTGCATAAGGACTCAACTAAGCCCTCTTTTGCAAGCGTTTGTACATAATATAAAATATTTGTCTAGATCCATGATATTTAACACTATATCATGTGTCAGCAACTGCTTAAGTTGTTCAAAACTAGCCTCACACTCCTCTGCCCACTCAAAATTATTATCTTTCCTCTACACTGATGTAATCAAATAAGCAATTTGTGGCAAGTTCCTGATGAACCTCCTATAATAGCCTGTTAATCCCACGAAAGATATTACCTCATCTAAATTTATAGGAGTTGCACACTCCATGATAGCTCTTACATTTTTAATATCTACCATTATGCCCTCCTTGGAGACAAAATGTCCCAAGTAGTGTACATCAGTCTAAAAGAAACTACATTTGCTGAGAGTAGCATATAATTGATGCTCTCTCAACAATCTCAACACTACTACCAAATGCTCGACATGATCTTCCTCATTCTTGGAATATACCAGTATATTATAGATGCATACAATTACAAACTTTTCCAAGTAAGGACACAACACACTATTCATCAAACACATAAATGTAGCTAGAGCATTAGTCAAACTAAGTGGAACTACAATAAACTCACAATGCGCATACCTGGTCTTGAATGCAGTCTTGTAGATGTCCTCTTCTTTGATGTGTACCTGATGATATCCTAATCCCAAATCAATCTTAGAGAACATTTTTGCTCCCTTCAGATGATCAAACACATAATAAATCCTCGGTAATGGGTACCCATTATTGATGGTCACTTTGTTAAAATGCATGTAATCAATGCACAATCTAAGAGTGCCATCATTATTCTTCACGAACAAGCACCCCAAGGTGATACACTTGGCCTAATGTATCCCTTATCAAGCATCTCTTTCATCTACAACTTTAACTCTACTAACTCAGGTGTGCTCATCCTATAAGGTGCCTTTGATGTTGGTGTTTCCCCTGGTACCAAATCAATAGAAAAGTCTACCTCCCTGTGAGGTGGAAACTCTGAAATATTTGCTGGAAACACATTCTAAAATCGTTGTAGAACTGGATACCTACTCAAAAAATATACATCCTCAACTTCCTTACCCTTGTCGTTAGAGATATGAACCGCAAATAGCACACATCCTTTCCTGCGACTACGCTTGGCTTGCATGGTTGTCACCATCCTAACTGATGTTGCTTTCTTCTTTCCCTATAATACTCTTGGTTCCCCATTGTCATCCAAGAACTCAATGGCTTTGTCATAACAATCTACCTTGGTCTTGTGAAGGTATAACCAGTCCATACCCAATAACATGCTATATGATCCCAATGGAAATATGTTCAAGTGCGATGTTGTAGGAATGCCATTCAAATCAAATGCACAAGCTCTTACCCAATGGTGAACTATTTTCTTTGTACCTGTAGCCAACTACACTAACTAAGATTATGCATGCATTTATTTTCTCAAACCACATTTATCCACTAGGTTAGGACTAATATAAATATAATTAGATCCAAGATCAAACAAAATAGAAACAACTTGATCGCAAATCTTACCGTCCATTTAAAATATAAAAGCATGATGATCTGCCTGCCTCTTGTCCACAACTGCATAAATCTGAGGAATGTTATGACTAATATTCCCAACTATTTGTGCCTCTTATGCATTATGTTATCACTTTGTAATTTCCCAAGGCTATGAGAGAAATCCATAGGTAACCACAAAACCACTTTGGAAGCTAGGATCTAGCCCTTCCAGCTTCAGAGAGGGATCTCCCTTTATGATTTAAATTTGTTGATTAAAGGTATTAGGCTAGTTATTGAGTTTAGAGGTTGATTTTTGAAATATTTGGTTGAAAATTCAAGAATAAGCCATTGGGAAATGGAGTCATAAACCTTAAGTAAATCAAGTGCAAAAATAATAGTTGAAGTGTAGTAGGGCAAGGTAGGCCGACTATTGAATCTTTTTGAGCATTTGTGGAGTGAATTGGAGGAAAATATTTAGATTCAATTAAATATAGAGCATTGAAAAATGAATTCTATATCTAATGTTAGTTTGAAAACACAAATATTGTTTATAAGCAGAGCATAGTGTAATTAAACAAATTCAGCCCATAATTTTCTTTAAACAACACAAATATGAATACATATGGAAAAACAAAGAAATAACAATTTTACAAGAGGATAAACATCACCAAATCATTTGACACATGAATCCTGGAACAACTTTCTGTATTATTGAAAATGATAACCTTTAGCTCAGTGAACAACTTTACATCAAAAAAATTATTTCTTCATACAAGTCCCAACCTATAATACTTCGAATTATAAAGTATTGATACAATCTTTTACAAAATATCTTGATTTAAAATATCAAAATTTATTACAAAATATCTCAATATTGTTTATACAAAAATAATGCATAAATATAGGATAACAAAAACTGTTGAAGTTGTTGGCACTATCTTTGAGGATTGTTGGTGATGACTTGGCCTAAAAAATTGTTGCTTTGTTGCTGAAAATGTGAAACTGCCTTTTACTCCATAATTCTACAAAACTTATCCCATCTATTCTCATTTGGATGGAAACTTTAACCAAATTTCTATAAGTTTCATCCACCTTGGTATAGTTCTGAAAAGTTGGTTTGACTAGGAACAAATGTTTTAGTTCATATTTAATGAGGAGATCAAATTCCAAATCTTCCATGACGGCCTTTCTTGTAATTGTTCCTTTGATAGTGGAAAATTTTGATTTGTCCTTAGCTATGGTGTACAACTTATGTTGATAATCCTCCAGTTTAACTAACTTATCTCCAATTCCTTTTAACCCTAACAACCCTTTTTGATGCAGCACGTTGAATTTTCTATGAAATTTCAGGATGTTAGCCTCCAAGTTATGGAATTTATTCTCCAATTGGAACATTAGATTATTTTTGGTAAGGACCCTTTTAACTTCAAGGATGGTTTATTTTCTATCTCTAATCTCAAATTATTCTAATTCATCCTTATTTTTTGAATTTAGGACTTTGATCAATGTATTTTCTTCACCTGGCATTTGTCCCAAACAATCCTTTACCTTTATAATGACCTCCTTTGATCGTTGTACTAGTTCCTCCTGCTAAAAAATTATCTCAATAGAAGGCCAGATTTCAGTGATTTCTTCATTTATTTCAATCCATATAGTCTCCTTAGCCTGTGAAATGGTTTGAGCCATAACAGACTCATTTTATAGTTGTTCAATTCTCTAGGTCTGTCTGTGACTCTTTTGAAGCTCTGCTACATATTTATTGTCGAAATTTAACTTATGTTCTTGAAGGGTTTTAAGCTGGACCTTTAGTTTTCCAATTTCCTGCCCTTTGATGGACATGTCTTCCATGGCCTTGATCAATTCTGCGGAGGCATCTTTGGGTTGTACCCCTGTTGTGATGGCTGCTAAAGTGGATGCTATTGTTGTTGATGTATATGCAATAGGAATTGTACCTGCAATAAGAAGCGTTGTGAGTGGAATAAATGCTAGTTGAGAGAATTGTTCCTTTTATTTAACAATTTCTCCATCTCAACTTCCATCTATTTAATTTGGACATTTTGTTCAATGATGATCTTGAACATGTCTTCTTTATGTTGCTCCAAGTGTCCAACTTATTTTTCTTACAGATATTTAGTGGATGGAAGCTTGAGCTGCTTCCTCAATGATGCAACATCTTCATTCTTTCTCTTAACAATTTCTTCTGCAACCTTTACATATTTAGGATTATATCCTAATTTTATCACTAAATCCTCCAATGATTTGAACTTTGAATCTTTAGCCAGTGAGGGTATTTTTTCAAGCTTTAATTGGGACTGGATATCAGTGACCGAAGCTTGTAATTTTAAAGTTGTCATTGCCTTGATGGTCAAGGTTTAATACAAAATTTCACATGTTTTTTTGTGCACGTCCATTTGATTAATAAGATGAATTTGATCAGCATCGAAGGAAAAGACAAATTTCTTAGTCATCTGCAGTTTTGGGAGCAGGAATTGTTGCTTGGAGGAATGCAATCTGCATTTTTCCTATCTCTGCGTCAAAGGTAGAAAGGAGCATATTCTGTGAAGTTGTTGTTTGTTTCCAAAACAATGTATAAGTGGTAGCCTTGAGCATCTCTTTTTTCTTCTTAATTTCTTTGTATTTAGAAAATATGTTTGGTTCAGCCAGGTCATGAACCAACTTTGTTGTTTGAGATGTGTCTAAAGGCTCTTGAGAGGGCGAGGAGGATGGAGATTCTTTAAAATTATATTCGGTTCTTGGAAAAATAGAAGTACAATAACCTGTCAAAACTATAGTGGACTGTGTATCATCTTCATGTAGGAAATTTTTTGTTGTATTGGTCTTCTGCTTCTTTTTGTAGATTAAGAAATAATTTTCTCCAATATCTGTGACTGAAGGAGAAATACCCTACCTAGGCCTTTTATTTTGTCTCTCTTTTGGTTCTGGAGTCTGTGCAATTGTTGTGGTTATAACCTGATCTTATGTCGCCTGTAAGTTATTTTCCTCCCACAGCTCTTGATTCATGAATTTATTTATTTCCAGCCTTGAAGTGTTAGTATAGGGAGTAATATTTTTCCCTACTCTGAGCTTTGAGATAATGCTAAAGAGGTCATATGACCAGGTGAAGCTAAGCTTGAAATTCATTTGTTTTAAAAGCGAATTAGCTTCCTTGCCTACTGCCCTAGTGTTACAAATAAAAGGATCGACCTGTGTTTTTATTTTAAATTGAGATTTCTTCTTAGTTACAACAAAATGTATGTCATCCATATTGATCATTTGTCTGATATATTCTAATGAGAAAATTTTCATAGGAACATACTTAGGTAACCTGTATGGAGGTTGTTCACACCCATACACTCTAATTTTTGTTTAGTTTTGGTACAAGTACCAATGACCTATTTTAGTCTACTCACTGAGATGCATAGATATCCTTATCTCTGGCCCTATTCTCAGCTCAACATCATTGTTCAATAGGCAGGAGGGTACATACAAAAATTCGTCAACATAGTCACTGTAGGTAAATTCATTGGTATGCTCCCTTTCCAAGGAATTCCAATGAATAACAGATTGAACATTTCCTTTCTCATCCAATTTCTGCAATGCACACTGAAAATGGTTTTCTTGATGAAATAGAAATAAATACACTAAAATTGAAGCATATTTAAAACTACCTTTCTGTGGAAAATTTCAAGAATTGTTCATGAATGGCATTGGCTAAGAAGTCATTGTAATTGAAAATGATTGAGGGCTTTTCACCCTTTGAGAAAATTGACAGAAAACCCATGATGGCTTCATCAACCCACTGATCGGATTGATATCCCAATAGGCAAGAAACTATAGAGGTTATATGTTTGGTAATTTCAGGGAACATGGAGGATGAATATGGAGGACTTTTCTTAGGTAATTGGGCATCCTCATGTAGGAAAATCTCAAAAAATTTGGCTCTATTAGGAAAGGTAAGGTTTTTATAAAGATCCATGAGGGATTCTTCGAAAAAATGGTTTTAGGGAGTCAATGTTTGGGAATTCTAACATTAAATTAATTGAATAAGTAAATTGTAGCATTTGATTAATTGACTTAGGGGTTATGGTGTAAAGAATGTCACCATTCTGGGCTACAATGGCTCTTTGGCTAGGGATATGCCTAGGATGGCACCATGCCTCAAATTAAGGAAAGTGATGGGTTTGGGGAAAAATTGATTAGGGCAGGAAGGAGTTCCAAAAACCCAATTCGTCACTCTGGTCAATGAAATTATGCTTTAACTAGTTGTGAAGTTCGTAAAAGTCGAATTCACAACTCGTTTTGAGTATATTATATTCCTAATCTACTAGAGGAAGATGGTCCAAATCAATAGTAAGAGGTAACATAAGGCTTTCATCTGTTTCTTAGATTTTCCTTTAGGGGCCATGATGAAAAACACAAGATGAGGTTTTCTACAATTACCTGGGAATTTGGTCGACTGGAGGTTGTGCTTGATAATTTGCAGCTGGTGATGGGTGTTTCTAGTGATTGGACGTTGTACAGGTCCTGGTTTTTTTGATCTGGATCGTGGTCGCAGGTTCAATAGTTATCTGGTTTGATGTGGAATATAAGCTTTCTGAATAGTTTAGAACAGTTCGTAGTAGGGGCCACGAGAAGGGGAAAATATCATTGTATACAGCAACAGACCTACTGTTGGGGTTTTTAATGTTATCGAAGGGGATCCATTGGATAAAATAATGAGTAGGGCACATGGCGAGATTTGGTTGGGTAGGAAGTGTAACGGTAAGGGGATCAGGGCTGAGCAGGACACATACGTGGCAGTATGGGAGTGGTGGTGAGGAGATACATGACGGGTAATGGGATGGAGCAGGGGTGAATATTCAACGGCTAATTGTTTTAGCAAGAGTGGGATGGAGTGGATTTCAGAGGGGGGTATGGTGGTAAGTGGTTTTGGGGTGGTGGGTGTGAAAAAGGTGATAGGGTGCCACGTATGGGAAGGCGGAAAAGAGGAAACCATCTTTTCAGACTCCCCCCTGTGGTTAATCGTCAGATGGGGTGGGGGGGCTTTGAAGTTGTTGGCTCGTCATTGTATCGGGCGGGTCAAATCTTCGCTGTCAGATGTTGCGAATGATTTATCATATAACGACAAAACACCACTTCAAATAACTTTATTACATCAAACTAATCGCGATTAAGGGCGCGATTTAAGATAATTAATCTGACTTAATAAAAAACTAAAAACTCATTTTATTACACAAATTAATCGTGCTTAAATGGTACGATTAATCTAATAAACTTTTTAACTAATCTCTAATGTTGCAGTTAGACTTTCAAATTTTTTTTTTCTAACTTTATACATCATTTTTATTTGTTTTAGTGGAAGTTAGACTAGCTCACTTATTTGGGGGGTTTTCTTCATTTTTTCATTCTTTTAAAATTTGTTTTTCTTTTATTTGTTCTTTTACAAATATATGTTTTTTTTATCTCCCCTTTCTCTTTTTTCTTTCTATTTTCTTTTCCTATTTTTCTATTTTTTTCTTTCCCTTTTCTTGGAAATAATTTGAATGATGAAATATTATTTACAAAATTTTCAGACAAATCAAAAAATATTTATCAATATATCCTATAAAATATAGGACCCTAACAGTGGCTCCAATGGGGATGAAATCCTCGTTATGAGGTGCCAAGAACACCGTAGACTTGTATCCTGATCCATTGTGCATATTGTCTTTGCTCTGCAGCTGAATTGATTCACTGTTGTTATTTTAAATATGGCAGAAACTCATCATAAACTTAGGGAATTATCTTTGGGCTTCAATATGTGATGTTAGCCACCCATACTTGCAATATAAGAAATAAAATGATACTCACAATGACCTGAATGAAAAAGTTATCTATTGTTGAGAAAAATATTGTTTGAGGAGTCTGTCATTGACAGCTCCACTTGGTAGTTCTTTTCTGGTAAAGTCTTTCAAAAATAATGAATTATTCCCTCGGCAGGCTTCAATTTGGAAGGGCCATTTCCATAGACTATCAAATTTACCATGCTTGCCTTTGTCTTCATTTCTGGCTTCCCACTTCAAAACAAGATCATTTAATTTAAAATCATCTGTTTTGGTCCTTTTGTCATAGGTCTTCTTGATCTTGTCCTAAATTACTTGAATTTTGTTTTAGACCTCCTCCCTAGATTTTTGCAACTGTATGGTTTGATTTATCCTTCTCTGTAAGTCATTTTCCTCTACTTGTGATTCCTGCAAAAGTTTTAGCACAAGTATTACCAGGGAGGTAGGAAAAATTGTATCCACTCCATGTACCAATTGGAAAGGAGACATTAGAATAGATTTCGGTGTGCTAATTATGTTAGCCCATAGGGAATTAATCAACATATTATGCCAGGACTTTTATTTTCCTACAATAATTTTGTTATGATGTTGGCTAAACTCTTATTAGAAGACTCGGCTAACCCATTCCCTTGTGGGTAATAAGCAGTTGAGTGTCCTAATTTTATGTTGTATTTGTGACAAAATTCAATCATTCCCTTTGATTTGAAAGCAACAACATTGTCAGTAATGATCTTATTTGGACAAACAAATCTAGACAGAATATTACCTTTTAAAAATTGAATTATTATAGTGTTTGTAGCTTGTTTGGTTTGAATAACCTAAATCCACTTAGTGAAGTAGTCAGTGGCTATCAAAATCAATTTATGTTAAGATAAAGAACTTGGATGGATGTCTTCAACAAAATCTAGACCCCTTGCTGGAAAGGAGCCTCAACTGAAATTTGTTTCAATGGCAAGGGAATTTTTTTTCTCTTGCATTCAAATATTTGGCACTGATGGCATGAGGTAGCTTTCTTATGAACATATGCAAATAGGGTAGGCTAGTAAAAACTATCCCTAAGGATTTTGTTGGTTGTGGTTTTCCAGTATAAATGTCCTCCACAGTCACCTCGATGGAATTCCTGCATGAATTTTCCTGCTTCATCCTATAACAAAATTTTTAGCAAAACACCACCAGCATCTTTCCAATACACATTCTGATCTAAAATGAAAATTCCATAGCTTTTAACTTGAGAAATCTAGTTGTTGTCTGAGTTAAACCAGGAGGAGCTTGTAAATTTTGTAATACAAAAATAATATATGCATACTAAGGAGGGGTAGAAAATGCTTCTGATACCTATGGAGTCGCCTACTCTTCCTGTTCATCAAATTCAACTATAAAATTTATGTCTAGTGCATGAAAATTGGACTCATCCATAAGTTTTGCAAATCCTTGATCTTTGACATGCTTAGTGGGTTTTATCTCAATGTCATATTCTAGAATAATTTCAATCCATTTGCCCCTTTTCCCATCAGGATCAGCTTGTGTAAGGATATGTTTTACCACAGTATTTGGGAAAAATGCAATGACATGGGAATGCAGAATGTAAAATATGAAATATTTGATTGCTTTCACTAAAGTAAAGGCTTGTTTTTCCATGATATTATAAATTAATGAGGCATAACTCAAAAATTTACTAAAGAAAGCAACAGGTTGTTCATATCGTTCATTGTTTTTCAACAACAAAATTGATGCAATAGTGTGCTCAGATGCAAAAGAAAAAATCATGAAATCCTTTGTAAAATCAGGGCTAATTAACACAGGGGCTTGGGTCAATGCTTGTTTTACTTCATCAAATGATTGTTTTGCTTCTAGGCTCCATTTTACTTCAGTGTATTTTCTCAACATATTAGTTATGGCCCTTAGAAGTTCAGCTAAATTAGGTATAAATCTCCTTAGGAAATTTATCCTACCAATGAAAGATTGGACTTCTTTTTTGTTTCTTGGAGGATAAATTTTCATAATTGCTTCAATTCTAGTGGGGTCAATTTTAATACCATATTTTGAGATTATATGGCCTAGCAATTTTCATTTTTCTAAACCAAACAAAGATTTTTGTGGATTAAAAGATATGCCATATTTCCTCCATCTTTCAAAAACAATTTTCAAATGATGTAAATGATCCTCATCAACTTTGGAGAAAACAGTTATGTCATATAAATATATCACAATGAATTTTTCTCTTTCATCCACAAAAGCTATATCCATTTCTCTTTTGAAATTAGCCGCTGCATTCATTAATCCAAAAGTCATTTCGACATACATAAAATTTCCCCAAGGTGTTGTAAAAGTTGTCTTATCTTGGTCATCAGGATGTACTAAAATATGGTTGTAACTAGAAAAACCATCCAGCAATGAGATCCTGGTTGATCCAACTACCCTTTGAAGTATATGATCCATCTTTGTTAAGGGGTAGTTATCTTTGAGAGAGAGTTTATTCAGGTTTTTAAAATCGACACACAACCTTATTTCACCATAATTTTTTCTCATTGGTACCAGATTTGACACCCATTTAGAAAAATTGAGTGGTACTATAATGTTTGCATCAAACACTTTTTTATCTTCTTTCTCTATTAAAGGAAGTAGGATAGGATTGACTCTCCTCAATTTTTGTTTAAAGGGTTTTTTATTCTCTTTGATGGGTACAATATGTTGAATTATGGATTTGTCATAAACCTTTAAATCTTGATATCCCCATGCAAAGACATTTGAATATTATTTAAAAAAATCTATGTATATTTGTTTCTCTTCAGGAGGCAATGACTTGGAGAGCCTAACAATTTTAGGATTTTCTTCAGTTCCTATATTGCAATCTTCTACTTTGGATCTAGTTGGCTAAATTGAAGGTTTCTTTGCTACATCATTAAAATCAAACAATTCTTCAAGTGGTACTAGACCCCTTGGAATTGTATTATTCTTTAATTGCAATATTTTAGATTCCTCAAATTTCTCATGAATTTGATTGAAAATGTTTCCCTCTTTATCTTCTTCACTGTCTTGTCCTATGTCAATTTTCATATTTTCAAAGTCCTCTTTTAGTTACAGGAAATTGTAAATTTATTTATCATTATCAAAAACTTTCTAGTATCTGGTATTATCAGGGATAGAAGGTGTATGTTTGACATCAATTTCTAATTTTATGCTTGCTCTAAAAGTCATTTTGAAATTATTTGTAGAAGTAGCAAGTGCATTAGCAAAAACATTTTGATCTCTAGGGATTAATGATAGTTGGTATTCTGGAAAGCACTGCAAAAAATCTAAAACAACATTTCTATAGGCTCTCATTCTAGGATTTCTAGCTCAATATTAACCTTTAATTTGTTTTATGATTAATTCAAAATCTCCATGAATTGAAATCTTCTTTGCTCCCATTTGTTTTAATTTTTTCAGTCCTAATATCAAAGCTTCATACTGAGCTACATTATTTGTGCATTCAAAATTCAGTTTGTAGGAATATTTCTTTGTTAAACCTGATTGTGTATTAGAGATCCATACTCCAATACCAACTCCTTCTTTACTCACTGCCCCATCAAAATCCATGTTCCATAACCCATCTGGTTTTACTTGTTCTTGAGTTTCCATTTGTTATTTTTTAACATCTTTCTCTTCTGATTTGATGTTTATAATCTGATCCTTTGTTTCCAAACAAATATCATTGTGCAAAATGAAAGAATCCATATCTGAATGCACATAGTAAATAGGATAATTGTTGGGTTTGTCTTGGCTACTCACCATATATTCATTAAGGTTTCCCTATACAATCTTCTTTGTTGGCCAAAAACGGGAATTGTTGCATATGTAATGTTCAGTGGTAATGTACCCTGTAATTTTTCTCCCCATGATCTTGACAAGAACATTCCATACTTAGGAGGAATATAAGCCACAAAAATGTTCATTACTAAACTTTTGGCTGGGATTTAAGTGAGAGTAACACACAAATATTTGATCAATCCCAAGAATTTTACTCTATTTGATTCAAAGGAGTAGAGGTATTTATAAGGTCTTGTTATGTCTAAACCCAATTTTCCATGAATCCTTTTGGCATAAGATTGTGTGAGGCGCCTAAATATAACATTCCATTATGTAGAATAAAATCATGGATGTTTAGACTAACATAAAATGGAGGAATACTTTCATTTTGTGGAATACCATCTACTTCAGGTCTAAATAGTAGTAACTTGAGTTGATCATCAGTTACATTAACATTGTCAGTTCCTTCCTCAATTTATAGTGCCTTTACAACTTGACTTCTATACACATCCTTTTTCACTAATTCAAGTAATGGAACTGGGATTTTGACCTTTGAAAGCTCATTTTCAATGTTAAAAGATGTTTGAGATATTTCCACTTCCTTAATACTTACCTCTTGTTTTTTAGGAGTTTGTTTCTGAGGGGTTTCTTTATGAGGTGTTTCTTTCTCAGTGAATTCCTTTGTTTGACTAGTAGAATGTGAATCAGCGGATGGATTTTTGGGAGGGTTTGTTGTTGTCTTTTTGCTTGTTAGGTTGTATTATTTATGTACTTCCATAATAGCATTTTGATATCCTTGTTGATAATCTGGTGACTTTGTAGGCATATCCTCTGGTAATGAAGATTGAAACAGGTCGTGTTCCTCTTTTGTTAGAAAAACAAGGTCTGTTTCACCTTCCGCAAAAGGATTTATTTTATCTTCTTCTAGTTCTTGCATAGTTTTTTATTCTTCTTCATCAAAATTTTCTTGGAAAGGGGGTTTGATTTGTTGATCAGCTTGACCTCTTTTATCTCTTTGTTTAATCTAAGGTTGTGGTCTTCTAAAATTTGGATTTTGAATTTTAGTTACCCCTTGAGGTTCCCTAGGAGTTGTTCTATCTGCCACAATGATTCTTTCCATCATTTTTTCCATAATTTTAACTAAAATGTATAGTTTTAAGTCTAATGAAGAAGAAGGTTATTCTTTGATAGATACCCTTCATTTAGTTCTCATCTGATCTCTTTTGGATAATAAATTAGCCTCTACACTAACATCGTTACTTTTCCTCTCTTCAAGTGTGGTTGGGTTTCTTTCTCTTAACTAATAGGCCATTCAACATCAAATCCTTCTGGAAAATGGATTAGGGCCAATCCAGGTGGGGGTTTTATTGTAGTTGGGATAGAGTTGTAAACATTATTAAATCTAGTGCAGTAATCCTGAACAGTTTCATTTGGGGCCCTTCTTAAACCTTCATATCCTGCAAGAATTTGAAGGGGGTTCTTCTTAAATTCCCATCTTGTAAGAAAAATTTGATGGAACTGTTGTAAATCTACAATACTTCCAACTGGTAAGGTTCTATACCATTTCTTTAATTCTCCCATTAAACTTTGTGCAAATAGCCTCATTTTCACATCATCATAATCTACTTCTTTTAGATCAGAGAATTCATTTATCCTATCAATGTGTTGTTGAGTTGTTATATGACTTGTACCATCAAATTGTGGTATTCTCTGTGCGTAGTTTTGTGGCATGTCATATAATGGGGATTTTAATGCCAAAGCAACATATCATCCTACCATGAGTGGAATATGAGCTATGGATGATGCTACAATAGTGGTTAATGAAAGAGGTGGAGGGGTTGTATAAGAAGATGGAGATGATGTAGTATGTACGATAGGTATATTAGGAATAAGAGTTATAGTTGAAAGAGGGGTAGATGAAAATGGAGTGGTAGATTATGGTGGAATAAATTTAGGAATTGGCAATGAAAAAGGGGTAATAACAGAAAGGTGTTGATCAACACCTTCAATTGTCCTATTTAATATTCTAACCATATCTTCAGGTTTTTTAAACTGCTCTACAATGTCTTTATCAGATTGTGAAGCATGTGCCTTTTGGATTTTACGAAAAGGTTTCAATTGAGCTTCATCCAAAACAGTTTCAGGTGTAAAAATCTGTGATTTAGATCTGAATAGACTATTCTCAAACTATAAGTCAAAATCAATATCTTCAATTATTACAAGAATTTCTAGTAGAGAGTTTGTTCTTGATAAGGAGCTACTACTAGGTTGACTTTCTGTGGGATTCCTTTTTCTCACCAACTTTTCAGTATCTTCAACAATTTGAGGAGGATTAGCATCTGGATTAGATCTGGTATATGTCCTTTTGGGAGCCAGATATACAATAGTATATTTACAAATGTAAAATATGTACAAATTTAAGTGGAAAACTTAAGAGGATATATTTCTCATCCACACACTTTGAAATAGATTTAAGCATAAAAATAAATGTTACCAGGGAAAAGTTGATTTTAAATCTGATGTATTCGAGTTTTATTCTCAGTATGGTCGCCACTATATTATCACTTTGTAATTTCCCAAGGCTGTGAGAGAAACCCAGAGGTAACCACAAAACCACTTTTGAAGCTCAGATCTATCCGTTTCAGCTTCAGAGAGAGATCTCTCTTTATGATTTGGATTTGTTGATTAAAGGCATTAGGCTAGTTATTGAGTTCAGAGGTTGATTTTTGAAATATTTGGTTGAAACTTCAAGAATAAGCCATTGGGAAATTGAGTCATAAACCTTAAGTAAATCAAGTGCAAAAATAATAGATGAAGTGTAGTAGGGCAAGGTAGGTAGACTATTGGATATTTTCGAGCATTTGTGGAGTGAATTGGAAGAAAAGATTTAGATTCGATTAAATATAGGGCATTGAAAAATGAATTCTATATCTAATTTCAGTTTGAAAACAAAAATATTGTTTATAAGCCAGAGCAAAGTGTAATTAAGCAAATCCAAACCATAATTTTCTTTAAACAACACAAATAAGAATAACATATGGAAAAAAAGAGAAATAACAATTTCACAAGAGGAAAAATATCACCAAATCGTCTGACACATGAATCCTGGAACAACTTTTTGTATTACTGAAAATGATCACCATTAACTCAGTGAACGGATTTACATAAAAAAATTATTTCTTCATACAAGTCCCAACCTATAATACTTTAAATTATGAAGTATTTATACAATCATTTACAAAATATATTGATTTAAAATATCAAGATTTATTACAAAATATCTCAAAACTGTTTATACAAAAATAGTACAGAAATATAGGATAACAAAAATAGTCGAAGTTGTTGGCCCTATCTTTGAGGATTGTTGTGATTACTTGGCTTGAAAAATTGTTGCTTTGTTGATGAAAATATGAAATTGCCTTTTACTCCAAAATTCTGCACAACATATCCCATCTATTCTCATCTAGGATGGAAAATTTAGCCAACTTTATATAAGTTTCAACCACCTCAGTATATTTTTGAAAATTCGGTTTGATTAGGAACAAATGTTTTAGTTCATGTTTAATGAGTAGGTCGAATTCCAAACCTTCCATGAAGTCCTTTCCTGTAATTTTTCCTTTTATAGTGGAAATTTTTTATTTTTCCTTGGCTATGGTGTACAACTTCTGCTGATAATCCTCCAGTTTAACTAACTTATCTCCAACTCATTTTAGCCCTGGAATCCCATTTTGATGCAACACGTTGAATTTTATGTGAAATTTGGATGTTGGCCTCCAAGTTATGGCATTTATTCTCCAATTGGAACATTAGATTCTGTGATCTCAAATTCTTCTAATTCATCCTTCATTTTTTAATTTAGGTATTTGATCAATGTATATTTTTCACCTGGAATTTGTCCCAAACTTTCCTTTACCTTTGTAACGATCTCCTTTGATAATTGTACTAGTTCCTCCTGCTAAAAAAATATCTCAATAGAAGGCTAGATTTCAGTGATTTTTTCATTTATTTCAATCCATATAGTCTCCGTAGCTTGTGCAATGGTTTGAGCCATAACAGACTCATTTTATAGCTATTCAATTATTTGGGCCTATCTGTGACTCTTTTAAAGATCTGCTACATACTTATTATTGACATTTAACTTCTATTCCTAAAGGGTTTTAAGCTGAGCCTTCAGTTTTTCAATTTCCTACCCTTTGATGGACATGTCTTCCATGGCCTTGATCAATTATGTTGAGTTATATTTGGGTTGTAACCCTATTGTGATGGCTGCTGAAGTGGATGCTTTTTTTGTTGATGTACCTACAATAGGAACTGTACCTGTAATAGGAAGTGTTGTAAGTTGAATAACTACGAGTTAAGAGGATTTTTCCTTTTCTCTTAACAATTTCTCCATCTCAACTTCTGTTATCTCCCTGTAATTTTATATATTGATTGAGATACAAATGGACAGGGTAACATCAAACCAAGCTTTGGAATCCAAGGACCTAGCCTTCCTGGATTCGGAGAGGGATCTCTCTAGTAGGTGCAAAGATGTGAACTTGTGTGCTGATTAGGGTTGATTTTAGGCTAGATGTTAAGTGCAGGGTATTTTGATTGTTTTTGGTTGGGTATGATGCTCAGATAGATTTAGATAGAAAACAAGGGAGATTGTTAAGTCATTGGGAAATGGAGTCTAACAAGGTCATGATAAGTTCATCAATGGATTCAAGAGCATTTGCAGGGCAATTTTAACTTGGTTGGTGGATCTTTTAAGGTTGTGAAGGGTCATGAGGTGAACATTAAGCTTGGGAACAATAAGCTAATAAAGGGCAAAAACTGAATCCTTTATGTACTTGTAAACTGAGAGAATTAGAAGATTTATGAGCATAGAAAGAGAATAAAAGGCATAAACAAAACCTAATCCATTTTATTTCAGACTGAAAGTAGATAATCAACCAAGACAAACATTTAGATGAAACATAGAAAGGTAAGAAACTTATTTAACTTTCACAGATTTTATCATTAAGAGCAGGAAAACATTTAAGATGCACAAGTAGCTATAACCATAGAAGGAGAGAAAATCTTGAACATCTAAAGTTACAGCTATGAAGTTTCCTTGAAAAAAATTCAGCTAAGTAAAGGCAAGGAGCCCGATTTAAACAAACTTCTTTGACAAACCTAGGCAAAGTTGCTTCAAAGAGGTGATTCCAAGGACAGAGTGTTTCAGTGGCCACAATATGTAGGGCTAGCCATAAATCATACTTGACACTAACTGATCTAAACCATTCAAGAAATGGACAAGCCAAGAACTTCTTAGGGAGAAAGAGATGGATTCCCTAATATATCTCAACAGAAGAAAACATTGAGGCAGTGAAGGACAAATAGAAGTAAGGTGCCATTAGAAAAAATTTCTTAATTTAAATTTTTTGTCCTACTGCAACAGAGAAAGATGGAAAACATAATGGAAAACTAGAAAGCATGAACATAAGAAACACTTCACCATCAACCAAGCTTATGGATCCTGCAAATAGTCTCTCTCCATCAACAAGCGAACTAGGGCATGCATGAGCTCAAGACATCAAATTGTCATCAAAAACTCCAAGAGACTATGTATTTGCTTCAGCATAAGTCATCAAAATCAAACTAATGCATGAGAGCCTCAGGCTCTATTTATGGAGCAGCTGAGGAGGTGGGAAGCCCTAAGAGACTTCCAGAAACCCTAATCTAATCATAAATGCCATAAATGTACTTAATGACCATGCAAGGCCCAAGACACATAGTTGATAAGAAAATAAATGAAAAACACCAAAACATAACTCCCCAATCAAATCAGGAGTGATTTGTCCCAAAAAATATTAAAAAACTCCTTTTCCATCAATCCGTGTGTTTTGTTGACTTTTTTGGCAAAAGGCTGCTCTTGTGCGTAACACCTTTTCAATAGAAAATAGGGTATGTTGTAGCTGAGTTTTGGACCCCTTCCCGGCATCGGATTTGGCCCCGCCACGGCTCGTTGGAAATATTGATGAGTATAATTTCCAAAAATACTTGATTTGTGATGAATGGATGCCATTTACCTGCTCAAAAATTAAATCTCCCAACACTACTCAGGGCGTAACAACTACTCTAAAAAAGAGGCAGAAAGGTCAAATTTGAGGTGTTTTTTGACCTTTTGAGGGGGAAAAAATGCTCCAATTGACCTGAAATTTTGTGGGTAGACTATTGGTGTTGTGAAAAATCCAAAAATGTAAACTTCAGCAGCTTAGGATGCCCTAATTTTGAGCATAACACCTAGGGTGCTGTGCTCCTAGGGGTCAAATTTGGAAAAAAACAAAAATTTTCCGGATTTGCCTCAAAATTGGTGTGTAGACCCCTCAAGGGTCATTGGAGACCTATAGAAAATATTGGGCCAAAATACTAAGCCTAGCTTGGTCCTTTTCATCATTTGGTGTCGGGCCCTCATTTTGGCTAGTTTTGAGTTTTTTCCTTGCAAAGTGGTTTCTTCGTTCATAGTGCCCAGTCATTCTCCTTTGTAATGTAAGAGGTGCCTTGATCATTGCTTGGTACATTTTTGTCTTCATGAATGTTCTCTTCTTCATCTTTTGAACCACTGTATTCACCCTCAATTTCATCTTTTGTATCAATGTTTGCAATCTTTGTAGGGTCACCGTCTTCAAAATTTGTCCTTTCACCATTATGCATGCTTTTCTTTTGGCTGAGTTCTTCTTCATTGTTTGGTCCATTATCTACTCCTTTTATTTGTTGTGTACCTTTTTATTTCATTGGAGTGAGGAGGAGTGCATGGCCCTTTCCTCTTTGGAGGTAGAAAACACATGCATCTCTCCTCTTTGATAGGTAAAGGTGAAAGATGCAACAAGTTTTACTTGCAAAGCTCAATCACTAGTGACCTTAGGACTATTTTTCTCTTCATGGATGATCTCTGTGTGTGCATCTTCCTTTCCTTGTTCTTGGCTGACCCTTTGATAAGCACCCTCACTATATTTTATGCCACTATCACTGTCAAGAACTTTTTAGGATTTTCATCCTCTTTTTTTGTAATGCTAGAAATATCTTCATTACTGCTGGTGTGAATCTCTGCTTTAGACATGGTGGATGGTTTTTTAGTACAGAAGGCTTTTTGAAAGGTTTTTTTGAGGGCCTTTGGGTCAAAGGGATGCAACGAGTGAAGTGAGGGCAAATTTGTGCCAATGAAGGCAAGATGAAACTCTTCAAGGGTGTACTCAGTTTTTAGAGGTTTGTTTGATGTCACTCACCCTCCTCTAGCACATATAACAATTTTCCCCTTCAAACCCTAACCAAAGGCATTTAAGGTTGATTTTTATGCAGCCTAGGTTTTGGTTCAATTAAGCCTTTAAATATGATTTTTTTCAGGAAAACGAAAGCTTTGGAGGCAATGAAAACAAATCACCAGCCTTGTGTCTTGACCTTTGCAGAAGCCCTGAATGTGAGAAAACCGAAATTTGACTCTTTTTAGCAATTTTGGGCAAGTACACACAGGCCCAAGTGCGTAACACTGGGTCCTGGGTGCGTAAAACAGTGTTATTTAACACTGCAACCACCCCTCCTGTGCGTAACACTGACAGCCAGGTGCGTAACAGTGACCCAAGAGCGTAACAGGCAGTTTGTAGGCACTTTGATATGTCTGTTCGTAACGCCAATTTGCAGAGGGCATTTGGAGGCCTTCCCGGTGTCGAAATTGGGCCCGTGATAGCTCGTTGGAAATATGGTTGAGCATAATTTCCAATTTTTTTTTTTTTTCCATTTTGTGTCCATTTACCTGTCCAAAAACTGATTTTCTCAACACTGGTCAAAAGTGGTGAAATGCTAGTGTAGAAATGCAGAGTGCTGGTGCAGACAACTTTTGGATGCATTCCTCAATTCCAAATTGAGCTCATGATAGCTCATTGGAAATATATTCAAGTCTCTTTTTCCTTTAATCCATCAAGAAAGTCATTTGGACACTCCAGCTATGAGAAAAACTGATTTTCCCAAGGTTACTCCAGCAGTGCAGAAATTCTCTTGTGATACTTGTATTTTTTACATTTCTCCAAAAATATGATACATGTGTAAAAAATGAAGGAGGTTTTTCTTCTTGAGACTATATTGGACAAAAAACTCTCTCACTTTTTCCAAATACATCTTTTTTTGGCCAGAAACACATTTTTGAGAAAAACTGGCCCTAGGTGTGACACATGGCTTGTCTCTTGGAATGAATTCTTGGAAAATGATGGAGGCATGATGTTTATGAGCTGGTATAGACTTATTCTTGCTGAAATTATCTATCAAATGAATCCTTTTCTCTTTTTCCTCCTTTTCATATCAAACCGTAGCTTAGTTGGAAGAGGAAATTAGGGTTTGGTGTGAGGATTTGGGACCACCTTGCAGAGGGAGTGGAATGAAGGGGTTAAGGGTTGTCTAAATTCTTGGGGAAATTTTGGGGGATAGGGATAGATGTTAAGGAGTTGGATAAAGTGTAATTTCAAGAATTGAGTGAGGGGAAGGGGTCCAAAAGGTCAAAACACAGGCCTAGTCTTAAAAAGGTGTCAAATTGTGGCAATAGACTAGGCTTTGTAGAAAAATGATGATTTTGAGGGATAGGAGTGATGAGGAGTGTTTGTGAAGGTATATTAAGGATATGAGGAGGTGTAAGAGCATCAAGATACAAGCCTTATGGATGATTTAATCATGGAGGTCGTGAAACCAAGAAAAATGCCTTCAAAAACCCTAGTTTTCATGTCTCCCTTGCTGCAAGATGCCATCATTGAGTAGCAGACCTCTTATCTTACCAATTTATTTTGCTGGTTGGCCTCTTATTACTTCTGAAAAATTTTCAAGATAGCCCATTACCTTATGTACAGACTTTTGAAGCTGAATGGTAGTCTTTTTGGAGATGATGACCTTGAAAAACATGAAACCCTAATTGACCTAGTGAGGATTCTTTGACCTCTCTTTGACTGAAAATTGGTTTGGAATATTCAAGTGTAAAAACAGAGTATTGAAAAAGTGGTGTATTGAATATCCAAAATACAATGTATTTGATTTATCTAAAGATTCTACAAAGATAGTTAAGGGACCATCAATGCTTGAGGGACTTGGGGATCATGGGCATGAGTTAAGCTTGTAGGAAATGGAGTTATGGGCAAGGCAAAAATAGAGTGATGAGGTTATATGTGGGAAAAATAGGATGTAGATGAGTGGCATAAGCCTATGAGGTGTTTTTTAGAAGTGGTAGGTTGACCATGGAATGACAAAATAGTAGAATAGTGAAAAATTGCTCTAAGGATAATGAAGGCAGTGAGATTTCTAGAACTCACAATGTTCATGAATTTTGTTTCTAGAAATCTAGGATAGACATTTAGTCATCTACAAAGGAAAAAAAATTACTGATGACTAACAACTTCCATATGTTTAATTTGGACAATTTTGTTCAATGATCTTGAACATGTTTACTTTATCTTACTCCAAGTGTCCAACTTCTTTTTCCTACGGATCCTCAGTGGATGGAAGCTTGAGTTGCTTCCTCAATGCTACAATGTATGCTTTCTTTCTCTTAAAAATTTCTTCTGTGACCTTTACATATTTAGGATTATAACCTATTTTTATCACTAAATCCTCCAATGATTTGATCTTTGAATCTTTAGCTAGAGAGGATATTTTTTCAAGCTTTAATTGGGATTGGATATTAGTGATTGAGGCTTGTAATTTTGAAGCTGTCATTGCCTTTCTTGTCAAGGTTGAATACAAAATTTCACTTGTTTGTTTGTACAGGTCCATTTGATCAATATGATGAATTTGATCAACGTCGAAGGAAAAGAAAAAAATATTATAGTCATATGTATTTTTGGGAGCAGGAACTGTTGCTTGGAGGAATGCACTCTGAATTTGTCCTTTCTCCATGTCAAAGGCATAAAGGAGCTTATTCTGTGAATTTTTTGTTTGTTTCCAAAGCTGTGTATAAGTGGCAGCCTTCAACATCTCATTTTTCTTCTTAATTTCTTTGTATTTAGAAAATATGTTTGGTTCAGCCTAGTCATGAACCAACCCTACTATTTAAGATGTGTCTAAAGGCTCTTGAGAGGTTGAGGAGGATGGAGATTATTTAAAAATATCTTCGGTTCTTGGAAAAATAGAAGTACAAGAACCTGTCAAAACTATAGTGGACACTATACCATCTTCATGTAGGAAATATGTTGTTGTACTGGTCTTTTGCTTCTTTTTGTATATTAAGAAATATTTTTCTCTAATCTCTATGACTGAAGGATAAATATCAAGCATGGGCCTTTTATCCTGTCTCTCTTTTGGTTCTGGAGTCTGTGCAATTTTTGTGGATATAACCTGCGCTTCTGCCTCCTGTAAGGTATTTTCCTCCCACTGCTCTTGATTCATAAATTTCTCTATTTTAGGCCTTGGAGTGTGGTATTTTGCTCTATTTTGAGCCTTGAGATGATGATAAAGGGCTCATATGACTAGGTGAAGCTAAGCTTGAAATTAATTTGTTTTAAAAGCGAATCAACTTCCTTGCATGTTGCCCTGGTGTTACAAATAAAACTACCAACGTGTGTTTTTATTTTTAAACTGAGATTTCTTCCTGGCTGCAAAAAAATTCAGGTCATCCATATTGATCATCTGTCTGATATATTCTAATGAGAAAATTCTCATAGGAACATACTTAGGTAACCTGTATGGAGGCAGTTCACACTAATACACTTTGATTTCTATGTATTTTTGGTACAAGTACCAATCACCTATTTTAGTCTTCTCACTGAGATGTAGAAATCTCCTTATCTCTGGCCCTATTCTCGGTTCAACATCATTGTTCAATAGGCAGGAGGCTACATAAAAAAACTAGTCAACATATTCACTGTAGCTAAATTCATTAGTATGCTCCCTTACCAAGGAAGTCCAATGAATAACAGTTTGAGAATTTCCTTGCTCATCCAATTTCTACAATGCACACTGAAAACAATATACTTTATGAAATAGAAATACATACACTAAAATTGAAGCATATTTAAAACTACCTTCTGTGGAAAATTTCAGGAATTTTTCATGAATGGCATTGACTAAGAAGTCAGTGTAATTGAAAATGATTGAGGGTTTTTTATCCTTTGAGAAAATTGACAGAAAAATCATGATGGATTCATCAACCCTCTGATCAGATTGATAGTCCAATAGGTAAGAAACTATAGAGATGATCTATTTTTCCATTTTAGGGAACATGGAGGATGGATATGGAGGAATTTTCTTAGGTAATTGGGCATCCTCGGGTAGGAAATTCTCAATTTTTTTGGCTCTATTAGGAAAGGTAAGGTTTTTATAAAGATCCATGAGGGATTCTTCAGAAAATGGTTTTAGGGAGTCAATGTTTGGGCTTTCTAACATTAAATTAATTGACTCAAGAAATTGTAGCATTTGATTAATTGACTGAGGGGTTATGGTGAAAAGAATGTCAATATTATGGGCTACAATGGCTCTTTGGCTAGGGATACACCTGGAATGGAACCATGCCACAAATTTAGGAAAGAGATGCGTTTGGGGAAAAATGAATTGGGGCAGGAAGGAGTCCCACAAACCCAATTCATCACTCTAATCAATGAATTTTTTCTTTAACCATTTGTGAATTTTGTAAAGATTGAATTCACAACTAGTTTCGAGTATCTTATACTCCCGATATACTAGGGGCAGATGGTTCAAATTAACAACAGGAGGTAGCATAGGGTTTTCATTAGTTTTCTTAACATTTCCTTTGGGGGCCATGATGAAAAGGAAAAGATGAAATTTTTTGCAATTACCTGAGAATTTAGTCGAGTGGAGGTTGGGCTTGATAATTTGCAGCTAGTGACAGGTATTTCTGGTGACTGGACGTTGTATATTTATTGGTTTTTTTGATCTGGATCGTGGTGGCAGGTTCAATAGTTATCTAGTTCATTGTGGTAGATAGGATTTCTGAACAGTTTAGAACAGTTTGTAGGAGGGGCCGCCAGAAGGGGGAAATATCATTTTATACAACAACGGACCTACCGTTGGGGTTTTGAACATTATCAGAGGGCATCCACTGGATAAAATAAGGGGTAGTACATGTGGCAGGATTTGGTTGGGTAGGGAGTGTAACGGTAAGGGGAGAAGGACACATATGTGGCGGTATGGGAGTGGCGGTGAGGAGATACGTGGCAGGTAACAAGATGGATCAAGGGTGAATATTCAATGACTAATTGTTTTAGCGGGAGTGAGATGGAGTGGGATTCGGAGGGGGGGTAGGGTGGTAAGTTTTTTTAGGCGGGGTGGGGGGGGTGCGAACAAGGTGAGAGGGTGCCACGTATTTAGACTAGCTCACTTATTTGTGGGTTTTTATTCATTTTTTCACACACACACACACACACACACACACACACACACACACATATATATATTATCTCTTTTATTTTTTCTTTCACAAATATATATTTTTTTTTATCTCCCCTTTCTCTTTTTATTTTTCTCTTTTTCTATTTTTTTTTCTTGGAAATAATTTGAAAGATGAAATATTATTTACAACATTTTCATACAAATCAACAGATATTTATCAATCTATCCTATAAAATATATGACCCTAACACACTATATATCTGGGGTCTACCATCCTGATACTGCAGAAAATCCCTCTTACAATGATCCTTGCCACATATCCAACACTGCAATGGTGTTCTACCATCACATCTAGTTTGGTACTCTATAGGTCCTTTCCTAGTTGTGTTGAACTTCTTGTAAGGAACCACATTTTCTTTCTCACCTGCATCTTGTGGTCTTTCCCGCTTTAGTGGCCATATTGCTTTAGATTTCTCATTTCCTTTCAAATAATGCTTAGGCTCAACTTTTCTTTTTGACTGCTCATAACAATGCTTCAGCTTTCGAATGGCCTCCTCCAGTGATCTAGGCTCATCTAACTCAATCCGGTCTATGTATGCTACTGGCAGCCCACTGATGAATCTCTAAACCTTATCCTTCTCCTCATTGAGGTAAGGCACATATCTCAACAACTCCAAAAACCTACTAGTATACTCATCATCTATCATGGAAGCCAACTGAAACTAATAAAACTCCTTAGCTATAACATCATAGTACCCCTATGACAGATACTTCTTCCAGAATAGCCTCTTGAACTCAGTCCAAGTCAATTCCTCCTCATAAATACCCCTAACATTCTTCACATCTTCCAATCAAATGTATTCTTTGCCTTTGAGACTAAATGTGACTATTCTGGCTTTCATGTTTTCTGAATAGTCATGCAACCTGAAGAATTTCCTCATAGCAAGCAACCATGCCTATACATCTTGTGGTTTCTTCATCTCTCCATCGAAGGTAGGTGGCTTTGATTTCTTAAAATCATCATGAAAATATCCCCTGTAACTTCTCTTGTAGGTATGATAAAGATGAAAATCATAATGCCTATTAGAACAAAAAATAGAGTAGTACATGTGTATGTCACCTCTCCTATCCAGAGTGCCCAATAATATGCCATCTCTAATCGTGTCATCTCTACTCGACCTGTGACCACTAGGAGACATACTTCCATATGCACCATTAGTTCCATCCTCGTGTCCATAAATAATTTTAAGTGGCTTCTGTCGATGTAAATATACAAACTATGAAGCATTGTCGTACTTACTTTTGCTTGATTTTCTTGTGCCTGTATGATTCTGTCATTGTTTGCCTTACAGATCCTTATCTCTTCCTTCAATCTTCTCAATGTATCTGCTAAATCGGATGAGTTCCCAACACCAATCTGATCATCAGATTCATAAGGAGAATCCTTGTATTCTACCATCTTGCTAGCCATCTTTGATTCTTCCTGCAAGGCATCTCATGTCACCTTAAACCAAATCATAATAAACCAATGTACCTTAGCATAATTCGGGGAGGATATCTGATCTGCAAGATCAACCAATCAACATAGTACATGTATAGACATAATCATAACATCATATAGGCTTATAACACATAGTATACCAACACATAAACATCATTTTAGCTAGAGTACACTCATTAATGCACGGCCACATCAACTACACACCATGACCTCATGCATGACAACCTCAACCATAATAATGAAAACATGACAACATGTAAACACCTAACATGTATAACCAGTCATATGCTCACGACAACACATCACAATAACACCATTAGCCCTTCCATGGTGACATCACTGCCACCATGACCAACACCATGTGGATGCAACAAGTACATAGACCACAAGCATGAGAAACACATGCACTACCGACACGAATGAATGATGACAAAAACCTTGAAAACATCATACTTTTCCCAAGGAGAGCACAACCACTCTCTGATACAACCTATAATGTATTCCTCCCCTCACGTTTACCCAAGTTACAATTGGCCAACCAGGGTAAACATGAGTTGAGGGCAGTTAAGAGCAGACTAAACCTCCTTGGTGATTTTAATGAAGTGGAATTGACTTGGAAAACCATAAAACAAACTCCCTGCACCTGCTACAGGACCCTCAAAAGTTATCTCAGTCACCAAGCTGACTTTTCCCTCAGCCCCACTGACTTTTGCTGAATAAAATCCCCAGGCGCTTCCTTGATATGGGAAAGGGTGCATCTCGGAGGCTATGGACACACTCACACCATGGGCATGTGTGTGTCTAGGGACTAAATTGCCCAAACCTATGCCTTGCATCCGTGGGATTTAAGGAACCTTTTAAGCCTAGAATCCTGGACACTGCCTAGAACTTCGTGTAGCTTTCAGAAATCATTAAACGTGTGAAGAAAATGAAAAATAACCAAAAAATGACTCAAGGACTAGGCTTGGCCATCCATAATCGAGACTAACATTTCGTCAAACACTTGTCATGAATGAAATATACAAGGCTAGGAAACAAGACATAGCATGAATGAATGAAAACTCCTATGAAGATTACAAGAAGGATCACCACCCTCTTCCTTGAACATATATGATATCAATCAGGTCTTGCTTCCATTATTTTAACAATTACAAGTAAATACATGAAATAACCATGACATGAACCAATAATTTAAACATGCTTATAACCAACATAAAACCATGGAAATAATAGTGAGATGACATCCATTAAATCCACACATTAATAAGTACAAAATCAGGAGAACTTAGCTTCCATTAAACATAGGAAATAACCGACCAGGTTCAGGACTTCCACATACCACCTGACCATAGACATGGTTGAGCCAAATATCTCTTCAACCAGTCACCCCCGTTCCATATTCCAAGCATGGATTTGGGATCTCATGGATAAACCGATCCAAAAAAACAATCAAGGGAATCCATAGGCTAAACCACCTCCACCCTCACCATATCATGATCACACCAAATCTGGTGCTCCGATCACAAAACCGAATCGAACTTGGAAAGCCATCTGAAATCCATCACTATCCTTGAGGAATTTTCCATCTCCCTATCTCTTATGATTTACCACAATCCAGTCCCAGATCATTAGGCCCTCAACCGAGACACCTCCCTCAGGATTTACCGTGTATCCCGCCAAAACCAGTAAAGGGATTCCTAGGCCTTTGGAAAGAACCCGAGACCACCTCCGCCCCAGATTAAAAAAATAAATCTAGTAATTCCAAAGCTCAAAACCGAGATCAAAATCGCAACACACCATGGCACCCAGAAAAATGCAAGGCAAAAAATCATTTTCAAAACCCGGCAAAACCATGGCACCAACAACATGAGAACCAAATATCAACATGCATAAGCCATGCATGTCCAAACCAGCCAGGAAGTAACACATGCAATATGTTACTTGCCAATATTCCTATTGAAGCTGCTAGATCCCGCTCTTCCTTGCTTTCCTTCCTTTCCTTGTCATTCATTTGCTTGCTTTCCTCCTTCTTGGCTCAATGCTACTTTTCTACAAGAAAACTCTAAGTACCCGAGAGTATGAAAGAGAGAGAGAGAATAATAAGAGAGCTCCAAAAAGAAACTAACAAAAGGTTACACTGACAAAAGGTACCAACTGATCCTCAAAAGCATTTTAATCAATGAGGCCTCTATTTTCTTCATTTCCCATTATTTTCTTTCATTTTTCTCCTCACATGCAGCCTACGAACTTTTACCTTCTTTTTCTCCTAATTTCCTTTATTTTCATAAATAAATGTGCCAAAAATACTTTTTGCCTCTTTAATGCCTTAGCCATTGCTTTTGCCAATTTTTCTTAGCCATAAGCACATATCTAGTGATGCCCACTAGGATATATTTGCCCAACATTCAACTTGGAATAACTGTCCCTTAACCGTGGTCTTATTTTTCCTTTATTAACTTTTATTACATAAATCTTTTGCCCGAGTTTGTTACAGTATGGCTAAAAACCTAAATGATGCAAGTGTGAATGTTAGAAATTAAATAACAGAGCAATAAAACACATAGAATATTGTAGAAACACAAACGTAGAAAAGAATAAAACAAGAGAGACACAAATATATGTGGTTCACCAAAATTGGGTTACACCCATGGAGAAATAGCCAATCCTTCCTTCTATATTATCCAACAAACTGAAGGGATACAACTTATGGCAAATCAACTTTAACTTACTCTTCACTCTCACAAAGTCTATTCTCTTTTTTCACAAAGAGTAATACACAACTGCAATATAATTCCCTTATATAAACCAAGGTTTTCCTTCTAGGGAAAAAAACCCTAAATTAACATAACTTCTACCATCAGATATTCTGCCTAATGAACAACCCAAATTGACTATGAAATTACAGTATTTTACAAGGCATTTTTTTTTCTCTAAATTTTTCTTTCGGGGGCACTGCCCCTGAACCCCTGCCAAGGTGGGGGGGAGCCCCCTAGTTGCTGAGACCTTCCTTACACCTTGCTATCAACACCGAGCTAGCGAAATACAAAAAAGAAAGTGATATGCAACAACAACAATGGTCTAAGTAATGATCAATTTCTGTTGCTTAAGTTCTAGTTAATAATAAAAATCTCAATCAAAGTTCTACAATAGGAAAAATTTAGATAAAAAAGACCCTTATGTTTCTTTAAAAAGAGATATTGTTGCTTTCAAGAGTTTAGGAGGCATAGTTCTAATCGACGAATTTAATGCTAGGACAACAAACAATCAGTGCATTCAGTTGGGAAGTGATGGGAATTTGGACAAAATTCCTCTTTTTAGACGAGAATGAAGAGAACACGTGGAAAAGGACCTCTCAAGATGGGAATGGGAGTGTGTCGTACTTTGGAGTTGAGTTGTTAGGATTATGTAGCCTCCATGACATGGTAATTTTGAATGGCATGAAAGCTTGGTCAACATACAAGGGTATTGTAGAAATTATATACAAGATGCATGCATATGTCTAGATTCTCCTGATCTAACAATATTTTATCTTCTTGCTAAATACAAAATCATTCCACTGTTAATATTTTTTGGAAATTAAAATCAATTGCAAACACATGAAGCAATAAAAACAATCACACATAACACAGTTGTTTAACGAGAAAGCCTGAAGCTGAAAACCCCAACTATCATATATTATGTATCATGGAGATCATGTAAAAATCTCATACAAAGCTTAGTACATCAAGCTCTCAGTACAATCAAGTGTCACACACTGATAAGAATAAATCTGCAAATCCATGCACTGATTTCTTGCCACATGCTAGCCTGCCTCCACTGCGCAATCCCTGCTGAAGAATAGCTATGAATGAATTCAAATTACACTTGACTTGACTGCACAATCCTCATTGGAAACTCCAATGTGTGTGTGGTGCAATCAATGCATCACTATAGTCACAACAGATAGTCCATCTTTCCCTTTCACCTATCTCTCCACGGGGTCTCCATTAGAATTGCCATGCACTGCAGTTAACTGCTGTATTGTTCTATTGATTAATGAGTTATTATTTGTTTTGTGAATTAATTAACTAATTAATTCACTCCACTCTCACTAGTGTATCATTTAGTTAGACTAGATACAACTAGGTCAACTGAGTTTAACTCCAATAACTGAGTTAAACTGAATAACAACTCCATGAACTACTCTTCTAACTCTGTCATAACTTTTCCATTTCAGTTCTAACTGAGTCCTCCATGCATGAACCAACAGTAAACCCTAGGAATTGCGTAATTCCTTCAGCCCACTGATTTTCCAAATCTGTACACTGAAATTAAGTGCTCCAAGAGAATAAGTTGTTGTTTATTGTCAGATTATTATTAAGAGCTAATAATAATCGACACTTCTATTTTTAGATCGATGATCTATAAATAGACTTCGCCCAATATTCTAAGAATATAATTTCATCTATTTTTCCAACTTGACCAACCATCCACAAATAACATCCTGCAACTTCTGAAATATGATCACCATGTCTAAAAATAGACTTTCACCAAAAATAGCCTGCGGGCCCACTTAGTGAAGGCGACTCTTTTCACTAAGCTCATCATCTTGTTGAATCTCAACACTCCCTCTCAAAAAGATAGAGATTATATTTCACCTCGATCCTGCCTCTATGGTATTTGAATTTTCTCCTGGTGAGCACCTTTGTTAGAATATCTGCATCCTGATCTTCCGTAGGATGTACTGAAGCAACATGATCTTCCGCTGCACACAATCTCTGATATTATGATACCAGATATCAATATGTTTAGATCTATCATGAAACACAGGATTAATCAAGAGTTTAATGCAACTCTGATTATCACAATGTATCACTGTGGGATCTAAATGTGAACCGAACAAACTAGCTAGGATCTTCCTCATCCAGATAGCCTCACATGCAGCTTGACTTGCTGCCATGTATTCTGCTTCCGCTGAACTGAGTGCAACAGATCTTTGTTTCCTGCTGTACCAAGAAAATGTCATAGATCTAATACTGAAAATCCCTCCTGATGTGCTCTTTCTATCTATTGGGCTGCCTACCCAATATGCATCCATGAAGCCATGCAACTTCACCTCATCCATCTGTCTGTACCATAATCCATACTTAGATGTGCCCTTGAGATATCTCAGGACATGCTTGCCTACATTCCAAAAGAGCTTGGTAGGCTTAACCATCACTTGTGAAAGCTGGTTCACTGCATAACATATGTCCAGTCTTGTATAAACTAAATACATGAGCGAACCCACCAACTGTCGATAAATAGTGGCATCCACTATCTCTGCCAATGTAGCATCCTCTTTCCTCCAATTTACTCAAAGAGGAGTGTCGATAGGCTTGCAGCCTTGCATGTGAAACTTCTCCAGTATCTCCCGAGCATAATTGCCTTGAGACACAAACAGTTCACCTTCCCGCTGCCATATTTCCAATCTAAGGAAATAATGAAGGAGGCCCAAATCCTTCATCTCAAACTCCTTTGCAAGATCTACCTTGCATGAGTGTATCAACTGCTCATCACTCGTTAGTATTAAATCATCAACATAAAGAACAATGATTAAAATCTTACCCTCCACCACAATTTGGTACAGGTTTGCATCCGCCTAACTCTTGGTGAAGCCAAGTCCAGTGAAATAGTTGTAGATCTATGTGTACCAAGCATGTGGTGCTTGCTTCAGCCCATACAACACTCTTTTGAGCCTGCACACATGCGACTCACTGCTAAAGATCTCAAATCCTTCAGGCTGCTCAATGCACACCTCTTCCTCAATGATCTCATTAAGGAATGAAGTATTCACATCCATCTGATGAATGTGCCAACCCATCTGCGCTGAGAGAGAAAGGATGGTACTTATGGAAGAATACTGTGTGACAGGTGCAAAGGTTTCTTCATAATCAATCCCCTCTATATGTGAGAAGCCCCGGGCAACAAATCTTGCCTTATACTTCTGGACGCTCCCATCAGCAGCTTGCTTTACCTTGTAGATCCATCTTGATCCTACAACTGATTTACCCACCGGCCTTAGAATAATCTCCCAAGCACTATTTCTGACAATGGAATCATACTCCACCATGGCATCTACCCATGTGGGCTCCTGTACTGCTTCTTCAAAAGAAGATGGTTCTATCACGATACAGTTGCTCATAAGAGCCATGTATCCAGTAAATCGTTCAGGTGACTATCTCTATCTACGTTGTGATGTAGGGACTCCTACATTCTGTGCCGCATCAAGCTTCAGTCTCTCATCTTCTATGGTACACTTTCTGCCTTGTCTGATGTTTGGTTCTGCATGAGTGGACTCCTCCACTCCATGAATCTCCTCTCGTGGTTGATCCACATCTAGAGGCTCATATTTGGGAACAAGAATTTCCTCCTCTGCATGCAAGTGTAGCTCCCTCTCAAGCGACAACTTCATGGCTTTCACCTCATTGAATTTTATATCCCATCGCACCACAGTCATCCGACTGTCTGGAAAATACACACGATAAATATGGGGTGTTTCAGTGTACCCCACAAATATCCCAACTTTTGCAGTCAGCTCTAGCTTCTTCCTGGCGTCCTTTGTCACATGAATGTAAACAGATGAGGCAAAATTATTCAAATGAGAAATATCAGGCTTCTTACCAGTAAAAGCTTCTTCAGGTGTATTCATGCCAAGTACTCTATGAGGACAATGGTTTTACGCATAAACCGCAGTGTTTCATGCTTCCGCCCACAAGTGAATCGATAGGCCCTGGTCATGTAGCATCGCTCGTACAACACCCACGATCATTCTGTTCTTCCTCTCCGTGACCCCATTCTGCTATGTGTTATGAGGCGCTATGAGTTCTCTTTGAATTCCTTCTTTGCTACAGAAGTATTTGAATTCGCCCGAGATGTATTCACCCCCATTATAGCTCCGTAGAGCCTTCACTTGCTTCCCCGAATCCTTCTCCACCAATGCTTTAAACTCACAGAACTTTGAGAATGTTTCACTCTTATTTTGCATGAAGAAGATCCATCATCTACAAGAATATTCATCAATAAATATAACATAATACCTGTGTTTTTCTATTGAAGCAACCGAGAAAGGTCCACACACATCTATGTTAATTCTCTCCAGGATCACCGAAGCACGATTCTCCTTCTCATGAAAGGCGGTCTTCACAAACTTACCCATAGTACATCCCTTACACTGGTCTGACTACGCAAGAGTACCCTTGGGAAGTCCAGTAGAAATATGTTGCAAAATATTCAAAGCGCCAAGGTGAAGATGGCCCAATCTCCTGTGCCATAATTCGCCCTCATCCCAGCTCACCACTTCTTCTGCTTTGCCCATCATTGCAGTGCAACCATCTACCTCCATATTGTAGATATTCTTAACTCGAATGCCTATCCTCTTGGTTTGAACTATTGTTTTATGTTGCAGGAAATCTTTTCCATCGCTGAAAACAACATCATAACCTTTGTCTTCCAACATTGCGACCGAGACCAAGTTCTCTTCAGACCAAGAACATGCATAACATCTTTCAATAGGAATGGATTACCGGACTCCCTCTCAAGGGTAATTGTCCCAATGCCAGTCGCACTGTATCGACCATCATCGCTCATCTCTATATGCATTTGAAGGTCCTTCTCCTCCAAGTCACTAAACAACTCCTTTTCTCCCATCATATGGAAAGACGCACCACTATCAAGATACCACACCGATCCCATATAGCTTGAAACCAAGCATGCGATCAAAGAGAAATCAAGTTCAAATTGTGAGGCTAAGGCCTCTCCATTTGCAGCTCCAAAAACCTTCTTGTTCTTCTTCTTATGTGGGTAGTTAGTGGCGAAATTCCCATGTTTGTGACAGTGAAAACACTTCACCTTGGACAAATCTTGTTTATTGCCTTTAGCATCGGATTTTGAAGGAAATTTCTTCCCCTTCCCTTTCCTTGCTTTGGCAGCCAAAGTGAAATTCTCTTCATCTTCATTCTTCGATGAAAAGCCATCCTTGGTACCTCGCCTTATCTCCTCCTGCACAAGATCCGACCAAAGTCGCTCCCATCCCGGCAGTTTCTCCCGTCCATTGACAGAGTCTTTGTAGCTATGCCAACTCTTTGGAAGCCCAAGGAGAGCCAAGCTCACCAAGTATTCATCATCAACAATAATCCCCACACTTCCCAGTTCATCCCTACAGTGGACAAACTTCGTGAGATATTTTGGAATACTGTCGCCCTTCTCCATTTTTATTTTTCTGAGCTTGTCTTTCAGCGCCAACTTCCTCTGGTTGCTGCTGCTTTGGAAAAAATCTGTCAAATCCTTCCACATTAAGAATGGAGTGGATTTCCCATGAAGGATGGACATAATATGGTCCTTCACACCTTCCAACAGAATTCTTCTTGTCTTTGCTACCTTCTTTTGCCATGCGTCAAGTAATGCAGCATCGCTAGATCCTGGCTTAGGAACATCACTATTGATGAACTCCTTCAGTCCATTATCCTCCAGCACCGCCTCCATCTTATCCTTCCAGGTTGTGTAATTCAAACTGCCATCAAGGGCATACTCCAATCACAACCCATTGAAAGACATTTCAATGTATACTCAACTTCTGCACCAAGAATTTTCTGCAGCAAATTTGAATTGTCCAGCAGCACAAACTCAAAATTCCTTCACAATTGCAATCTTCAAGAATTAACACTGCTATGATACCATGTAGAAATTATATACAAGATGCATTTATATGTCCATATTTTCCTGATCTAACAATATTTTATCTTCTTGCTAAATACAGAATCCTTCCACTGTTAATATTTTGCGGAAATTCAAATCAATTGCAAACACATAAAGCAATAAAAACAATCGCACGTAACATAGTTGTTTAACGGGAAATCCTAAAGCTGAAAACCCCAACTATCATATATTATGTATCATGGAGATCATGTAACAATATCATACAAAGCTTAGTACATCAAGCTCTCAGTACAATCAATCGTCACACACTAATCAGAAGAAATCTGCAAATCCATGCACTGATTTCTTGCCACCTGCTAGCCTGCCTCCACTGCGCAATCCACGCTGAAGAATAGCTATAAATGAATTCGAATTACACTTTCCTTGACTGCGCACTCCTCATTGGCAACTCCAATGTGTGTGTGGTGCAATCAATGCATCACTATAGTCATAACAGATAGTCCATCTTGCTCTTTCACATATCTCTCCACTGGGTCTCCACTGGAACTGCCATGCACTGTAGTTAACTGCTGTATTGTTCAGTTGATTAATGAGTTATTTTTTTTTTTTTTGAATTAATTAACTAATTAATTCACTCCACTCTCACTAGTGTATCATTCAGTTAGACTAGATACAACTAGCTCAACTGAGTTTAACTCCAATAACTGAGTTAAACGGAATAAAAACTCCATGAACTACTCTTCCAACTCTATCATAACTTTTCCACTTCAGTTCTAACTGAGTCCTCCATGCATGAAACACCAGTAAACCCTAAGAATTGCATAATTCCTTCAGCCCACAGATTTTCCAAATCTGTACACTGAAATTAAGTGCTCCAAGAGAATCAGTTGTTGTTTATTGTCGGATTATTATTAAGAGCTAATAATAATCGACACTTCTATTTTTAGATCGACGATCTATAAATAGACTTCGCCCAATATTCTAAAAATATAATTTCATATATTTTCCAACTTGACCAACCATCCACAAATAACATCCTGCAACTTTTGAAATATGATCACCATGTCTAAAAATAGGCATAGTCTAAAAATAGACTTGCACCAAAAATAGCCTGCGGGCCCCTTTAGTGAAGGCGAATCTTTTCACTAAGCTCATCATCTTGTTGAATCTCAACATGTATCGCATGTAAAACATACATTGGTAAAAGTGTGGTGGACTATGTAATATTCTCTTAGAGCTTTATTTTCAATTTGTTAGAGTTCAATATTGAGGCTTGTCCTATAGAGATGAATTCTGACCATCTGCCTCTCTGTATTAACTTGGACATACAATCAAGTGGGATACAGGAAGGGAATACCTAACAATTCCATAAGAAATTTCATGCAAATGGAAGAATCATCATAAATCAAGAAAACCAATAACTCTTTGTTGCTGCTTTAGAAAAACACTTTCAGTGGGGAAAAAAACACAAAAAACAAAGAAGACAATGCATAAATAGAATGCATGGACAACAATATGTTGTTCCCTCTAATCCACAAAGCCTTAAAGGTGTGAAAAATATCTCAACCGAAGAAGAGGGTCTCAAACACCTTTAAAACTAATCCTTGGTATGATGAAGAGTGCAAAGCTACTTAAATATCCCTTAAGGAGAAGGAGGAAGACTTTGAAAGCAAGAAAAAGTATAAAAATTCAGCAAAAACAAAAAAATAAATTTATGTTACTTTAAGAAGAAATGAATTAATCTCTTCAGAAAAGCACAACCCCAAAGGATTTTGGCGAGAATTACAACAAAATAGAAAACAAATAAATAACAATATCTGAGATACTCATTGGTTGGAATATGAAAAGCTTCTATATGAGAGAAATCAAGAGAAAAGTAGCCCCCCCATAATCAAATCTACAACTGTGTTATTTTCAGTGGAGGTTGTCAAGCGTGGTATAAAAAAAATTCGAGTGGAAAAGGCCAAGACATTGATGGGTTATAGGCAGAATTATTAAAATGGGGTGTTGAGATCTTGGCCCCAATAATCAAAAGGATCTTTAACGACATCACACAAGGCAATTTTCCAGTTGAATGGACAACAAGTGTGGCTATCCCTCTTTATAAAAGAGGAGAAATCTATCATCCCTATAATTATCGCACTATTATGGTCAATCCTCTTCTTGAAAAATTGTTTAGGAGCATGATGGAGCGTAGAATCAACAATTGGGTAGAAAAAGAGGGTAAAAGAGCAAAAGGACAGGTCGGTTTTAGGCCAAGGAATTCTACAATTGATCATTGCATCACTCTTAGGCTCTTCATCAAAAAAGTGTGGGATATTCATGGTGGGGAAGCCTTTTGTTGCTTTGTTGATTTCAAAAAAGCGTTTGACGTTGTTCCTAGGGATAAGCTTTGGAGAAGAATGAAAGATATTTGACTCCCAATTGAATATAGAGCTATTTTCCATAAACTGTATGAGAAATTTAGTGCTAA
Organism: Pinus albicaulis; assembly: GCA_034641835.2. NCBI lineage: Eukaryota > Viridiplantae > Streptophyta > Pinopsida > Pinales > Pinaceae > Pinus > Pinus albicaulis. The sequence continues at coordinate 952,097,601 of CM076577.1, read as the reverse complement.
AATCACAACTAAAGAAGGATTTTCGAAATGATTTGGTAGTGACATTGGGGTCAAGCAGGGGTGCTCCTTGATTACAAATTGCTAAAAATAAAAGAGATAAAGTGTATCTCTCAAATACATGCATATAAACATATTTCCAAGCCTATCTACATCTAAATATCATGTTGTTGTTAGATCTAGGACTTTTGTGATCCATAATGTAGATAAATATCTTTTGGATTAATCACATCATTAGGATTAGGTCGACGCACATTAGATGGTTCGAAACGCCGACCTAATCCTAATGATGTGATTAATCCGAAAGATATTTATCTATATCATGTTGTTGCTGGAGTCATGGCTAGAGATAAGGATCACCAAGTCGAATTTGATGAGGTGGCATCCAAGTCAACAACTGTCCATGAGATTTTTCCTCATGAATTCCTGAAAAATAGGGTCCAGTGATCCCTTCGAAATGCCAAAACCATGATAGATATTAGAAATCAGAGAGAGATTTTTTTTAATGGGCCCGTTCCCAAAAAAAAAAATATTTGGTTTTCAAAAATTAATCCCCAATTGTTCAAAAATTGATTTTTCAAAGAGTGGCTAAAACAAGATTGTAAAATCATGAAAAATTAGATTCAAATATCCCTTCGAATCTTTCAAACCATGAAACCTGTGTTAAAACTGAGAGAGGTTTTTATTAAAGGGTCCGTTTTCGACAAAAGCCTCCTTCATATTTGGAAAATTCGTTTCTAGCTATTCGAAAACCATGCTAGAAGTTACTACATTTTACAGGAAAAACAAAGTTTTAACTGACCATTTTCTACAAAAATGCGCTGACACTCCCGTTGTGAGCGCTTTAAAAAATTTCAGACTAAAAAATGTGATAACACAATCTATAATTTTCTAGTAGCTACCTTGAAATAGAAGGAACAAGAACATCCAAAATAGTCATATGCAATTTAAGATCCTAGAGGGTTTTGTAAGCAAATGTTTTGGACTCATTTCATCCTTATTCTCAAAATGAAATCTCAATGTGAGACTATCACTTGATGAAAAACAAAGCTTTGGATTTTAAATACATAATTCATGAATATATTTACTAAAACATACTTTCATCATGTACCATCTTCTTTGTGATATGCACATACCATAAATGGAAGTTAATTCAAAAGGAATGTGCTTTATGAGAAAATGAGATAATTAATCCACATTGTCCCCGAATTACCACTTTTTACCTTGTGGATTGGATTTTCATTAATGAATCATAAGTGATCCTTAAAAGTGTGTAAGTTGTGTAAATAGGCAACTTGAAACATCACTAGGGAAGAAATATATGGTAGTGTAGAGTAAATGATGTGTAGAGATTGAAAATGTGTAAGGCATGGGTATATAAGACTCTTCACATCATAATCATCATAAAATAACCTAGTCGGGAAAACATATTATGTGAGAAAGGATAGTATGTAGAGTTTAGAGCATAAAAAAATATTCTTGTGTAATGTGCGAAGGACATGTGTGGAGAAAGGTTTGTGCAAAGTGAGAATCTGTGCAAAGGGAGTTTTAAGAGTACAATATCCATACAACATAAATATTTAAGAACATGTTATGAAAATAAGTGTTGTGTAATAAATATAATTTCTCTTGACATACGATGAAACTGTATGTTCATGGTGGATTATGAAATGAAAAGGAAATAAAATGAAATGGAGTGGTACGTATGGTTAAAATTGGAAATCAAAGGTGATGTATGAAAATTGATCAATAGGTGCATGAATTGAGATTTTAGGGATTTCTTCAAGATGAGTTAAAATTAATATTTCCAAGAATTTGATGATCTGGTAATCAACAAGACTAGGACTATGCATGTAACAATATCAGGAGGAAGACGAGGGGGTCGGGCTCCTCCTAAGGACTAGGCCATGACGAAAAATCATGAGGGTCAATGTATCATTTTTCATTTTTGTTATTGGAAATTACTTTGATACATAAATTCTAGTCATGGACACTTTCTTAGATTGTTGTTAACAAACATCAATGAAGGAATTTTTCTATGTTTATCTTGTCAATATTATTAATCTTTCTCTTTATGTTATCTTAAATCAAGTTTGGGATGATTAAGAAACCTATGAGATTTATTAGTCCTTACTAGTACTATGTAGTAACAATTTGAGGTTACTCGTTCATCTCTATAGAGTCATCAAAATATTTTCCCATGTGAGTTGGAGCCACTTTTCTATAGTAGAACTTAAATAATCAATATTATATATTGTGCCTTTTTTTTCTTTTTCTTTTGACTAAAAGGTTGATTGGATTTTATAAAATATGATTTTGATATTATTTAGAAAATAATGTATCCATTTGGTATGAATGATTTATTCTATTATTATTATTATTTAATGATATAAAATATTAGTAAATAATGGAAATTTAGTGATTAAATAATAATAATAATAATAATAATAATAATGTATTTGATTTAATCATATTCTATAAAAAAATCCTCAAAGAGTTTGGATCTAATAATTGAAAGTGAGGAGTTCTTCACCATCGGGTAAGGTTCAATTTCCATGAGAGCCCAAACCTGAAGCTATTATCGTGGGGGGAACTTGAGTTAATGGTTGCGTGTGTGGTTCCATCTATAAAGACTGTGTAAAAATGAAATCCCACCCACATGTCTTTCTTTTACTAAGCACACCTTGAAGTAGTGACCAAACATGTGGTTCCACCCAAATATATTATATAAAAAATAGTGTCACGACCCATGCACTTATCAATAGATCAAATTTCACTCCATTTTCTTCTATTATTTAGTTCCCATGTTGTATATTAGTTCAAGACACTATTAAGGTATTCCTTTCGACATCATTCATTAGAACCTCAACTACCTCGTGTCTACATGTGAGGAAGCATGAATATGCTTGTAGTTACGTAGTAAGGCATTCCCTATGAGAATAACTCCCCTCCCATGCCCTCTGTACTTTTTGTCGTTGATTTGGGTGTTAGACGATAGAAATAGCTTGGGCCATCAAATTTATTCGACCGATATTAATGAGTTAGTAAATCCTCCTCTGCATAGCCTTTCTACTCGACATACACACATCGGGTAACCATACCATCAACATCCACAACACTTTGCAATCTAGGGTTCAAGTAGGGATTTATCTATGAAATTTGGCAAGAGCTTGCATCATCCCACTCTAAGATTTTATTGTTGCAATTAAAATGTTGTTGACTTCTTCCCAAAATTAAAGGAAGACTACCTAATATGAATCCCACCCGAGCAATGACACTTGGAGATAGAGAAATAGATAATGAGAGCTTGCCATATTGATCGATTGCTGGATAGTTGATTTCACAGGAAAAACTGGCTTCCCTCATAATACCCTCACTCATTCCATGGAATAAGAGATGAGAGGGAGCCATGGGACAGATCCGATCCCTCTGAGTTTCTACAACCCTGAGTTGTAATTTTAGGTTGCAGTCCTTTTCTATCTTGGTCACAAAAGGAAGAATGCCATGTTTTGGTTGTATATACTTTTCAGTTCTATCAACGATGCCTTTTCCTTGGCCATTTTCAATCTCTCTATTTCATTTTCTAATTCTTTCAGTTTAAGTTTAAGCCCCTCTTCATCCCACAACTTTTCTTTTGCCACTTTTTCTATTTTAACATATATTGAACATCCACAACTTTTCTTTTGCCGTTTTTTCTTTTTCTATATTTGTTTACGCAAACACTTCTGATCTTGGAACTAATCGACAAGGGTTTTCCAGTGTGGTGATTTTGTAGAGAAAGTGTCAGAACTCCCCCAAAATAAGACACTCCTTGCTCTTGAAACATACACGCACAATCTATTTAGTTTGGCCAGAAATCCAATCCCTCCGCCTTCGCTAGATCGTACCAGGAAACCACAATAGTTTTATTTTCAGAACGTGCATTAACCCAACCAGCCATTTGTTGAATCTTCCAAAACGAACGGCAACATTATGGAGTAAACAAGAAACACCATATCTTCTATGGCAAAGGATATCATTGGCTCTTACTTGAAATTGGTAAACGTTCTCAACACCCTGGCATAATAAATGAATAATAATAATAAAGGGATTAACATACTCTTCATTCTTACTTCTTCATCTCATCTTCTCAAATAAACTGCAATCCAAACCATTTACGAGACCGACTCTCAGAGACATGGAAACGGACCAAAAGCAAATCAGAGCTCTGAAGTTTTTCAGTCGTATTTCACCCACTTATCACGTGTGGAGGAAGATGATTTCCCGTCATAAGCTTTTCTGGGTGTTGCTTTTAGATTTTTAAGTTATTTTATTTTTTATAAATTTATATTTTTCAAATTGCCAATTAAAATTTGAAATGTGTTTTCGAATTTTTAATATTATTTTAAATTCAAATATTTTGTAGGATAAAATATTAATGTATAGGATGAAATGTTAATATATAAAGTAGGTAAGCAAAATTATTTGTGAATAAAAATCACAAGTAAATGTAATAAAAAGGGTTGATGAAGTTTTTATATATTTAGAGTGACAAAAACAAAAGATGAAGTTAGATTGTAATTAGTAATATGAAACATTAATCGTAATTATGGATTATGAATTTAATTTAATTATAATTACAAATTTTATTTTAAATTTTGTATAAAGATAAAAGATGAAATGTAATTTTTCAAAACAATTATTACAAATTTAATTTCAAATTTTGTATAATGTTTAGATAAAAGATGAAATATATCTTTTTAAAATTGTTTTGGTTTTTCGATGAAAGCTTGTGATGTTTCATGTGAACACTTTATCTATCTATAAATAGAAAGGAAAGATGGGCATTAGAAAAATAATTTAAAATATTATAGCAAAACATGATTTTTTATTTTTTTAAATAATATTAATTTGATATTTTAAAAGGTTGTGTAGAATAAATTACATCCTTAATATATATGGATTGATTGCGTCTTTGTTTTAAGGCAAATTAAATGAAAGATTTCTTTATCTTATCAAAATACAATTTATTTAAAGATTTAACCATTATTTTAGTATTATGATTATATTGAGGAGTGGTTGGTTTTCAAGTATTTTTAATTTTAAAACTTGTTTTTTTAAGAATGTAGTTAAAAGGCAATCTTTTATATTTATTACTTTGAACTCTTTTTCTCTATATATTATTTATGAATAAATTTAAAGTGGTGTTAACATTTGAGGTTTTAAGGTGTTTTATGGTGAGGATGAACCATATTAGAGGGTTCAAAACTTCGACCTAAAACTAATGATGTGAATAATATCAAAGGCATTTTGAATAATAATATGGATCACCTAAAGTCTGAAATCAATAATGTCAATTATGTTTTTATTTTTATTTTTATTTTATTATTTTTTATTTTATAAAGTCTTTACTAATATGAAAATTTAATGGTGTCACTTCTATCAAACATGCACCATAATTTTTTTAATTACTACTACCCATTCAAACCTTAATTCGTTTGTCCCATTAAGATGTTAACCTTACTATTATTTGCATATATCATAGCTTATAACATTGAAATGATTATATGTTTTTGCTTAGGATTCGATTGGTTTATTTCTTGTGCAACAATCCACATACTAGTTAATTTCCTATGGTACTATGATTGGAATACATTATGACTATTATGAATTTATATTACATGTTTGGATTCTGGCCATCACACATATGACAGCTTGACAACTCGAATTTCGAAAATCATTGAATAAATAATTAAAAGGAAATTAATCGATTATGAGGTTTCTGTTTACACGTCCTTACATGAGGCTGGCAGCTGTCCACAATTAATTACCATGGTTATTTGTGCTCACCGTCGATCTGGGCAACCCTGGATCTGACGGTGAGGAATCTGGTGGAAGAGTTTAGGGTAACTACTCCAACCCTAAGCGCCACATTCCCGCTCATTTGTGTTCGCCTCTACTACAGTCATTTTCTCTGCAATTTTGGTTTCCCAGCCCTTCCTTCCGAAAAGAAAACTCTTCGTTTCCACCGTGTTTTTTGTTACAGTTCCGCATGGCTTGGGTTATATAATCTGCTTAGTAATTTTTCCTTGTATTGCAGCATGGAGCTTTCAATTGGTTGCTCTTCTTTCAAATTTTCTTCCACTGTCTATATTTTTGCATAATCTTCGCAGAGGTCGCGCTATGGTTCAGAGATGCTGTAATACTTCCTTATTGTTTAATTCCGTTTCAGTTATGAAATTTTTCTGGGTTAGTTTTGTTTGGAAAGGTAACTGTTCTCGGTCCTTTCTTCGATTTTTACATAAATCTTGCCCAAGGATAAATGGCTGAGGTCCTCTCGTCAAATGTCAGTGTTTTATCACTGTTTCCTTTGAACGAACTTGCATGAAGTTGACCTCCATGAATGCTGATATTGATAGGTAACATTCGGGTTTTCCCCTATGCTTGTCTATTTTTGCAAAGGATTCGTTTCTCTGTTAATAATTTTTCTTACATTCTTTTTCTATTTTTGGGCAGGTCTCATTGCTGCTAGGGTCCTGATGGAAAGGGGAGGTACTCCCGCATCCCGCAACATGTTTCCACAGGTGGCCCTCCATGTAATCCAAAACCCCGTTCCCACTTCGAAACATTCTCAAGATATTATGGAAGTGTTCTTTTTAGTTTTTTTAGGGTAAACCCTCTGTGTGAATAGGTCCAGCCTCCGACCCTTGAGTTTCTTGCACGCGAGAGCTTCTGTGCTCCCTTTTGTTACAAAGGGTTTAACATAGCCATTTCCTGAAGTTTATATGTTAACATTTAATTCTTCTCTGTTGTTGTCCCTCTCCAGATAGAAGGACATTTGATGTAATATTTCATTAATGATTTTTCTATACATTATTATCAAAGGATATTTGTTTTCTTTGTGCACTTTGCGCAACCCCATACATTGTACATGTTAATTTGATGCATTTAATGTTTGCATTGTTATAACCAGGTTATTTATATACATTTTCTAGTTGAACCCTTTAGCACGGTGGTTACAAGATATGTTGACTTCTGGGTTTATTTACATTCATATTGTGTTTCCAATCTTGAAACAATTTCTTAGTTCTATGAGTTGATTACTAGAGCTTCTAGTAATGTGTACGATTTTTCCAAGTTATCATTCATTTTTAAGCCTCGCGGCTCTTCCTTGAATTTGTAAAGAAGTTGTTTTGTTTGTACTTCAAGCTTAAATGGCCAGGGGACCATGATCCCTTCCCTGTAATTATGGGGCTTAGATTCTAAATCCTGTGCCCTCTTAATTCCTTCTATAGGATATTTTTAAGTTTTCTTCTGAGTGTTACAGGTCGATTTGGGCATCATCCCAAAACACATATCAATATTCATTAGGGTCTACCATACTCTAAATATGTTGCTACATGCCCTAAACAAGTCATCACATTGGTGTCTTCCTTCATGAAAGTTTTATTGCTTACATTCCAGTTGAAGTTCCCCATTGAGCCATCAATGCACCCCTAGACAGTTGTAATTTCTTTGCAGAGCATCTACTCCCATGTAAGGCTCTGTTGCAGAGATCTAGGCCCACTTTAGAGTGCGTTGGTTGACTGGGAGAAAATTTTTCATTGGATTCTGGGAATCTTCCCAACCTCTAGTGATTTCTAGAAGTTGTTCCAGCTTTCACCTCATCTGATAGCCTCAAATTTGGAACCCATGAAGTCATTAAAACTCTTATCCTCCTATTCCCATGAACAAGGAAACCTCTTCATCCATTTTTAGGAAAGCCATTCAATGATTCATTTATGTCAAACTACCTTCATCTACTTATAAATAGAGCACTAAACTTAGTGCACAAGAGAGCAATAATTTGTGCTAAGTAGAGTTATGCTGGTGAGATATCAACTCTTGAAGGTATTGTGCATGTACTGTGATGTTGTTGGATTGTTGATGCTGGATGTGATGAGGATGGGACTCAAGCTGGATGAGTGACAACGAATTGATCAACTAGTTGTACTCTTCCTTCTAATTCATAATAAAGACATTTTTTCCTTTCCTAATGCATGTGTCAATGATGTTATATATGTATTTATGAATTTAATCGATTTAATTTGTTTAAATTGAATAGATTGTATTGCCTTTATGTTGTTTTCTATCTTTTTTTTTTCCATGGCAGGTATCAATAAAGCGATTTAAGTTGGATTGAGAGCGATGAAAGCGATGGAGGGAGGCGAGGGAAAGCTAACATATTACAAGTAGGTTTCTCTCCCTTTATCTATTATTTTTAAGGAAAAGGTCAGATATCTTTGTTTCTGTTGTTCTAAGCGAACCACCACAGTTAGGGAAAGCATACTTATCCGTAGGTTTGTATTTCCATAAAACAAATTGGCGAACATATTGGGGATCGACAGATCATCCCTGGTGGTTTTTGTTCTTGTCCTCCAACAACTAGTAGACTTTACCTGCTTATTTTCAGTCATTTAAATGTGTCTTAGCAAAAGTAGTGTGTTTGCTTGCTTTTTTAGAGAGTCCTATGGCACCAACGCATTGTTGGTCTTGACACAGTGCTCTGCATAGCATTGCTGGCTTAGGGACAGTTCTCTGCAACACATTGTCTCCCAGTCAGGGGTGCGTTGCCCCTGTGACCATCCAAAATCTATCTATTTTGTCTTTTTCCAATTCATGTCAGTGTTTTCTTGCTGAATTTTCGAGTGATTGATTGCCTCTAGAGACCAGCTTTCCTCTACGCTTCTTGCCTCACTTTGGATTTGTTTGATCAATGTTTCTTTGTGTTTTCTTTATCATTTTCGAATAGTTCCAAAGTTAAATTTTACATTTGATCAATTCATTATTTTCGAAAAGAGGAATTGTCATTTCAGTATTCATTTCTCTTGAAAGTTTTGAGTGATTTTTTGTGCATTAGTTTCTTTTTCATTCAACTAAACTTAAATGAAACTGAAATGAAAAACATACATTTGCATATAGGGATTGTGAGTGCTTCTTAAGGAATAGTTTAGGGGAAAATTGCATATAGATGTGCTCATTGTTGATTGCATACAATGTTATTGCTCTATCCCTACTAGCTAGTTTTTCATTGTCGAAAATCAATTCGAAACGAATGCTTGTCATTCTAATTTCATTCTAGGAATGTTCAATACATCTCACAATGAACCTGATAGAAAAAATAATAATCAAGATCAACATAAAATTTATATGAATTTATCTAAGGAAGCATTGTAACATTAACAATAACATTTAGAGGTGTACGTTAGAAGATGTGTTCTGGCGTCGTTAAACATAGCAGCCCCCGTTAATTGTCTGCGATACATTTAGAGTGTGATACCTCATTCCACGTACGTAAGTATATCAGAGCTCATCCACATACTTTTAGGAATATCGGGCGGTGTTATAGTACAAAAAGTATAAGGGGATTCTCTTATTGTGCGGTTTCGCATTAGATATCCCTAATACGGATTGGGCCTCCACGTACCTTCACGTATATTTGGGAGGAAAAATTTAGGTTGCTTACCATCCATAGGTAACCGAGTCGGCCACCTTGTACCTCTGATACCCCGAACACAACATTCAGGGAGATTTCCTGCACGTATAATAAGTCCTTGGTTTACTAACGTGGTATATTGTAGTTCACAATTGCTTGGTAAATGTTTTTCCTAGCATCACCCTCTTTTTTTTATTGGTTTTTTGTATAAAATCAATCAGAAATCATGGAAGAAGATCAACCTTTTCCATGTCGTTCACATAGGACAAGTAATAAACCTCTGTTACCACTAGAAGCTACTCCTAGTAGACGAAGGCGTGCTCGCCCTACCGAGTTTTTTACCCCTGGAACTCTTGGTGCTACATCATCTGATATACTAGAGACATATGATCCTTTCAGTACCGAGTCTCGATTCATTTCGACTGATCCTGGTTTATCTGCTACTGTTGAGACAGAAATCTCACTGTTAATTGAGGACACTGAAATTCAATCCAGTGAAACAGTAAATCCTAAACCCGAGCTTGTTCAACTGGAAGTCGATCCATAAGTTGATCCCGGAGTTGAACAACAAGAAGTTGTTCCAGTGCAACTGTTTGACCCTCAGCCATCTGTAACTATCGAGTCTTCCTCTTTAGCGCATAGTTTACCGCTTGAAATTTATCTTGGGCCTGACGGTGAAGTGCTTCTACCTAGTTTGATTTTGATAGAGGAAGAACTTTAAGAAGAGAAAACCCCTTCGATTCCCACTCATTTTGGGCTGGGGCTTCATTTATATCAGTATTTTCCTTGTTTTACCTACTCTGCTTCCATTGATCCTTTTCACTCTCAAGTTCTCGTAGATTCATTAGAGTATTTTCTAGGTTATTTAACCATGGTAGAGACAACATCCTAGACTATACCAAATGTTACAGCTGCGAAAACAACTACTGTTGCTTCGTCTTTGATGTTTTTGATGACACCTGAGGAACATCTTTATGGTGGTCCATCCGTCCCACTGGGTTTACCAGGCTTTAAATGGAACCTACTCTGGTGTATCCTCTAGTCCACGGACTTCGCCCATGTCATCATCTGGAATTTTATCTAGTTCATCTATTATGAGTATTGAATGGCCTAACCCTTAATATTAGGTTGGTCCATCTAATTACCATCCATCTTATCTAGTATCTCTTGGATATCCATCATATGAAAGTCATTATGTGAAATATCCCTATACTCCATATACTGGGGGGCCACAGATGTTTGGTCCATATGGCAGTACTCCGTCGTATTTAGGTCCATCATATGTTGGAATGTTTGTTTGACAATGGCAGCCTACTTTGCCTGTTCAACCACAAACAAATGTGTATTAATATCAACCAGTTCAACTTGTTTCTTCTGTGCCTACTACACCTGTCATTTATTCTATGGCTTTTGGTCAGTCTGCACAAGTGGGTCCTTCCACCCTAACCCTCAAGTTTTTGGTCTACAGACTCCGTCTTCCCAGGCTGGTATTCAACAACCCTATGTATCGGTAATTTCATAATCACAGGCTAGTTTACCTTTGTCATAGGCTTATCACAACCAGGTCCAAATTATCCTGGTGGGAAATCGTTTTATCAGATACCATGGTATCCACAGCAACCATTCCCACAATATCAGGCTTATCCAGGACCTGGTCAGCAAGCCTACCGCTATCTAGGTTACCAGCAACAAAATCCATTTGTTGGTATGCAAAGGCCTACTGCTCAGGCGATTCCATCTTATCTTGGTTATGCTCAATTTGACCTTAATTGAAAATTGAAATTTGTTGCAACGTTAGAGTTACCGGACTTAAATCGGCTCACCAATGATCCCATTCATTATTTACCTTGGTGGCCGGTAATTCCACATAAATTAACCTCAAAAATTCCCAAATTCAATGGAAATTATGGAGAAGACCCCTCTGCACATGTCATGACTTATCATTTATGGTGTTCATCAAACTCCTTAAATGATGATTCTATTAGATTACGTCTTTTCCAGCGAACACTTACTGGTTTGGCTGCAAAGTGGTACATTGAATTACCACGAGCTTCGTTTGATAACTTTACAGCTTTAACTACTACTTTTTTAACCCACTTCCAGTTACCCATTAGATATGAAAATGGAATGGAACTTTTGACTAGCTTTAAATAGACCACTGCTACTCATATATCAGATCATATACATGAGTGGTGTCATCATCGTCGAATGGTTAAAACATTTGTTCTTGATCAACTTTTAGCTGAGTGGTTTATTAAGTCCTTGTTGCCATCTATCACCGAGGATGTGGTCAAAGGTGGTGTTGTCACTGAAGAGAAAGTTATTGCTTGTTCCCAATATCTAGATCTAATTGACACTCAATCTGGCACGCTCTATGAAAATATTCCAAATGCATCGCGAACAAATTTTAGTGTTCCTCCTACTCCATCTGGTTAGGACATTCATGCTGACAATATTGTGATTGGTTTTGCTTGCGTTCCGACAACAAGTCGACTATCTGGTCCTACACTTGCTGTTTCAAATCAAAACCCTACTGCATATGATCCTGCGTCTTCTTCTAAAATCCATGACGTGTCATCTGAAAAAGGAGAAAGTGATAAGAAACCTAGAAATAGGAATAAGGGGAAAGATAAGAATAAATCAAAATCACCCCCGCAGGAAAAATCATTTGATTCATCCGGTTCTTTTCGGAAACCTCGTTACCCTTACTTGATATGTAATGAGGAACATTTTACACAAGATTTTCCTCACCGCTCGAAAGTCCCAAAGCTTCTTAATACTTCTATCGCATATGCAGTGTTGACAAATCCTTTTCCGAACCTAGAAACACAAAGGGTTGCTACGGATCTTGCTTATAGTTCGCAAGTGCTTATGCTATTCGCTACGAAGCCCAAAACTGATGTTTTGGTGTCGACTCGAAGTAAAGAGTACAGTAATCTGTTGTCATCGTCCAATGGTAAGGCTACAGATCAAAGTACCACTTCGACTTCGACCTCATCTGAATCGGCTCTATCGCATATCCTTCCATAGTTAAAAATAAAGCCACCGAAGGGAATAGTTCACAAATCGACATTCATCCCTCGAGCTCGTGCAGCTCAAAATTATAATGTAGTAGAAGACTTGGATTATTCACCTTCTGCTATGTCAATGCTTGAGGTTCATCAGAATTGTCCTTCCAAGAAGCAAGCTTTGTTGTCAGTGATTGGTGGAATTGATCTGACGGATTCAAATCTTGTAGTCTTTAATCACGCGGGCTATGTGCCACAATTACTAGCACATGTAGCATTCTTGATTCAAGTACATGTCCTGAATCACATCATTCATCGCACTATGATTGATGAAGGCACATCTACTTATATCATGTCAATGAGTTGCTGGAAGTCACTTGGCTCGCCAACTTTGTCACAATCACCTACAACTTTGAAAGCTTTTGTCGGTTGTACATATAAGCCTTGTGGAATTCTTAGTAACCTGCATGTAGAACTAGGGGGGAAATCAGTTACTGTTGAAGTTGAGGTCATCGACGGACCCCTCGACTACAATGTATTACTTGGAAGATCGTGGTTTTACGCTAGGGCTGTGGTAGTATCTACCTACTTTTGTATGATAATCTTCCCCCATAAAGGAAGTATCATAACCATTGATCAAATCTCTTTCTTCACCTCTGGTTCCCATGCAACCGGAAGTGTTCTATTTGTTCACGAACCCCCATCTTCTCTTCAGAACATTGGTGTAGGATCCTTTAAGGATCCTTCGCTAATGGGCACCTTTTCGTTACCGTTGCCTGCAACATCGATGAAAATTGCTAATATAGAGACCTGCAACATGATATCTTCCACTTCATATGACTTAAGGAAGATACCCAATGATTCTGAAGTAGTTAGGTTGGGCAACATCATGCCGCTAAATCAAATTGAGCTAGCATAGCAATAAATTTTCTTGGCTTATGCAGAAAATCCAAATCCATTGTAGTCGACCGTTTGGGTTGATCATTCATTGGATTTTGGTACTTTTTCTAATCCATTTTCACGCATATTCTCAACTGATGAGAGAATTATGGAATACATGGTGCCGAAAGAAGAACCATGGGAATCATCACATCAACGATCCCATCTTCCAGATTACAGTGAAGATAATCCATCTGAACTATATCATGCTACTGTCCTTGATTTCTTGACGAATTCTATTCCTTTCCACACCATTGATTATGAGCGAAACCCATTGAATATCGAAGAAACGATTTATATCGATATTTTGACCAAACCCGGTATTTTAGAAAACATTCATGTCGATGCGTCTTGTTCTCCATTTGAACTTGACACTTACCATGCTCTTTTTCATGAATTTCGATATGTTTTCGCTTGGTCATATGAGGAGATGCGAGGTATCGATTCCAACATTGTTGAACATGATATTAAAATGTATCCTGATGTTAATTCAGTGCGACACCGTCTTCATCCTGTTCAACCAAATAAATTTGTTTCCATTAAAGCAGAGGTTGAAAAAATTTTGCATGCTGGATTCATTTACCATGTTCCGCTTACCGATTGGGTATCTATCATTGTTCCTGTCATGAAGAAACATGGGACAATTAGAGTGCGTGTCGACTATCGAGATGTTAATCATGCTTGTCTGAAAGACAACTATCCAACTCACTTTATCAACCAAATTATTGATGAATGTGACAGGTGTGAAATATTTTCTTTCATGGATGGATTCTCCAGTTACAATTAGATTAATATTCGCCCAGAGGACCAATATAAAATGACTTTTATCTGTCCCTGCGGCACATTCGCTTATCGTAAGATACCTTTTGGTTTAAAGAACACTGGGGCCAAATTCCAAAGGGAAATGAATTACGATTTCATGAAATCAAGCACATAGTTCAACCATATTTGGATGACTTACCTGCACATTCACGGAAATGCGTTGATCACCAGCTACATCTGAGAGCGGTATTTTTATGATGCCGTCACTATAAAATACGCCTCAATCCACACAAATGTGTGTTTGATGTTGGTTCTGGTCATTTGCTTGGTTTCATCATGTTGAAAGAAGGAATTCAGCTTGATCCATTGAAGGTCCAGGCTATTCTTGATTTTCCTTCTCCTTCCAATTTTCTTTAGTTACAGAGACTCCAAGGGAAGGCTAACTTTCTAAGGAGGTTCATTCCTAAATACGCCGAAATGGCTAAAGGATTTAATCGACTCTTGAAAAATGGGGTACCCTTCCATTGGGATGAGATTGCCCGAGCTTCCTTTAGTGTTCTTAAATATTCCTTGATACGAGCATCATTAATCTATCCCCCAAATTATCAGAGTGACTATTTCTTGTATCTCGCCGCTACAGATACGACCATCGCTACGGTTTTATTCCAAGAAGAATATGGGATTGAACATTCGATATATTATTTGAGTCGTAATCTCAATGATACGGAAGTTAAATACACATAATTTAAGAAGCTCGCTTTGGCAGCTGTTCAAGATATACAAATATTTCGCCATTATATCCTGCTTCGAAAGACCATTGTCATTTCGGATTGCAACCCCATGACATACATTTTGTCCTGTCAATTGCTAGGGGGAAAGTATTCAAAATGGATCGTCATTTTGCAGGAGTTTGATTTGGAATTCATAAAATCCAAGTCAAAGAAGTCTTCGGTGTTTGCTGAGCTTATTTGTGACCTCCCTTCGAGTAGTACTGATCCTACTACGAAACCATCAATTCCGGACTAGTCTTTGTTTCTCATCGAGTCATCTGACTCGTGGTATGGAGATTTCATCATCTATCTCTAGACCCAAAATTTTTGTCCCAATACCTCTCGCTCGCAACAACGACATATTCGATACCAAGCCAAAGATTATCTGATCGTCAGCGATACACTTTATCGTCATGGTGTCTATGCGATTTTACGTAGGTGCCTCACACATGATGAGGCTGAAAAAATTCTAAATGATTGCCATTCTAGTGCATGCAGTGGACATTTGTCTGGCTATGATACCACACAGAAGATTCTCTGCACTGGTTACTTCTGGCCTACCATATTTCACGATTGCATTATCGTTGTTAGAAGTTGTCATGCTTGCCATATATTTGACCATAAAACCCACTTTTCGCCAACACCAATGCATTCTGTCAGCGCTGTTGGACCATTTTAAAAATGGGGCATTGACTTCATGACATGTAACCCCCGCTTGGTCGGGGGGCATGGGTATATTATTGTCGATGTTGACTATTTTACCAAGTCGGCCGAGGCAATGCCTACATTCAAAAACACAGGGCAGACAACTGCATTTTTCTTTTTTAACCATGTGGTTTCACTGTTTGGTGTACCGCAAGCCATAGTCACAGATCATGGAAAACATTTTCGCAATCACATGATGGATGAGTTGACTGCCAAGTTAGGATTGTCACATGATAGTTCTACCCCTTATTATCCACAAGCTAATGGACAAGTTGAAGCTATCAACAAGATTCTTAAGCGTATTCTTCAACTCATGATTGGGGTTCATAAATGAAATTGGAATTTTATCATGTACTCGGATTTGTGGGCATATCGAACCTCGGTGAGAAATGTGACCAGATTCACTCCCTTTCAGCTAGTTTATGGTCTGGAAGCTATCTTACCGATACAATGCGAAATACCATCGTTGAAACTCACGATTGACCTGCTACCTGACACTTCTGAAGAAGAGGCACATCTTTTAGATCTCATCCATCAAGATGAAACGCATCGTGAAGCCACATTGGCCAACGAAGTGCATGAGAGATGAATCAAGGTGCAATATGACCGCAATTTCAAGCCTCACACCTTCTCGAAAGGAGACCTATTCTTGCTTTATGATCAGGAAGCTGAAAAGATAGGGACAAGAAATTTTGAACCATTATGGCACGACCCCTACATTGTCAAGCGCATTATGGCTAAGGGTGCCTACGAGTTGGTAGATTATTATGGAATTCCATTATCGCAGACTTGAAATGGGTTGTATCTTAAATGTTACTATGCCTGATTTTGCGTAGTAAACACTGTATTATATGCTTTGATTGTGTGTGTGTAGAAATGTGCCTTTTAGATTTTTTCATGTGGTTAGTAATCCTCTTTGCATTTTTTTTTTTATGTCAGAATATTTGGAACCATTTGTTGGATATGTCGATGGTGCTAGTCGTGGTACTTAGAATTTATCCTTTGTAGCATGGGCCATATTTTCTCCTAGTGGCGAGTTAGTGAGCTTCCAAGGGATTTGTATCATTCGATCGACCAACAATATCGCTGAGTATAGCAGGTTGATTAAACTACTCTTTGATGCCATTTCACTTGGCATTTGCTGCATCATCATCAGGATGGACTCACAACTTGTCGTACTACAACTTACTGGCGTCTATACAGTCCGAAATCCAACGATTCATCGCATGTTCCTTAGAGTTCATATTTTGGAAAGACATTTTGATTACATTCAATATCAACATATTTACAGAAAATTTAACACTCTAGTTGATTCATTGGAAAATTATTTGTTAAATAGACATTTGCAACACATGTAAAGATATATTTTCAATTCACATCATACAATTGAATAAGATTGCACATAATCATGGAAAAACACTGAAATTAAAATAGATTTATATTGAGATTTTTACAAAATTGTGTCCAAGAAACGTTGGTCATATGACCTCAAAATGTATACAGACATAGCATAATCTAAGTAAATATAGTGATGTTCATGATCACAGGTCACTGCTTGGGCTATCATGCGTAATAGCCTCATCCAACGGCTAGGTACACCAAAGGTATGGTGCTGCAACCTCATAGGTAACTCCTCGATCCGGACATCCGGTATCCCAGGAGTCAATCCCTCCACATGCTACTGAATCTCAGCAAGAGTCTTGGCTAAATCCAAATCCTATAGGACTGCTCTTCCAACAGTCCTCTCTGTTGGTTCTCATGCCTGTTGTGCACAAACCATTAGTTGAATGGTACCTATGTCTACCTACATGAAAAATATTTATTTTAGTCTTGGAAACATCAAAAATCACAAAAATATGTAAAAAAACCCAAAAAATCAACAACATGGTCAACATTTTACCTATATCACCCCATTGAGAGTCGGATGGTAAAATAAAATCTGGATCTCCGTGGAAATCCATCCCTGCATATGGATGCTCCTCTATGAAGATATTTTGTCTTCGGAGCCAACTAAAAGGTGCAATGGAAAACAAGATCGATGACTGACCAGCATGTCTAGCCATCAGCTCAACCCACCGCTGCATCCATGGATCTCTAGGATCAACTAATCCCAGTGTCACATGATGTGGCTGCATCAATGGAACTCGATAAAAAAAAAGGTGATCAAAATCGACCCATAGATGAAATTTTTGGCCTTTCCACTTTTTACCTTGGTCAACTATTCTTTCATCTGAAGGAGTACTGCTTCAGCCCAGTTGAACACGGTTGGCTTGAGACACTCAAGCGCATACTGTATGTATGATCTATTTTGTGACATGTAGTGTCACGCTGCTAGCTAGCTTTGTGATAGTGAATAAGAGTCTTCGCAAAGGCATATCACATACATCTTTGAAATTTATCTTTCCATCTTTGTGAGGCTCAGTTCCCGGTCGAAAAAACTGTTGGATGTAGTCCTTCACTGTTTCAAATCCACTAATGGATCCCACAAGGGAAATGGGGGCACCACATCTCGACAAAATTTTCATAAAGTAAATGTCATCAACCAATATTAGGATCACTTTGTCCCCAATTTGCAATTCCTGTAGTGCCGGGTCCCATGAACGGATCAAGAACTGCAATAGTTCCATGTGTTGCCTCATCCCTGACAATTGGAAGTACTTGAGCAACCCACTGTCTCTGAGGTCTCTCACAGTACCAGGATCATTTAGGGAAACCATATCCTGTTCTTCATGTTCTCTTTCTCCTCATGTAATCGACATTCTGATCCAATCAAAGTTTGAAATCACACCATTCATGCAAAAAAATGGAGAAATTTTGGGCAAAAATCAAGATGAAACTTTTTGAATTGTGCCCAATGCACCGTTGAGTGGAAGACAGAGAATTGCATAGGAACTGGGCCTCTTTCCAGCCTCTCTGCAACGCAATTTTTGACATCCAATGGTGTGTTGTCCCTAAGGTGTTGTATATTTACCCTAGGAGCCCCAAAAACCTAAAAAATGTGCATGAAACTAAAAAATAATGCAACCAATATAAACGGGAGGGTAAGGCATTCTTCCTGGTCTAGACGGCATGAGAATTGATCCACAGAATCTGTTGCAATCAATTGCTAAAGTTCGAGGGTAAAACAGACTTAGAGCACTAAAATTCAAATGGTAAAAATGACTTGGTAATTTCTTAATTTAATAGTCTTTTTGATTAATTTATTCATATTTAATGAAATGACTATGGTTTTTACCCATTTTTACTATTTTTAAACAGGTATTGTTAATCCATTTTATGTTTCTTTGAGAAGGTTTGCAGCTGATTACAGTGAGTTAGTCGTGCATGATCGTGAAATGCAATTTTGACAATAAAGCATAGTTTTATCTCTTTTTCGAGCTTTGTTAAACATGAAAAAGGAACTCAAAGCACACTTTTATATATTTTTTCAAGCTTTGTTAAACATGAAAAAGGAATTCAAAGCGCACTTTTATCTCTTTTTCGATCTTTGTTAAATACGAAAAAGGAACCCCCCTGGAGTTCTCTTTCAGATCTTTTTAGACTCTGAAAATATGAAAATTTTGTCAAGCACTTGTCCTTTCGAGCTTGTTAAAGGAATTGAAATGACATCTACTTAGTATACGTTTAACCCTTTTCCAGACTGAGATAGATTATGATTATGAAAAAGGAAAACCTTATTCAAACATGGCTAGGAGGTTCTCTCAGGTATTATTTTACACTTTTTCGGATATGAGGGACTATTACATGAAAAATAACTTGTGGAGTTTTCTTTTAGTCCCTTTTCCAAACTCTCTAAACATGAAAAAGGACCGAGTTCTCACTGTCGTTAGACTCGTTAAAGAATCAAATAGCGATAGACTTTTCCATCATGACAAGATCGAGTTTCATCTTCACTAGACTCGTTAAAGCATCAAAAAGCGACGAATTCACCCGAAGGGTGGAACTATACATCAAGCATATGTTATGCTCCTTAATATTTTTAAAAAATAAAGAGGTACTGGTCAACAATGACTGGGGAAAATTGGAAAGGGATAAAAGACTTTATGGTAGCAAGCCACTCTTGAACATGACACTTATTCACTCATCTCCATGATTTTTGGGTTGGGTAATCTGCTTGATGGTATATCATACCTATGGTCTATCATACCATCCATCACTTCGGTTTTGGGTCAAATGCAGCCAATTCATTTAGTGTCACCGATATGTTCAAGAGTAGTCACTTAGTTATTCCTCATCCTTTGCAATACTCATAAAACTTCATTTCATGACCGCCATCCCTAAAATTTCTTCATTAGTCACATTCTGTCTCCAAAATTATTACTCACGTTTCGTGTCATTGATGGGGGAAGCATCAATACCCTCCTACAATGAGTCGCTTCCTGTCGACATAAGCTCATCATCCAGGAAGTTGACATAGAATCAACCATTCAGTACCTTGGAGCTTTCTTACATAAATGACAGTTTTCTTGCTTTCGACGACAGGTTGACATCACAGGTCTTTGACCGAAAGACATTGTATGGTGTTTGACATAAAATCATGTATTCACACCATGCAGAATGTACTGCAGTGCCTTGAGAGCCATTATCATCAACGATGGTTTCTCTCGGGTCTATTAATGACTCACATCATTGGCTAGTAATCAGACGGTGTTTTCCCATGTTCGACTTCAGATCACATATTCGCATGGTTAGACTCGTACTTTAAGCGATCGAGTGAACGAGATAGAAGAACCTAGATATAGTTTCATGCATCCGGGCTGCGATTTCAGGAGAAGTACCAAATCATCTGTACAATGGCCATTACTCAGATGGTCATCCTATCATGGGTCTATATCTGTAGATGACTTTTTGATGTTATGATAGTTTATGTGCTGAGTATGGGATATGCCTCCCTCAGAAATTCATGTACAAGATGAACATATATCATGATGTAATGTATTGTAATTGATGCAAGTTGCCATCTGCTTCAGTTCCTCCTCATCACGTCGTAAAGAAAATCACTCAACATCATCATTTTTGACTTCATGCTTTAGGGGGCAGCTGTTACAGGTAAATTTGGGCATCATCCCAAAAAAAATATCAATCTTCATTAGGGTCTATCATACTCTAAATTGGTTGCTACATGCCCTAAAAAAGCCATCACATTGGTGATCTTCTTTCATGAAAGTTTCACTGCTTAGATGCCAGTTGAAGTGCTCCATTGAGTCTTCAACACACCCCTAAACAGATGTAACTGCTTTGCAGAGCATCTACTCCCATGAAAGGCTGTGTTGCATAGGATCTAGGCCCACTTTAGAGTGCGTTGGTCGACTAGGAGCGAATTTTTCATTGGATTCTGGGAATCTTCCCAGCCTCTAGTGACTTCTAGAAGTTATTCTAGCTTTCACCTCATCTGATAACCTCAAATTTGGAACCCACGAAGTCATTAAACCTCTTATCCTCCTATTCCCATGAAAAAGGAAACCCCTTCATCCATTTTTAGGAAAGCCATTCAATGATTCATTTATGTCAAACTACCTTCATCTACTTATAAATAGAGCACTGAACATAGTGCACAAGAGAGCAAGAATTTGTGTTAAGTAGAGTTACGCTGGTGAGATATCAACTCTTGAAGGTATTTTGCATGTACTATGATGTTGTTGGATTGTTGATGCTAGATGTGATGAGGATGGGACTCAAGCTGGATGAGTGACAGTGAATCGATCAACTAGTTGTACTCTTCCTTCTACTTCATAATAAAGACATTTGTTCCTTTCCTAATGCATGTGTCAATGATGTTATATGTGTATTTATGAATTTAATCGATTAAATTTGTTTAAATTGAATAGATCGTATTGCCTTTATGTTGTTTTATATCTTCTGTTTGCCATGGTAGGTGTTAGCACTTTTCCATATTCCCAAGGTTGAAGAAGGAATCCCAACAGAGGTAACCACAGACCAAGCTTTTGACTTGGTAGCTAGCCCTACAAAGTCGGAGAGGGTTCTCTCCAAAAAGTCACAGCCAAGAGGGCTGGAGGAATTAGGGTTTTTAGGTTAGATATAGAGTGCAGGGGTTGTTATGATTTGATTTTGGTTGGGTTATTGTTGGATGAATAAATTTGGTAAAGGGAGCTAGGTCAGGGAAAATGAGATAGGGTTGCAGGGATAAATGGGGCAAGGTAGGCACAAGGCTTATCACTTAAAGATGATTGTGATGGAATGGTTTTGAGATTAAAGAGAAGCTAGGAAGAGCATGGGAGATGTATTCTTCCTAGACAGAGGAGAATGGACAAACTATGATCAATTCCCCAAAACAGAGCATGAGCAAGCATGTGTTATGATTATCAAATTTGAAAGAGATCATACCATAGAGATGAGGTGAACATGAATACAATAAATTCTAACATATGAAACTTAAGAAAAGACAATGATAAACATCATACCACAAGTATCCCAAAAAATAGTTGCAATTCCTCTTTATTAGCTGGCCAAACTGAGTACAATAGTTCCTTGATCAATAAGAAAACATACAAAATGATTCCAACCTTTGAAAATGAGTCAAAAAGTACAATATATAGGCCTTGAACAACCTATCCCAACCTCAAGGGTAGAATCCCTAAGTTGAGGAGTTGATCCACCAAAGTCTGAATTGAAAGCTGAAGTGTAGGATGGTCCAAGTGACTCATTCCTAATTACACTCAAACTGATTCATTTTGACTCAATGATGAATTTTACCTAATGAATCTACCCCTAGGTAACTCATCCTTGACATAATTACATTTACCATGATGAAATACATAAATAGAAACATGATTTCTTGAAGAAAAGTCAAAATCTCAGAGAAAATTGGAAAAAATCACCAAATTGGTCATTTGCGTCCTCCACTGTGCATTTGCGCCCTCCATGTTCAGGGCCACTTTTGGCTGATCTACAGGTGTCCAAATCAGGCCCAAGATGGCTTGTTAGAAAGCCCTACCTGTCCTCTTTTTGAATATACCTCAAGTTCTAAAAATTAAGGTAATTTTCCCCTTCAAAAAGTAATTCTCCCAATACTGGTATTTGCGCAACTCCTAGGTAAAAAAGGGGCAGAAAGGTGATTTTTTGATGGTTTTTTGAGCATTTCACCCATAAAAACTGCAAACCAAGGCTGGAAACATGGTTTTAGGAGATTAATTGGTCATTATAAATCTAATGGTGCCTTTATTTCCCTCAAAAATTTCCCCAATTATTTGCATAGCGCCTAGGGTGCTGCGCAAATGCTCAATTTTCTGCTAAATGTTTGTCAAAAAACTCAGAAAATCACTGATTTTGAAAGAAAATTTTGGAGGCCTTCCTGGTGTCAAAATTGGCCCAGGATAGCTCATTGGAAATAATATCCTATCTAATATCCATATATACCTTCATTTCCCCCCTCAAAGCCTCATTCTCACAAGAATTCTATTTGCGCCCTCTCTTAAGCATTTGCACCCTCACAGAAGGATTTTCGCAACACCTTTTTGCATACCAATTTTGGAGGCCTTCCTTGTGTTAAAATTGGGCCCAAGATAGCTTGTTGGAAAGCTTATCCTGTATTATTTCCATATATTTCTTCATTTTCCAAAATTAAGGTCATTTTCCCCTCAAAACTTCATTCTCCCAAGACTTCTATTTGTGCCCTCTCTTAAGCATTTGCGCCCTCACAGAAGGATTTACACAACGCCTTTTTGCAGACCACTTTGGGATGCCTTCCTGGTGTCCAAATTGGTCCCATGATAGCACGTTGGAAATATTATCATGTCTAATTTCCAGATATTCCTTTATTTTTTAGAATGGACTTAATTTGACATGTCAAAAATTGATTCTCCCAAAGTCACTCCAGAAGTGCAGAAAACCTCCTGTAGCACCTATATTTTTGAAATTTCTCCAAAACCATGATACTTGTTTAGAAAATGAAAGAATTTTTTATTTTTTTACCTATTATGGACAAAAACCTCTTTCACTTTTGTCAAAATCATCTCTGTTTGGTTAGAAACACAATTTGGAGGAAAATCGGCCCTATGTGTGGCAAATGATTTGTCCCTTGGAATGACTTCTTGAAAAATGGTGGAGAAATGATGTTTATGAGCTGAAATGACTTCATAATTTCTGATATGACCTCCCTTATGCCTCCTCTTCTTAGATGTCTCTGATTCCATAGCAAACCCTAGCTCAGTGGGAGAGGAAATTAGGGTTTGGTGTAAGCAAAACAGGGGATTTAGGACTACCTTGTAGAGGGAGGGGAATGAAGGGGTTAGGGGCTATCTAAATTCTTGGGAAAATTTTGGGGGATAGGGATAGATGTTAGAGAATAGGGGAAAGTGTAATTTCAAGGATTCAGTGGGGGGAAGGGGTCCAAAAGGGAAAAACATAGGCCTAGTCTAGAAAAGTGTCAAATTATAGCAATAGGCTAGGGCTTGTGGAAAAATGATGATTTCGAGGGATAGGAGTGATGGGAAGTGTTTAGGAAGGTATTTTAAGGATAAGGGGAGGTGTAATAGCATCAAGATACAAGTATTGTTGATGATTTAACCATGGAAATCATGAAACCAAGAAAAATTCCCTCAAAACCCTAGGAGAGGGAAATGAGTTTTCCAAGCACAAATGAGAGACAAATACGGTAAAAAAAAAACCACTTACTTGGAAATGATAATTTTTAACCTGAAATTGTTGAATACCTTTGAATATTACTACTCCTTCAAAATATTAATTTGATGGTGAAATGACCAATTTTCATGATTTTGACCCTATGACCTAATGATGGCACAACATGGAAGAATGAGCTGAATGATGACCATGATGACTATGGAACTCTTTAAAAAATGAATGACCTGACCATGATGATGTCCGTTGACCATGGATGTGAAAGGAGTAGTAATGGTATCAATACCCTAGTCATGGTGGAAGAAGAAAACACCTAACAATTTAAACTAGTGAACAAATTTTTATTTTGAGACTCGATGAAATACTAAAATTTTGAAAAAGACTCAAAAAAATTTAGAAATAGGATACCTATTTGATCACTGGTGATAGGAGAAATTGACTGGCACTAACAACATGTATCAATCAAGCGAATTAAGTTGGATTGAGAGCGACGAAAGCGACGGAGGGAGGCGAGGGAAAGCGAATAGATTACAAGTAGGTTTCTCTCCCTTTATCTATTCATTTTAAGGAAAAGGTCATACATATTTATTTTTGTTGTTATAAATTAACCACCACACTTAGGGAAAGCATAATTATCTGTAGGTTTGTATTTCCGTAAAACACTGAGATATAGTTTACTAGCAACAAATTTCTTGACATCTCAGTTTCCAGTTTTATTCTCGACTTACCCTGTGTAATATTATTGTTTTCCGCACAATAAATATTTTCCCCTTTATGGTCAACAATCTATATATATATATATATACACAAATTGATAAGTATGGTTAATAGTACAACTTGTTATAGCAATGTTTATTTGTTAATTTATTCCTATTGTTGTACTTCTTTATACCCTCTATCAATGAAGAGTTTAGAGTGGGAACAAAATTACAGTATTTGAGCAGTAGGAATTAACTTCATTTTCTATTATAGTATTTATTGCTATTTTGTCTAGTTCTAAATTTGTCTCATCCTTCAAAGTATATTGAAACCAAAATTGTTTCTAATTAACAAATATACTACAAAATACCAATACAATGAATTTGAAATGTGAATTCCTTTCTTAACACACCAAATGAACTAGTAAACTTTAAACACTTATCTTTGTAATCTTGGTTAACTGTGGCACCACCCAACCTTGAGAGAGGCAATCACATCCTATGATCCCCCTGTGCTCCACACCAGAGTCTACATTATGCAGAATTATGATCTACAGATAAATCAAATTCCCTAAATGTGGTGCTATGAATTTAGAACAATAGATTAAAGACTTTGCTATCACTTTCTCTAAGAGTAAATAGACACAAAGAAATATAGAAGAAACTACTTGTGATCCAAGTGCTTCCTATTCTCCTTCTGTCTCTTTTTCTGTAGCTTCCAATCCAACTTAGATCGCCAGATTGATTCCTGCAAGTATAAACAAAGAACAAAAAAATATTTGCAATATACAGATGCCTACTTATCTTAAACATGAAACATATATATAATTCAAGAGTCCATTACATGAGAAATAGAAACATAAATAGATAAATATATGGGAAAATGAAAAAAAATATTTATTAATGAGTAAAAGGGGGAGGTTACAACCAATGATCGATTTTATGTCACCAGCTCCAGCTTCATCCCGGCCTCATCACAATCAACATCTCACCAGTAGCATATCACTTCTATCACTCTCTCAATTGAGAATCCAACAACATTTCTTTACCAAAATTATTCCTTCCCCAACACTAGGATCTGTGCTCAATTTATAGGGAAAATGTAGGTAGTTTCTCAATCAATGACTTTCTAATAATAGAAAAGAAATGTTCCCAAGCTTAGAGGTGTTAGATGGACACTTGGATTCAAAGTTTGACAAATACCGACTCTTCTAGAAGGCACTGGCCATGTGGAGATTCCGGAACAATGAGAATTTCGCCTCCATTTTAACAACGCACTCTTGAATGTTGGGAAGTGCAATGGAGCGCACCCTTGAATGGAGGGAGCTACATATGCAACACAGTTAGTCCCTTGAGAGGCAACGTTGGTGAGCTCATAAGTGATATAACATATACTTAAAACCTTGGAAATATTGCAATATAAGTCATGAATGGTTTGTTCTTGTCTTAGGGCATGTAGCAACTGAAATGATAGGGGAGGATAGACCCTATTTCATTGGTCCTAGGGATGATGTCTAGTTTGACCAGGTCATGGGGGATGATGCCCAAATTGACCTATAACAATTGCCCCCTAAAGCATGAAGTCAGAATAATAAAAATATTTTTTGAATGAGATGCTTTACAACGTGATGAGCTGGAACTGAAGTGGAGTGGCAACTTGCATCAATCTTATAATACATTACATCATGATATTTTCATCTTGATCACAAATTTTTGAGGGAGGCATTCTCATGCTCAACACATAAACTATCTAATAACATGTACATAGTGCAGAAATTCGTCTACATTTGAATATTTCCCAATACAGAGCCCATAGATATAGGCCCATGTTTAGATAATGATCTATATGTAAGATCACCATACAAATAATGTCTACAACAATCCTGAAATCGAAGTTTGGATGGCTGAAACTAGATCTGGGGTCTTCTTATCTCGTTCACTTGATCATTCGGGTACAAGTCTAGCCATGAAAATATATGATTTGTAGTCAAACATGGTAAGACATCATTTGATTACCAGCCAATGATGTGAGTTGTTAACAAACATGAGAGAACCACCATTAATGTTAATGGCTCTCAAGGTACTGCAATACATTTTGTAAGGCGTGAATAGATGATTTGATGTCGAACGCCAAACAAAATATTTCGGTTAAAGGTCCAGAAGCGAGGATCTTGTCGATGCTGTAACAAGCCTCATGGTACTGGAATATGATGTCTCTAAGTGAACTTCCTGGATGATGATTTTACATCAATAGGAAGACACTTTATTGTAAAATGGGAGTTATTGATTTCGGAGACAAAATGTGACTTGATATAGCAATGTTCAGGGATGACTGTCATGAGAATGAAGGTTTATGAGTATTGCAGAAGGATGAATATTCACTGGATGACTTCTCTTGAACATATCGGCGACACTGATATGAGTTGGAAACATTGACCCAAAACTGAAGTGAAGGTATGATGAACCATCAAGAATATTACCCAATCCAAATAGTCACAATGATGGAGTGAAGTGTCATGTTCAAGAGCAACCTGCTACTGTAAAAGTTCTATTCACTTTCCCAAATTTTCCCCGGTCATTTGTCAACCAATAACTCTTTATTTTTTAACAAGATTGAGGAGGATAACATATACTTGATCTATAATTCAACCCTTCGGGCGAATATTTTATCGCTTTTTAATTATTTAACGAGTCTAGCAATGAATGAAACTCGATTCTTGCCATGATCGACAATGCCGTCGCTATTTTATGTTTTAACGAGCCTAACGACAGTGACAACCCAATTTTTTTCATATTTAGAGAGTTTGAAAAGGAGGACAAAAGAAAACTCCATAAGTACTTTTTCGTAAAGTTGTCGCTCAGATCCGAAAAAGTGTAAAATAATATCTGAGAGAACCTCTTAGCCATGTTCGACTAAGGTTTTCATTATTCGTAAATAATATATCTGAGTCTAGAAAAGGGTTAAACTTATACTGAGTAGATATCAATTCATTTAATTTTACGAGCTCGAAAAGACAAGTGCTCGACAATATTTTCACATTATCAGAGTCTGAAAAGAGCTAAAAGAAGACTCCAGGGGTTCCTTTTTCGCTGTTATCAAAGCTCAAAAAAGAGATAAAAGGGTGCTTGAAGTCCTTTTTGTTTTTATCAAAGCTCAAAAAATAAGGATAAAAGTATGCTTTGTGGTCAAATCATTCTTGGAATAAATGTGCATGACTAATCTGCTATGTCAATTGCAAACCTATTCAGAACAACATAAAATGGATTAAAAATACATGTTTCATGATAAAAATTGAATAAAACCATAGTCACAACAATAAATATGATTTGAAAATAATCAAATGACTAATTAAAAGAGTTTTACTATTCATTTTTACCATTTGAAAGTTACCATTTTCATTTTGGAGCTCTGAACTTATTTTTTCCCCCGAACTTTAGTTGTTGATTGCGATTGATTCTATGGATGGTTTTCA
The DNA here is from genome assembly GCA_034641835.2 of Pinus albicaulis. Classification (NCBI taxonomy): domain Eukaryota; kingdom Viridiplantae; phylum Streptophyta; class Pinopsida; order Pinales; family Pinaceae; genus Pinus; species Pinus albicaulis. Next base: position 952,069,197 of record CM076577.1, on the reverse strand, counting down.
TTGTCGTTTGATCCAGGTTGGTGCCATAAACCCCCTCTTTCTTTCAGTAGTCATTTCATAGCATTTTTTTAGGGATTTGGGCCCCTTAGGGTAAATCCTTTTTCAAAAGAGGGAAACACACCCTTGGGCATTGAAAAATGCATTGGAATGCACTCAAAATGAAGCTCAGGTGCATATGCAACACACTGTCTATTGACCAAGACTGCATTGCGCACAATTCACATTTTTTATTCTTGCATTGTACCCAAATTTTTCCTAATTTTTTGCATGAAAAGGGTCCTAATGAGTCTTATGGTTATGTTTCAGGGATTCAACGGACTAAAATGACAATGACTTGGAGAGAAAGAGAGCATGAAGAACAAAATATGATTGCCCTTAATGATCCAGGTATTGTAAGAGCCCTTAGGGATTGTGGGTTATTGAAGTACTTCCGTCTATCAGGTATGAGGCAACAGATGGAACTATTAGAGTTCCTTGTTCGTGCATAGGATCCGGCAATTGAGACATTTCACATTAGGGGAAAAGTGGTCTCAATTTCAGTGGAGGATATATATTTTATGACAGGCTGGTTGAGGAGAGGCCTACCCATTTCTCTCTCAGGGTCTACTCTCGGAGGAGAGATGGTGAGAGACTATATTTTGCAGTATTTCTATCTAAGTGTAGATCCTAGAAAGGATGGAAAATAAACATCTGTGAAGTTCATGCTTTTCCATTGATAACCATCTTATTCACGACCGCAAAGCTTTCTGGTACCGCTACAGTACATGTAGCGAACAAATATTATATTAAGTATGCGCTAGAGTGCATGGAACTAACAGTCTTCAACTGGGCTGAAGTTGTACTCTCTCAAATGAAAGAACAACTGAGCAAGGAAAAGGGAGGAAGGAAGAAAAATTTCAACTATGGTTCAATCCTCATTTATTTTTCCTTAGAGTGGATTCCACTGATGCAGCCTCAGCATGTGACGCTGGGTGTATCTAACCCTAGATATACAAGGATGCAAAGATGGGTAGAACTGATGGCTAGACATGCAGGCCAATCGTCAATCATGTTCTCGACTGCATTCTTCACCTGCTTCAGGTGATAGATTATTGCCATCGATGACTATGCATATGCAAGCGTCGATATCCGAGGAGATCCAGACTTAGCATTACCAGAAGGTGCTCAGTGGGGTGCAATTGGTAAGAATGTTTTGACCATGTTTTTTTATTTTTCTAAGGTTTATACATGCTTTTTTATTTTGATGTTTTCCCAAGACTAAACTAAAGTTAATGTAATGCAGATGTGGTTCGATTTCAACCAGTGGGAGAGACAGAGCATGAAGTGGATGAGCTAACAGAGAGGGTTGTCAGGAGAGTAGTCCTTTAGGATTTAGATATGGCTGAGACTCTTTCTAAGCTTCAGAAACACATAGAGGGGTTGACCTTCGGGATTACGGACTGCCGGATCTAAGAGTTACCCATGCGACTGCAGTGCCATACTATTGGCATTCCTAACCGCTGGATGCGGTTACTGCATAGGATAGTTAGATCAATAACATGTTATCATGAGCATCAATATTTTACTTTTGACATTTTGCATATATTTTGAGCCCAAATGACCAATGTGTTTTGGGCTCAAATTTTGTAAAAACCTATAACTATCTATCTATTTCATTTCAGTTTTTTCGTATGTTTATTGCGTAATCCTATTCAATTATGTGAATGTATCTTTACATGTGTTGCAAATATTTGTTTATAACATAATTCGCTAAAGAATCAGTCAATGTGTTCAAGTTTCTGGAAATGTGTTGATATTGAATGAAATCAAAACATCTTTCCAAAAGTCGAACTCTTAGGAACATACAATGCAGTGTTGGATTTCTAACAGTATAAACACTAGTAAGTTGTAATGCCAGGAGTTATGAGTCTAACCTTATGATGAGGTGGTTAATACCAAATGAAATGGCATTAGAGAGAAGTTAGATCAACGCACTATAATCAACGATATTGTTTGTAGATCGACTGATACAAATCCCTTGAAAATTCACTAACTCGTCGTTCAGAGCAAAAATGGACCACGTTGCAGAGGATAGATTCTGCGTACTATGACTAGCACCATCAGCATACCCAAAAAATGGTTCCAAAGATTCATACATCTATGATGAAATATAAAGTGGATTACTAACGTCAAGAAAACTCTAAAAAACAAACTAAGACAATAAATGCAAATCAAAAACATATATACAATATTATACAAAAAATTACTACGCTCATGATTAAGCATGGTAATTTTTTAGATACAACCCATTTCAGGGTTGTGCCAACGGTATGCCATCATAATCTACCTCGTAGGCACCCTTATCAAGAACTCTTTTGACAATATAGGGGCCATTCCATAATGGTTCAAATTTCCCTGTACCTATTACTTCAGCTTCCTGATCATAAAGAAGGACCAAGTCGTCCTTTGAGAAAATGCGAGGCTGGACATGCTTGTTGTTTTGCGCCTTTATACGTCTCTTATGCACTTCGTTGGCCAATTGGGCTTCATGATGCGTTTCATCAAGATGTATGAGGTTAAAAAGACGTGCTTCTTCAGCAGAGGTGTCAGGTAACAAGTTGATTGCGAGTTTTAATGACGGTATTTCACATTGCATTGGAAAGATAGCTTCTAGACCATATACCAATTGAAAGGGGGTAAATTCGATTGCATTTCTCACCGAGGTTCGTTACGTCCATAAGGCTGAGTACAGGATTAAATGCCAATTTCGTTTATGAACTCCTATAATTCGTTGAAGCATTCATTTAATAATTTTTTTAATAAGGAGTAGAACTATCATGTGACAGTCCTAACTTGGCAGTCAACTCAGTTATCATGCGATTGCGAAAATGCTTGCCATGATCTGTGACTATAGCCTATGGGACCCCAAACCGTGCAATGACATGATTAAATAAAAACAATGCAGTTTTTTATCCTATGTTGTTGAATGTAGGCATCTCTTCGGCCCACTTGGTAAAGTAGTCTACTGTGACAATAATATAACCATGCCCCCCGGATGAATGAGGGTTATAGGTCATGAAGTCAATGCTCGATTTTGAAAATGGTCCCACAGAGACAACAGGATGCATTGGCACTGGCGGTTGGCGGATTTTACGATCAAATATCTGTCACACATGACAACTTCTGACCGCGAGGATGCAATTGCGAAATATGGTAGGCCAAAAGTAACTGATGCAGAGTATCTTATGCGCAGTAGTGTATCCAGACAAGTGTCCACCACAAGCCCCAACATGACAATCATTTAAAACCTTTTCGGATTCCTCATGAGTGAGGCATCTTCTTAAAATTGTATCGACACCACTATGATAAAGTGTATCGCTGACGATCAGATGATCTTTGGCTTGGTATCGAATACGTCGCTGGTCAGAGTGAGAGGTATCAGGCCAAAATGTCTGGGTATGGAGATAAATGATAAAATCCCCATACCAAGGATAAGATGATCCAATAAAAAATAAAGACTCGTCAAGAATAGATGGTTCCGACGTAGTAGCAATACTATCAAAGGGAAGGTCACAGAGAAGCTCAGCCAAACTAAAGACTTCTTTGACTTGGATTTGATGAATTTCAAATCAAATTCATGCAAAATGACAATCCATTTTGAATACTTGCCCCCAACAATTGACGTGATAAAATATAAGTCATGGGGTTGCAATCCGAAATGACAATGGTCTTCCGGAACAGGATATAGTGGCAAAATCTTTGGACAGCTTGAACAGTTACCAAGGCAAGATTTTCTACGTACGAATACTTCACTTCCATATCATTGAGATCACGACTCAAAAAATAGATCGAATGTTCTATCCCATTTTCTACTTGGACCAATACCATAGAAATGGTTGTATCAGCTGCGACGATATATAAGAAGTAATCACTCTGATAATTGGGGGAATACATTAATGATGCTCAGACAAGAGTATCCTTGACAACATAAGAATTCCGCGCAACTTGGTCCCAATGGAAGGGAATCCCCTTTTTCAAGAGCCGAGTAAATCCTTTAGCCATTTCAGCGTAGTTGGGTATGAACCTCCTTAGGAAGTTAGCCTTTCCCTGAATTTTCTGTAACTGAAGCAAATTTGATGGTGCAGGAAAATCAAGAATGGCCTAGACCTTCAATGGGTCTATTCGAATTCCTTCTTTTGAGATGATGAATCTGAAAAAATGACCAGAGCCAACGCAAAACAAAAATTTATGTGGATTGAGGCATATTTTGTAGTGTCGACAGCATAAAAACATAACTCTCAGATGCATCTGGTGATCAGTCCGATTTCGTGAATGCGCGGGTAAATTGTCTAGATAGGGTTAAACAATGTGCTTGATGTCATTGAAAGCATAATCCATTGCTCTCTGAAAAGTTTCCCTAGTGTTCTTTAAACCAAACAGGAGTTTCCAATAAGATAATGTTCCCTAGGGATAGATGAATGATGTCTTATATTGGTCCTCTAGGTCGATATTGATTTGATTGTAGTCAAAAAATCCATCCATGAAAAAAAATATTTCGCATCCAGCACAATCGTTAATAATCTGGTCGATAAAGGGAGTAGGATAGTTTTCCTTTGGACAAGCAAGATTGACATCCTGATAATCCACACACACACTCTGATGGTTCCTTATATTTTCATAACAAGAACGATGTTGGAAACCCACTCAGTTAGCGGAACACGGTAAATTAGACAAGCACACAATTTTTTTTCAACTTCTGCTTTAATGGAAGCGACCTTCTTCGAATGAACAGGACGAAGCCATTGACGTACTGGTTTGACATCAGGGTACATATTAATCGTGTGTTAAACGATACTAGTATCTATGCCTGGAATTTCCTCGTAAGACCAAGAAAATACATCACGAAATTCATGAAAAAGAGAGTGATATGTTTCGAGTTCTGATGGAGAACAAGACACGCCAACATGAATGTTTTATACAATGCCGAGTTTGGTCGAAATATCAATAGAAATGGTTTCTTCAATATTTGACAAATTTCGCTCAGAATAGATTGCATTAATAGGAAAATAATTTGAAAAGAATGTTTTGATGGATGGGTGATATAGCTCACTAATATTATCTTCTTCATAATCCTGATGATTGGAGCGACGATGATGATCTTCCCATGGTTCTCCTTCTAACATCATAGTTTCTAAAATATTCTCATCTGTTAAGAAAGTTGAGGAAAAATGATCAGATGGAGTACCAAGATCTAATGAATGAGCTACCCAAACGACCGATGACGATGATTTCGGATTCTCCGCCCAAGCCATATATATTGATTACTATGCCTGCTCAATTGGGCTGGGCGGTAGAAACTCATCCAATGTAACAACTACCTTACTTGAAATTGTCATTTACTTCCATTACATTTTCACTTATATTTCCATATTATCACCTTCACTCCACCTCCATTTCATTACGTTTACCTTACCATTATCATTATTGGGTTAACTTTATGTTTTTCCAAACTTTATTAATTCCTAGTATTTTTAAGTGAATTTGTGGTTAAAAATTAGAAAATAATATGCATATACTTATACCTAAAAAGTGGAATGAGATTGTTTCCATGTGTAGGTCAAAAAGAAGCTTCCAGAAGACCTTTATGTGGCCTCCTAAGGCCAAATTCGAATTTTAAAGGAGAAGATCATGGGATCATGAGGATATGTGTCTCATTTCCTATTTGTATTGTAACTCTAAGAGGACATGTGCCCTATCACTTCCTGTTTTGGATTGTAACTCTAGAGATATAGGGAGATATCATGGACTCTCATAAATGAGATAGCTTCTCATCTTTTTGTATAAATAGGGGAAGCTTTCTCCTATCACGTCGTGTGTAAAATTGGAGTTATGCTCAAGCTTTGAATAAAGAATTAGATTGTGACACCTTACTCATTAGTGTTCCTTCACTTTCACTTGGTTTTAATTACATATGGATCATCTCGATTTACCATCCCTCATCCTTTTGGATCGACCATCTACAATGTGTGAGATTGATTTGCTTTCATAGATTAATATTTATTTGCTTTCTTATTATTAGTTTTAGAATGACTGTGTAATCTTTGCTTTCCTAGAACATCTCAAGAAAGTATATTTTTCTATTTTCCAATTGGATTATGTTTAAGGCAATAGAGCTCATAGTTGTTTAGTTTCTTTTCATGTTCTTATACTGCTTTCCTAGATTAGACACTCAATTATATGTATAATAGAATGCTCCTAAAGATCATACCAAGAGGGTGACTTTGTCATACTTCCAAATTGGATGCTCGAGTATTTAACCTATGCAAAAATTGAGTTTTTCCTTTACATGCATTTAAACTTCTTTGCTAGATTAGATCCTCAATTATTTGTATAATTGAATGCTCCTAAATATCATACCAAGAGGGTGACTCTGTCATACTTCCAAATTGAATGATCGAGTATTTAACCTATGCAATAATTGAGATTTCCTTTACATGCCTTTAAACTGCTTTCCTAGATTAGATCCTCAATTATATCTATAATTGAATGTTCCTAAAGATCATACCAAGAGGGTGACTCTGTCATACTTCCAAATTGGATTCTCGAGTATTTAACCTATGAAATAATTGAGTTTCCTTTACATTCCTTTAACCTTCTTTCCTAGATTAAGATCCTTAGTTAAATATATAATTGGATGCTTCTAAATCATAACAAGAAGGTGACTCTCTCATACTTCCAAATTGGATGCTTGAGTGTTTAACCTATACAGTAATTGAGTTTTTCTGTACATGCTTTGAAATGCTTTCGTAGATTAAAATTTCAATTCCTGCAAGTGTGATTGCACGCGCTATATTTTCTTTTGAATTTGTTTTCTTTCTTTTCGTTACTTGATTTCATAGGTTAGTTGAATTTCATTTTAATTATTTGATTTCATAGGTAAGATGAATTGGTTTTCATTATTTTGTAGTTAGATTGATATAATCTGAAAGAAAATTTTGTGCACATACAGTGCACACATGTTTCACAAGTTTACGAAAACCCCCGGGTTGAAAAATTAAATGACAAGCAATTATTTTGCCCCAAAATTTTGGCGCCGTTGCCAGGGAAGTATGCATAGGAACTAGCTTTCAGTCTAGAGTGTATTTTATTTTTCATTAACCATTTATGGACAAAGAATCTAGAATGTAGTACAAAGACTACATTGAGGAATGGTATCAAAAAGCGATTACGCTACACCGTTCATCTATTCTTCAAGATATCCTTGCGACAGATCGAAAGATCAAGGCGATTTTTCATATCCTTACAAACAAGGTACATTTCATAAATTTGGATATGAATATTTCAAAGATTATAATCCGTAAATGGCTTCATTGGAAGCATTCATATTCTTAAAAATAAATAAAAAATAGTTTTTTTAGATAGATAGGAAAAATAAAAATAAAACGCTTGGCTAGAATTTTAGAATTTTTAATTTTGTTTTTGGAAAAAACAAAAATCAATGTTGATTCATTCATTTTGAATAAATTTCAGTGACGTAGTAAGAATCACCTTTTTTTTTTTATCACCATCAGAAATAAAATTTGTGTGAGAAAATATGAATTTTTGAAATACATAAAAAGATTTGACGACGCTGACCAGTATGCTCTCTTCCTGCCCCTCGTTGCAACCTGGAAGATCAGAAAATCAGAGCAGTCAATTTAAAAATTAAAATTCAAAAAATTCATTAAAAATTTTGCTGGAAATTGATCTACAATTTTGTTGAAAATCATCGTTTGAGTCATGATCCTTTTTGCTGTCCATATTTGTATGATTGGTTCTGCAATTTTTTTGTTTTGCATCCTGTCAATATTTTTCTGATCTATTAATTTGCATGTGCTCAATTTAAAAAAAATAAAAAAATAATATATGGGCATTTGCTGCCACCTTGCATTTGATTTTTCCAACAATAGAGATATGAGTTAAATCAATGAAGGAGTTTCAACTACCTTTATTATTTACCATATACTTGCACACTCAAATAACCACTTTCTTTACTGAATCTAGGTATTGCAATTAGAACAAGCAACCATTTGACTCTTGAACATATCATTCATTCTTCACATCGTATTCCTTGTCACGTAGTCTCGATTATCACTACAGATTTGTGGGAGTCCAAGTCTTGGTGTGAGTAGGAGATTGAATTTTTCAATATAGCCCAATGAAGCTATGGGACGCTGCACAAATAATTTCTCTTGATTCGAGCTCCACAACTGAGGTATCACCGGTCCTTAGCATGAAAAGTTTGCAATCATAATCTGAAACGCACAAAATAAAACTACCATAGATGCACGTTTCCAGAAATGACTGCCACAGATCCGAGTGAATGTTCTCAAAGTTTGAAGACCTTCGATTACTGATCTAAGTCTCAATAGTTCTGTCCAAGCCTGAAACCAAACCTTCGACCTCACATCAAAACCTGCAAAGAAAAAATCCAACCACAACAATTGATTTTGTTGCAGAAGTGATTTCCAGAAAACATAACTGTTTTGACACACGATTTTAAAACACATTTTCTGAGAAAACCGAGGCGAATTAGGAAAAATTAAGACATGGATTTTTTCGGGAACAGGGGAAATTAGCTAAATCGTGAGCAAGTTTCTGGATTTCACAACCATTTAGGAGTGGGTTCTCTGAAGCCTTAATTTTCAGATTGCGTGGATAAATGAGTTTTTTTTAAAACAGACAATGAAAAAGTTTCAATACTACACCCTCTAAGAAGAAGAATTTGAACTGAAATCAAAATCTACCGGGTCCACATGGCACGAAGAATCCACCCGTACATAGCCATGAGATGAATTTAATCATTGAGAGAGCTGTAATGTATGATTTAATGACAATATACGCTTGTTATCTTGCTATAATTTTTGGGCTTGGATGCACACTTGGGCTCTTAGATTAAGATTTTTCGATTATAACCTTACAAGTAGGACATCTCATCATTCAAGAATCTTGATACTGAAGATTTCGAAGATAATTTCCTATTTCAAATTCCTCACACTAGTTTGAGACAATGCTTTTTGAAAGATTGACTGACAATTTGAACGTTTCTTCCATTTGAAACATGTTTTTGAATGCGGAAAAATACATGTTTTAGCTGTAAAATATTTTTTTTTTCATTATATTTAAATCAAACAAAACTCTTGTTCTGCATTCATTCCAGTAATCCTGGTAGAAATTTGAGAGTAATTTGCAGCAGTAATAATCCTATAGAAATGAGGTCTGAAGCAAGAGGGAAGTGGGATCTTCATACCAAGGTTCCCATGCCAGCGATGGCAGTTTTATGCACACTATTCTTTCTTGCAGGTCTTTTCGGATCGATGTTTTTTTCCTAAATTTTCTACAAATGAGCAGTGTGAGTCCATTATTGAACTTGTGACGAAAAACCTTAGACCTTCATTATTGGCATTGTGAAAAGGAGAGACTGTAGATAATACAAAGATATAAGAACAAGTTTAGGAAAATTTGTTAGTTCAAATAAAGATAAATCAGGTATATTGGATTTTATTGAAGTATTTCTACAAACAACTTCAACTCTCAACTGTTGTTGCATTATTAAAAGGCTAATGATTTTTAATAAATTAGATTTTCATTGAAAAAATCTAAATATTTAATCACAGCCTTAAATTTTTGTTTTGCGCAAACATTTTAAAATTCAAAACAGTCTTAGATTGGTTCAAAAAAAATTCCACTAAAAAAAAAATTGTGATGATTATTTATTGAAGCAATTTATAAAGCGAAGACTACTTGCAAAATTTGATTGAAATAATTTTTCGTGCAAGTACTTTTTGTAATTTTACCACTTCAAATATTTTTTACAACATGCTTTTGCAACACAGATGACGATTCAATTTGACAGTGACTTGTAGAACAATTGGAAGGTTAGTTAGATGATTTCTGAACATTTGGTATTAAAAATTATAATATTGTTGCTGTGTATTTTTCTATGAAGCTTTAACTTGCAGGACAACGAATCTTTGTGATGCCAATCATATTGCTGAGCACATTGCATGAAGTCATCCAACAAGAGGGAGTTGATTTATTTTTCATGGTTATTTCTTAAAAATGGATTGTTATCAATATCATGAATTGGACCGAATTTAACACTTTTGATTTTCCTTAATCTGTTTCATTTGACATTCAAATTTCGCATAAGAATCAGAAAGGAATTGTCCATTTATTTTTTAACACACTTATGTTCTTTATGTCAAGTTTTGTAGGTTTGGGATGATCGAATGATTATTAAAGAAAACCAATTGTGTGCATAATTTGTCTTCAAAGGACCGATTTTGTGAGAAACATAAGAACAAGTCCATATCCATCAAGACCATTACCTTTCCTCCCTTTTGAATTATAAATCCAACCAAGAAATTCAAAGCAAGCCACATTTATTTTCCCAGCAAGAGTCAGTTGCTCATTTTTATTTATTCACATACACTTTCCATTACTTTTTGTCTACTCGCAACCCATAAATAAAAGAAAGAAGCTCACTTACATGCTTATTGCCCATTGCAATTATTATTTTCCATTGTCATCTTCCATTTTCATTTTCCTTTTCCTATCCTTTTCATTTTGCAAATAAACCCTTCTTCAATACAAATTATTGAGTCTATAGTCCTTTGAGTCTAAAATCCTTGCAAAAACACCTTGAGGCTTGCATGCCTTAATGGAAAGTCCTCTTGCCGAAGAACAATGGGAATACATTAATGTCCTTTGTTCATCGGATCTTCTAGGTACTCGACAAAAGAAAAATTATTCGTACCTAGCAAGATGTGTTTGGGCGTCTTGACTCTCATTGTCATCAATGGTGAGAGTTCTCGTGTTAACTAGTGGAATCCATTAATGGCCACTAAATCAACAATTTCCTGCTATGTTCAACATCAAAACATCTATTCACATAGCAAGAATTGTGCCAATGAGTTTTGAAGACATGAAGACTATCATTTTCAGAATTTTGGAGCAAATGAAGAATATATGCAGCTACAATAGATTCAACAGAATGGCATATGTAGAATCAGATCGCAGCTACAAAATCATATGGCAGAAGCATAATCAACACCTTTATGCAACTGCAAAATAAAATGGCAACTGCAGAATCAGATGGCAGCTACAGAATCAGATGATAGCTACATAATCAACATCATTATGCAGCAGATTCAATAGTTTTAGTAGAAGCAATAAAAATTCATTTGACTCTTTCATCCATAACTTGTACAACCACTTGAAGAATATTATGATCAGAACTTTGCAGCCACCGCACATGCAGCTCATCCATTTTCAAAGGGTAAGTTAAGGTATGTCATTTTCTAACTTTTTACCATAGAATTCCTTGAAAAGCTAGAATGATATTTTTTGGAAAAAAAACACTTCTTTTCCTCATTTCTTCGCCAATACCATCAGGTGAGGGGGGGAATACATTCATATTCATATTTTACCATATTCATATCACGTTCAAAATCCCACATCAAAATATATTAACTATTACATTATTATTATGAGCATACAATGGCTTTTCAAAAGTACTTAAAAGATAATTGGATACAAGCAAAATCATGGTTTTCACACAAGAACCAACCATGATGCAATCCAATAAATATATACTTTGCAACAATAATAAAATTATCATTATACAAAGTACAAAGATAAAAATTGAATGCAACAACAAAATATGGTTGTAACACAAGAACTGAACATGTTGCAATTAAACTAAAAGACTTTGAAGAAGTATGAAGTTATCAAATGATATCATGCAACGTTAAGCCAAAGCTCAAGGATAAAAAAAGAATTAATGTAATAGATTGCATGAGGACATGCAATAGCTTCAGTTGGGGGTATGTTGGGTCTTGAAATTTTCATTTACTTCCATTACATTTTCACTTATATTTCCATATTATCACCTTCACTCCACCTCTATTTCATTACATTTACCTTACCATTATCATTATTGGGTTACCTTTATGTTTTTCCAAACTTTATTAATTCCTAATATTTTAAAGTGAATTTTTGGTTAAAAATTAGAAAATAATATGCATATACTTATACCTAACAAGTGGAATGAGATTGTTGACATGTGTAGGTAAAAAAGAAGCTACCGGAAGACCCTTATGTGGCCTCCTAAGGCCAAATTCGAATTTGAATGGAGAAGATCATGGGATCATGAGGATATGTGTCTAATTTCCTATTTGTATTGTAACTCTAAGAGGACATGTGCCCTATCACTTCCTATTTTGGATTGTAACTCTAGAGATATAGGGAGAGATTCATGGATTCTCATTAATGAGATAGCTTCTCATATTTTTGTATAAATAGGGGAAGCTTTCTCCTATCATGTCATGTGTAAAATTGGAGTTATGCTCAAGCTTTGAATAAAGAATTAGATTGTGGCACCTTACTCATGAGTGTTCCTTCACTTTGACTTGGTTTTACTTACATATGGAGCATCTCGATTTACTATCTCTTATACTTTTGGATCGGCCATCTACAATGTGTGAGATAGATTTTCTTTCATAGATTAATATATATTTTCTTTCTTAGTATTAGTTTTTGAATGACTCTGTAGTCTTTTCTTTCCTAGAACATCTCAATAAAGTAGATTCTTCTATTTTCCAATTGGATTATGTTTAAGGCAATAGAGCTCACAATTGTTTAGTTTCTTTTCATTTCTTATACTTTGTTCCTAGATTAGATCCTCAATTATACATATAATTTAATGCTCCTAAAGATCATACCAAGAGGGTGAATCTGCCATACTTCCAAATTGGATGCTCGAGTATTTAACCTATGCAATAATTTAGTTTTTCCTTTTCATGCCTTTAAACTGCTTTGCTAGATTATATCCTCAATTATATGTATAATTGAATGCTACTAAAGATAATACCAAGAGGGTGACTCTGTCATACTTCCAAATTGGATGCTCGAGTATTTAACCTATGCAATAATTGAGTTTTCCTTTACAAGCCTTTATAATGCTTTCCTAGATTAGATCCTCAATTATATCTATAATTGAATGTTCCTAAAGATCATACCAAGAGGGTGACTCTGTCATACTTCCAAATTGGATGCTCGAGTATTTAACCTATGCAATAATTGAGTTTTCCTTTACATGCCTTTAAACTGCTTTCCTAGATTAAGATCCTCAGTTAAATGTATAGTTGGATGCTTGTAAATCATACCAAGAAGGTGACTCTGTCATACTTCCAAATTGGATGCTTGAGTGTTTAACCTCTATAGTAATTGAGTTTTTATTTACATGCTTTGAAATACTTTCTTAGATTAAAATTTCAATTCCTGCAAGCGTGATTGCGCGTGCTACATTTTCTTTTGAATGTTTTTTCTTTATTTTCATTACTTGATTTCATAGGCCAATTGAATTTCATTTTCATTATTTGATTTGATAGATTAGATGAATTGGTTTTCATTATTTTTTAGTTAGATTAATCTAAACTGAAAGACAATTTCTAGCACATATAGTGCATGAATGCTTCACAAGTTTATGAAACCCCCGGGTTGACAAATTAAATGACAAACAATTATTTTTCCCCAACACATAGCCCGTATGATTAAAGACTACAAGATTGGAATATATCGGATCAATTCCACCAATTGCCAACAACAAAGCCTGTTTCTGGGAGGGACAATTTTGTAGTACCTCAGGCACTGACATAGGTGAAGGGGAATGAGCCAAATATTTAAATATATTATAATTTTCAGTAGCTCTGGCTCGAGGATTAAATGTCGATTTATGAATGACTCCCTTCGGTGGCTTGATTGTCAATTCAGGAATAGCAGGTGGCGATATTGATTCCGTAGACAGATTCATTGTCGAGGTAGTAGGTTGATCAGTAGCCTAACTACCGTAATCTTTATTACGCGTTGAAACAAAAACATCAGTCGATGGCTTCATGATAGAAAACATAAGCACTTGTGAACTAGAAGCTGGATCCGTAGCAACCAAATTTGTGGCTGAATTTAGAAATGGATTTGTTAACACAGCTGACACATGTGAGGTCTTAACCAATTTTGAGACTTCAGCGCAATGAGGACAGTATCAAACAAAGTGTTCCTCATTACAGATTATGCAAGGGTAATGAGGTTTCTGATTTCTAGACGATTGATCAGATGATCTTTCCTGCAGGGTAGAAGTTTTCTTTTTCTTTGATTTCCCTTTTTTCTTACTTCCAGGTTGCTTGTCACTTTTTCCCTTGTCAGATGACACAACATGGATTTCGGAAGAAGGTGCAGGATTAGATGCAGTAGAGTGATGTGTGCTTTCAGTACTGATCATACCATATCCGGCATGAGAGTCCTTTGATGGAGGAGGAATAGTAAAATTAGACCACGACGCGTTAGGAATTTTCTCATAGAGCGTGCCAGACTGAGTATAAATCAAGTCCAAATATTGGGCATGAGAAATGAATTTCTCATCAGTGATGACACCACCCTTAGCCACATCCTCAGTTATATATGGTAACAGGGACTTAATGAACCACTCAGAAAGGAGCTGATCAGGAACAAATGTCTTAACCACTCTAACGCCACTCATGAATATGATCAGAAATGTGAGTAGCATTAGTTTGTTTAAAATTAGTCAAGAGTTCCATTATAGTTTCATATCGTATGGATAACTGGAAGTGGGTAAAAAATACTGTAGCTAGGGCAGTGAAATTATCAAAAGAAGCTCTTGGTAACGCAATGTACCATTTTGCGGCTGGACCAGTGAGTGTACGCTAGAAAAGACGTAGTCAAACAGAGTCATAATTTAGGGAGTTAAATTAACACCACAAATGATAAGTCATAACATGAGTTGACAGGTCTTCCCCAGTGTTTCCATTGAACTTAGAAATATCCAAGGGTAATTCACGAGGTATCATCGGCCACCAAGGAGCATAGTTGATTGGATCATTATTGAGCCAGTTTAAATCTGGTAATTCTAAAGTTGCAACAAAGGGAAACTGTCGATTGAGGTTGGGTTGAGCATAGCCAGGGTATAATGGAATTTCTTGGGCAACAGGCCTTTGATAACCAACATAAGGAATCTATTGCTGGTAACCCAGATAGGGGTTATTTTGATAGGCAAATGCTTGAGGATTCTGTTGACCAAAATATGGATATGTTACTTGTTGAAATGAAGGTTATGGCTGCCAAGGGGTCTGTCCACCAATATTATAACCCAAATTAGGATAGTTTGGATTCGGTTGAGGATATGTATAACTTGGTTGTGGCTGAAACATCCCATAATATGGTAATCCAACTTGTGAATAAATGATTTCGGATATAGGTGGTTGTTGTAAACCAGTTGAAGGAGTTGGAATCTGAGGACCCAATACTTGAGGGTATTGAGTTGAAGGACCCGCCTGAGACGGTTGAGGTACAACAGTTTGAGTCTGTAATAGGGGTAACAATGTATTAACAAGTGGAGTTGACGTGGGTGCAACAGGTTGAACCGGTTGATACGAGTGTATGACCGTTTGTGGCTAGATAGGCATAGTCAGCTGCCATTAACAAACATTAATTCTGACATTAGGATGACCAAATAATGACAGAGTACTATCAAAGTGGGTGACCATAGGTTTCCCCCCAGCTTGAGGAGTATAATAAGATGGAAAATATTGTTCTCCAAATGCAGGGAGTCCAGTCGAGATTGGCCTGGATGGAATACACCTAGATGGACCAGCTTGATATTTCTCTGATGATGGATATAAAGGATCAAGTCATTCAGTAATCACTATATATTTACCAGTTAGAATACCAGATGATGACATTGGTGAAGTCCATGGGTTTGAGGATGCACCAGAGAAGGTTCCAGATAAATATTGGTAACCAGGTGGGAAAGAAGGACCACCATATAAATGTGACTCTGGTGAAGTCGTAAACATCGATAGGGTAGCGAGAGAAGGTGTTGTCGCAATTGGAACAGATGGTCTAGTCGAAGATGTTGGCTCAGGCATGGTTTTTCAACCAAATGTATACCCTATTGGATTGACGAGAACTCTAATAGACACAGGATCAAAAAAATCAGAGGCAGGTGATTGAGGAAAAGACTCGTACAGGTAAAGCTCTGCCCCAAAATGGGTTGGAGTTAAAGGTGTTTCGTCTTGTGGTATTTCTTCAATTGAAATTAAACTAGGTGGAAGGATTTTTCCGTCAGGCCCAAAGTATATTTCAAAAGGTTGACTGCGCGATATGGGAGACTCAATGGCTACAATAGATTGTGGGAGGACCGATACAGGAACAAATTCTAGTCATTCGACTTCGGGACCCAGATGTCCTGGAAAAAAAGAGATAGGATCTGGATCAACTACCAGTTGAACAACATCGGGTTCAGGATGTGTGGTCTCATTGATTGGATGGATCGTTACCACAAGTAGTTGTGAGGAATCCGTCTCGAAAACAATAGATGAACCAAATTTTTTTAGAAACAACTTGTGCCAACTCTGGTATATGTGAGGATGATGTTGCACTAGAGGTACTGATAGTACTAGTTTCGGTAGAGCGATGGCACCTTCGCCAATCAGAAGTGGCTTCCGGTGGTAAAGGTGGTTTCAATGCTATCCTACGTGAATGACGGAGAAAGGGATGTTATTCTTCCACAATGATTGATTTATTTTATGACCAAAAAAATAAAAATAAAAATAAAAGGGTAATTCTAGGAAAAAGGTTTACCAAGAAACTGTGAACTGTAGAATACCTCCTGGCGAACCAAGAATTACGGGCAGACAATCTCCCCGAATGCTGTGTTCAATGTATCACAATTTACAAGGCGACCGACTCGGTTCACTATGGATGGATAACAACCTAAATTTGTCGTCCCAAATATACCCGAAGGTACGTGGAGTCCCAATTCCATATTAGCGCTGTCTAATGTGAAACCACACAGTGAGAGCACCCCTTTATACTTACCGTACTAGAACACTGCCCTATATACCCGAAGCTACATGGATGAGCTCTGATATACTTACGTACGTGGAGTGAGGTATCACACTCGGAATGAATCGTAGACAATTAATGACAACTACTATGTTTAACAACGCCAGAACACGTCTTTAGCCTAGAGCTTCTAAATGTTATCGTTATGGTTCCAATGCTTTTTAGGTAAATTGATGTAAATTTTAAGTTGATATTGTTTATCAATTTTACTTTCAAGGTTCACCGCGATGATGTGATGGAAATTCCTAAAATGAAAACTAAAATGATAAGCAAACTTTTCAATTTTAGCTTTTTCAATGAAAATCCTAGCTACTAAAGGGAAATAGCAATCAGTTTTGAGAGAAAACAATAAAGAGCACAAACTAATATGCAACTTTCCTAAATTGTTCCTATGCAAAACACACAATTCACTATATGAAAATGCAGGTTTTTCTTTTAAGTCCCCTTAATGTGAATGAAAAAAGGAAACTGTATGCATCAAATCAATAAAAAACAAATGCTTTCTTCTTTGAGAAACGATGAATTTAACAACAATTTCTCTTTTATGAAAACAAAGAATGAAACTACAATTTTTCCTATAGGAAACCAAGAATTTAACGACAATTTCCTTTATGAAAAAAAATGGATCTAATTCAGAAATAAAATACTTTGGATTTTCTTTGTCAATGCTAAAGAAAAAACTTAAAGAGACATTAAACAAACTTACTTTTCAAAGGAGGAAGAATCATGAAAATTCACTGGTCTCTATGAGGTATCAAACAATTGAAAACACAGAAAAAAAATGTCTGAGAATGATGGAAATGAAAAATTCAAATGGAATTTGGTTGGCTAAGGGGGCAACGTAGTATCTAAGGGGAGATAGTGCGTTACAATACACCCCTAAGTGGGAGACAATGCACTGCAATGCACTGTATCTTGACCAACAGTGCGTTGGGCGCTGCAGAGATTGAAAATTCAAGCTACAGAACACACTTCTAATGCAATTCTTTGATTCAAAAGTCTAATGAATGAAATTAGATGCTACTGGGTGGATAATCAGAGGAAAAAACACTAGGAATAATAGGAAACTCCCCAATTGAGTCGCCAATTTGTTATGCAGAATTATGATCTACGGATAAATCAAATTCCCTAAGTGCGGTGCTATGCATTTAGAACAACAGATTACAGACTTTGCTATCACTTTCTCTAAGAGTAAATAGACACACATAAATATAGAAGAACCTACTTGTGATCTAAGCACTTCCTATTCTCATTCTATCACTTTTTCTGTAGATTCCAATCCAACTTATATAGCCAGATTGATTCCTGCAAGTATAAACAAAGAAAAACAAAATATTTCCAATATATAGATGCCTACTTATATTAATCAGTTAAATCGATTAAACATGAAACATATATATCATTTAGGAGTCCATTACATGAGAAATAGAAACATAAACAAACACATATATGGGAAAAATGAACAACAATGTTTATTAATGAGTAGAAGGGGCAGGTTACAACCAATGATCAATTTGATGTCACAAGCTCCAGCTTCATCCCAGCCTCATCATAATCAACATCTCACCAACAACATATCACTTCTATCAGTCTCTTAATTGAGAATCCAACAACATTTCTTTAACAAAATTATTCCTTCCATAGCACTAGGATCTATGCTCAATTTATAGGGCAACTGAAGGTAGTTTCTCAATCAATTAATTTCTAATAATAGGCAATACATGTTCCCAAGATCAGAGGTGTTAGATGGACACTTGGATTTGAAGTTTGACACATATGGACTCTTCTAGAAGGCACTAGCCATGTGGATATTTCAGAACAATGAGAATTTCGCTCCCATTCGACCAACGCACTCTTGAATGTCGGGAAGTGCATTGTAGTGCACCCTTGAATGGAGGGAGCTACATATGCAACACAATTAGTCCCTTGATAGGAAGCGTTGGTGAGCTCATAAGTGATATAACATATACTTCAAACCTTGGAAATCTTGCAATAGAAGTCATGAATGGTTTGTTCTTGTCTTAGGGCATGTAGCAACTGAAATGATAGGGGATGATAGACCCTATTTCATTGGTCCTGGGGATGATGTATAGTTTTACCAGGTCATGGGGGATGATGCCCAAATTGACCTATAATAGTATAGATAGTAGGTTTCATGTCAAAAGTTAAGCCTCGGGACCTCTTTCTAGCCTATATTTCTCTCAGGACTGGTAATCAACCAACTCTGGACAACTCTCTTTCTTCACAACATGTTGTTGTAAACCCTTTACTTCTTTCATGAATAGAACCCCTTCCCCTTCTCAGGATTTCTCTTTTATCCGCTTGGGGAAGGTAACTATCAGAAACTGCCTCTTTCTTTTACTCTAAAATCTTGGAATTCTTTTACCATTCAGTTAATAAATTACTCAATGTATTTTTTATTCATGAAGTAAAACTCAAGTTTTTACTAACGAATAACCATATTCGTTAATTTATCTTTTCACTTAACAATTCAAATGTATTTTAAACATAAGATTGAAAATAAAACGGGGTGTTACATCTTCCCCCACTAGATGTAAACGTCATACTTGATGTTTACTCCATTACGGTAAACATTTCAGGATATGCCTCTCAAAAAAAAATTTCATCCTCCCAAGTAGCCTGATCCAGGCTAAAGTGCTTCCATTTCACCTTAACTTGGGGGATGACTCACCTCCAGAGCATTATTTCTCTATGATCAAGAATACACTGAGGTTCTACCAAAATTCGCCGTCCGGTTCTACCTGCAACAAACATATTTTTATAATTAATTTAATTAAGAACTCTTATTTTCTGGAAGTCATAATGTAAACATAACTTACATGTATGCTCTGCCAGTGTATCACATGCTTGGGGTCATGTATGTATCACTTCAGTAAAGATACATGGAACAAATTATGTACCAATATATGGCGAGGAAAAGCTAGTCGATAAGCCACCGATCCTATCTGTTCCAAAATTTGGAAAGATCCACAGTATATGGGAGCCAATTTGGCACAAGTGTTCCACTTTAAGGTGCTCTTCTTGGGTTTAATTCTTACATAAACATGGTCACCCACTTCGAATTCTCGAAAGGTTATTTTTCGACCTGCATATCTCTTCTGCCTGTCTTGGGCTGCCTTTAAATTATATCTAATTTTCCTCATCCCACGCTCCATTTCCTCTAGCATGTTTGGTCTAAGCATCAATTTGGTTTCCGGGCTACTCTAGTTTATGGGGGTCTGACATTGTCTGCCGTACAATGCCTCAAAAGGACTCATATTGAGGGATTCCTGGTATCCATTGTTGTAGGCAAATTCAACCAGATGAAAATACTCTTCACACTTTGTGGGTTATTGCATCGCATACATGCGTATCTTGTCTTCTAATACCCGATTCACCCTCTCGGTCTATCCATCCGTTTGAGGATGGTAGGGTGTACTAAACTAGATATGTGTCCCCAATCTAGTGAATAGTGCTTTCCAGAAAGTTGAGGTGAATTTTACATCTCGATCTGAGATGAAAATTCTTGGAATACCATGCAGTCTAAATATCTCCCTCATGAAGATGTCAGCAATCTGTACAGTCTTTTAAATCTAATAAACATGTATGAAATGAGCTACCTTGCTGAGTCTGTCTATCTTAGAGAAGCCTTCGATGAATCATCGTTAGTAACCAACTAAGCCCATGAAAGAACATATGTTCGCTACATTTATGGGAACTCTCCATTCCATAATTGTTTTTATATTTTTGGGGTCTACTGAGATCCCTTCAACAGATATTACATGACCCAAGTATTGGATCTGTTCTTTGTATAAATCACATTTGCTAAATTTGGCGTAGAGTTGATGTTCCCGCAACATTTTCAACACCAAGTGTAAATGCTCTTGGTGTTCTTCCATATTTTTAGAGTATATCAGTATATCATCAATAAATATTAAAACAAATTTATCCATAAATGGGTGAAATACGCCATGCATCAGACTCATGAATTTTTCTGGTGCATTAGTTAATCCGAATGGTAGTACCACAAAATCATAATGTTCGTACCTGGTACGAAAGATTTTTTTGGATATGTCTTCATCCTTAATCCATATCCGATGATACCCAGATCTCAGGTCAATTTTTGAAAATACCTTTGCTCCTTTTACCTAATCAAAAAGATCGTCTATACGTGGCAATGGATATTTATTTTTGACAGTAAGCTTATTAAGCTGTCGGTAATCCATGCACATTCGCATTGTACCATCCTTATTTTTAACAAACATCACTGGTGCTCCCCAAGGGGAGACACTTGGTCAAATATACCCTTTGTCTAATAGTTCTTGTAGCTGCATTTTTAATTCTGTCAACTCAAGCACACTCATTCTGTATGGTGCTCACGATATAGGTGTTTCTCCAGGTATTAATTCGATATTAAAATCAATATATATTTTTGGGGGTAATCTCAGAATATTTTCAGGAAATACATCCATAAAATCCTGAATAACTGGAATATTTTCTAGCATAATGGTCTTGTCTTTGGAATTAGTAAAACCCACCTGAATAGCATATAATTAACACCCCTTTCTAATGCATTTACCTAGCTAAGATGCTATGATGGGGCGCAATTGAAGTGGTTTCCTAATTCCTTGTAATTCTTGATGAGTACCATCTTTTTCCCTAAAATGGATGATTTTCTCCTTGCAATCTACCAGTGACCAATGTATTTCTAACCAGTCCATTCCTAACAAAATATCGTAGGAACCCAAAGGTAGAATATTTAGTTCAACTGTTATATGTTGTCTTCCTATTTCTAGGATACAATCCAGAAATTTAACATTAACTCTTCTCTTTTCTCCCGTAGACAATTATACCAACTAGGGACTTTTAAATTTATGGCTTTTCAGTTTACAATTTTCAACTACTCGAGGGTTTATATAACTTAAACTGGCACCAGAATCAACCAAAATGGAATCAGTTTGGGAATGTAATTTACCGTCCAATTCTATCATGGTTGGCCGTAAATCCGCTTGTCGATCTTCTAGTGTAGCATTGATCCTAGTATGTTTCGTGCCACACCCCCTACTATAGACACATCTTGCAGGTTGGCTGCAACTTCATTTCTTCCACGGTGAGGGAAATTATTTAAGTAGTGTGCCTCACTGCATCCCCAACATTGTAATCATGGTTTCTGGGACTGTCCAAGGTCTGGCCTGCTGGATGCTTCAATAGGTCATTCCTCAACTTCCCATTGGGGCTTTTACTATTTTTTCCTAAATCATCTACTTGATAGATTTATTGCAGCATTTTAATAATTTCCCGATCTGTTGTTTTTAAAATTCAGGGGACCTTTCTGCCCTTTCTTTGGTGGCCAAATTCTGCCAACTTCACCTTTTACCTTGGACTGCTGATAGCACATTCATGCTTTTCGTATCACCTCATCCATAGTCTTTGGGTTCACGAATTCAATCCTCTCCTTCATGTGAGTAGGCAGGTTACTCAAGAATCGTTGTACTTTCGATTTTTCATCTCTCAAGGATGTTACATATCTTAAAAAAGAGGTAAAATTAGTGATGAACTCATCCATAGATAGTTGACCCTACCTTAAATCATGAAACTCTCGAGATTTTTCATAATAAAATCGCTTTGTTAGGTACTTTTCCTTAAAGTACTACTGGAAATCATCACAAGTCACATTCTGGTCTTCAATTCCACACACACTTTTCACCTCTTCCCACCATAATGTGGCTTTTTGCTGTCATATTCATAGACTTGAAAATATTTATTCATATTAATTATCCATGCTTCAACTACTTCCTCAACTTCTCCATCGAAGATAGGAGGTTTAATTTTTTGAAATTCACCTTGTAACTCCACTTTCTGTTTCTTCATCTCCTGCTGTTCTGAAGCATTACCAACCTATGCTTCATTGTAGATTCTATTCTTTTTACTTTTCTGAGTATGAATCCCTTCTGTATTATCATTAGATTGTTGTTTTTGTACTCCTTCTTCATGGGTGTCCCTTTCTGGACTAGGTTGTGATGTATGATGATTCTGCTTATCCGAGAGACTATTGAGTATCCTCTATTGTTCCCTCATCAACCTTTCATTTTCAATTCGTACTTGAATCATTTATGTCTGGAGTTGTTGCACTGTGTCTAACAGTCGGGTTGTCTGACGCTTTTGTTCCTCTAGTAATCTACTAGTTTGTTGGTGTTGATCCACACTCAATTGTACCCAAATTTCTGGGTTAATCTCTGGATTAGGCTGGGAGTGGGTCTCCCTTGTAGTTCTCGGTGTACGTTGGTTGGATCCTCTCCTCATTGGCTTATAAAAATTCCTGCCACTCTGTGTGCATGAAATTAACAAACATGAAAGACACCCAAAGTTAGATGGCCCAATCTGGCCCAACGTGTGAACCCCGCTCTGATACCACTTATCACTTCTATTAAACATGCACCATAATTTTTTTTATTTTATTACTACTACCCATCCAAACCTAAATTCGTTTGTCCCATTAATATGTTAACCTTACTACTATTTGCATATATCATAGCTTATAACATTGAAATGATTATATGATTTTTCTTAGGGTTCGATTGGTTTATTTCTTATGCAACAATCCACATGCTAGTTAATTTCCTATGGTACTATGATTGGAATACATTATGACTATTATGAATTTATATTACATGTTTGGATTTTGGACATCACACATACTGACAGCTTGATAATCTGAATTTCAAAAATAATTGAGTAAATAATTAAAAGGAAATTAATCGATTCTGAGGTTTCTGTTTACATGTCCTTGCGGGAGGTTGGCAGCTGTCCACAATTAATTACCACGGTTATTTGTTCTCACCGTAGATCTGAGTAACCATAGATCTGATGGCAAGGAATCTAATGTAAGGGTTTAAGGTAACTACCCCAACCCTAAGCGCCACAACCCCGCTCATTTACGTTTGGCTCTGCTATGGTCATTTGCTCTGCAAATTTTGTTTCCCAACCCTTCTTTTTGGTAGGTAAACTCTTCGCTGCCACCGTTTTCTTTGTTACAGTTCTGCATGGCTCGGGTTATATAGTCTACTTGGTAATTTTTCCTTGTATTGCAGCATGGAGCTTTCAATTGGTTATTCTGCTTTCACATTTTCTTCCACTATCTATCATTTTTCATAATCTTCGCAGAGGTTGCGCTATGGTTCAAGCATGCTGTAGTACTTCCTTACTGTTTAATTCTATTCCTGTTATGAAATTGTTCTGGGTTAGTTTTGTCTGTGAAGGTAACTGTTCTGAGTCCTTTCTCTGATTTTTACATAAATATCGCTCAGGGATAGATATATGAGGTCCTCTAGTCAAATTTTAGTGTTGTCTCACTGTTTGCTCTGAACAAACTTGCATGAAACTAACCTCCATGCATGCCAAGATTGACAGGTAACTTCGGGGTTTTCCCCTATGCTTCTCCATTTTTGCAAAGGATTCATTTCTCTGTTAATAATTTTGCTTACAGTATTTTGTTGTTTTTGGGCTGGTCTTGTTGTTGCTAGGGTCCTGATGGAAAGGGGAGGTACTCCCACATCTCGCAACATTTTTCCACAGGTGGCCCTCCAGGTAAGCTAGAACCCTGTTCCCACTTCGCAAGATTCTCAAGATTTTTTGGAAGTGTTCTTTTTAGTTTTCTGAGGGTAAACCCTCTACGTGAACAGGTCTGGCCTCTGACCTTTGAATTTCTTACACACAAGAGCTTCTGTGCTTCCTTTCGTTATGAAGGGTTTAACATAGCCATTTCCTAAAGTTTATATGTTAACATTTAATTCCTCTCTGTTGTTGTCCCTCTCGGGATAGAAGGAAATTTGATGTAATACTTCATTACTGGTTTGATATACATTATTATCAAAGGATATTTGTTTTCTCTGTGCGCTTTGTGCAACCCCATACATTGTACAAGTTAATTTGATGCATTTAATGTTTGCACTGTTATAGACGGGTTATTTATATACATTTTCTAGTTGAACCCTTCAATACGATGGTTACAAGATATGTTAAATTTTGAGTTTATTTACATTCATATTGTGTTTCCAATCTTGAAACTTTTTCTTAGTTCTATGAGTTGATTACGAGAGCTTCTAGTACTGTGTATGATTTTTCCAACTTATCATTCGTTTTTAAGCCTCATGACTCTTCCTTGAATTTGTAAAGAAGTTGTTTTATTTGTACTTCAAGCTTTAATGGACAAGGGACCATGATCCTTGCCATGTAATTACAGGGCTCGACTTCTAAACCCTTGTGCCCTCTTAATTCCTTCTACAGGATATTATTAATTTTTTTTCTGAGATATAGTTTACTAGTAACAAATTTCTTGACATCTCAGTTTCTAGTTTTATTCTTGACTTACCCTGTGTAATATTATTGTTTTCCATGCAATCAATATTTTCCCCTTTATGCTCAACAATATATATACACAACCTGATAAGTATGGTTAATAGTACAACTCGTTATAGCAATGTATTTGTTAATTTATTCCTACTGTTGTACTTCTTTATGCCCTCTATCAATAGAAAGTTTAGAGTAGGAACAAAATTACAATATTTGAGCAGTAGGAATTTTTCTATTATATTATTTCTTTCTATTTTTTCTAGTTCTAAAGTTGTCTCATCCTTTAAAGTAGATTGAAACCAACATTGTTTCTAATTAACAGAGATACTACAAAATACCAGTACAATGAATTTAAAATGTAAATTCGTTTCTTAACACACAAATTGAACCAGTAAACTTTAAACACTTATCTATGCAATAATGGTTAATTGATGGCACCACCCAACCTTGAGAGAGGCGATCACGTCCTCTGCTCCGCACTAGTGTCTAAATAGCAGGTTTCATGTCAGAAGTTATTTCATGTCAGAAGTTAAGCCTCAGGACCTCTGTCCAGCCTATACTTCTCTTGGGTTATAGAGCTCCACTGGTAATCAACCAGTTCTGGACAAATCTCTTTCTTCACAACATGATTTTGTAAACCCTTTTCTTATTTCATGAACATAAACCCTTCCCCTTCTCACGATTTCCATTTTATCCTCTTGGGGAAGGTAACTGTCAGAAAATGCCTCTTTCTTTTACTCTGGAATCTTGGAATTCTTTTACCATTCAGTTAATAAATTACTCATTGCAATTTTTATTCATGAAGTAAAACTCAAGCTTTTACTAACGAATAACCATATTCGTTAATTTATCTTTTCACTTAACAATTCAAATGTATTTGTAAAAAAAAAAAATTAAACATAAGATTGAAAATAAAACGGGGTGTTACAAATGGTTTATAATTTTCTAATTTAAATTTGTTATCAAAATAAAAAGGTTTAATTCTACAATAATATATTTTTTTATATTATTTACAATTTATTATAAAAAAAATTGGGATCAACTCTCAAATTTGTTTCTTAATTTTTTAAATATGTAATTTTTAAATACATTAACAATTTTGCGTAATTATATAACAATAAATATGGAGCAAAATCAACTAGATTTGCATCTAGATATCCAAATATGTGTCTGAATTTTTAATACATTTTTAATATAATTCCTTATTCCACTTCCACAACTTAGTACAATGAGAAACTTTTTGTATTGTAACAACTTGCTAGGAGAAGATGTTGCCATCCTATATAGTTTCATTTAAAAACAAGTGTTGAATGGGAATTTGGTCCTTGCCATGTAGATTTAGAAAAATATGACAACATTATCAATTATTACGTCATAAGGTGTTCCCTTTAAGAATAACTTCTCTCTCGCACACCTATCATCACTCTGTACCATTGGATTATATGTTAGACGATTAGAGGATATTCAATTGCTGGATCATCACATGCGAAGGTAGTTGGAATGAAAGGTTATTAAACCCCAACCCCCTACGTGAAAAAAAGATGGAGATGAGCTGATGACCGCACAAAAAAATAGGCAGAGATGAAATTTAATTAGGAGCTAACAATTCTCTGGGCCTAGAAAAACACATATTAACATAAGAAGAAGAAGAAGAAGAAGAAAAGATAACGAGGAGGATAGTTCCTACATTTTCTAGATCGATGTACTCAAAAATGAAATCAAGATATGTTGAAGCTCAATAGAGTTTGTTGAATGTTGTTAAAGGGAGCACCAATCCTTTCTTGAAAATATTGCCTGACAAAGTTTCTTCCCTCACACCCTGCGCCAACCCCTTTAGGAAAAAATCGTCTGATAGAGCTTCTATCACCACACCCCGAGCATCCACTCCTAGGAAAATTGGGGAGGAAGAAGAAGACGTTTATTTTTCAAGGATGATGACCTTCTAGATAAGAAGAAGAAGCATGAAGTGGGTATTTGCATGTTGTTGGAATGGATTTCCTTCATTGTGCTAGTGGGAATGTTCATTTCAAGCTTGAAAGTGGGTCGCTTGGAGCATCACATGGTCCTCGGGTTTGAGATTTGGAAATGGTGTTTGATGCTATTGGTTGTCTTTTGTGAGATATTGGTTTCAGGTTGGTTTATTAGTATTCTTGCCTTCATAGTCGAAAGAAACTTCATTATTAGGAAGAGGGTTATATATTGTCTATCAACTTAGAAAGAGTGTGAAAAATTGTATTTGTCTCGCTTTGCTTATTCTGGCATGGATTCTACTATTTGATCCCTAGGTTGATCGCTCCACCAAGATCCATAAGGTGTTGGCCTATGTGACCAGGCTATTGGATGCCTTTTTTGTGGCTGCAGTCATATGGTTATTTAATATTTTGTTGGTGAAGGATTCAATAATT
This sequence comes from Pinus albicaulis, assembly GCA_034641835.2. Taxonomy (NCBI): domain Eukaryota; kingdom Viridiplantae; phylum Streptophyta; class Pinopsida; order Pinales; family Pinaceae; genus Pinus; species Pinus albicaulis. The sequence goes on along the minus strand of CM076577.1, from coordinate 952,041,499 downwards.
TCTTTGATAGAATCCGGGACTCCATATTTCATAAATATGTATTAGGGACGCTCTTAGGGCCTCATATGATGCAAATTTAGTAGAGCCTTGGGGATGAAAGGAAGCTTCCCAAGTCCAATAATGATGACAAGATGCCTCTAAAAGAAATTCATGTTAGCTTTAGGAGTATAGGGATGAGCAAGAGGAAGGGTGGTGTTGGGGGTAAGGAAGAAGGAACTACATATGTCATCAATGTCGAAGAGCTAATATAGTTGATGAGTTAGAACATCATCATGATACTAAGATAATAAACAAAATGAAATAAATAGCTGCAACAAAGAGCATTTTAAAAAATATTGCTAAGTCATGGGCCAAGTTAGTATGTACATCATAGTTTTTCTTCATCTTGCATGATCTCTTCGGTGTTTTGTTGTTGAGTACTAAAAATACTGGTTTCTTTCTAAAGGGATTCCATATTTTATAGGTATATATAGGAAGAATATATTTTAAGGTTATAGAAAAGGAGTGAGGTGGAATGAATATTTCCCCAATTTGAAGGATCAATTGAGACTAGAAAGATCAACAAATCTACTCTGAAGAATTGGGCGGTGTGAATTTTTAACTTTGATCCTTAGTTCCTATAATTTCTCAATTGTAATTTATGATTCCATGAATTTGATTCTCTCAGCATTTCCAAATGACTCTGGCATTATCCTTCTCTGAAGTTTCTTGAAACGAAAAAAACATATTAAAGACATAAATAAGTTTGTTGTTTTACATTGAGAATTATGGGATTGTTACCATGTCAACATGTTTTATATCTCTCACAATTGGACTTATATTTTAGGTGAATGTTTATCTAGAAAGGAAATCATTGGCCCATTATTTGAATGATACCAAAACTACTGTAAAACACCTACACCAAATTGCCAATTCAATTGTCACTATAGTCATGATATTGTCATTTTACTTGTTCTAGGGATTTACACATCCCATGTCATTTTGATGGTATCATCTCAGCTGCTAGTAGCAAGTTTTATATTCATGAATACCTACAAAACAATATTTCATATTACTTTGGAAGATTGATTACTAATGTTTTTTCTGAGTGTATGCAAAGTCCAATTATGCCTCAGTTCTATCATGTTCCATCGTTTTCTAAGATGAGTTCCATGTAAAATGGGATTATTAAATGAGTTCCATGTGAATATTTTTTCCCTTCAGAGGAATGTATCAACGTTTTATCTTCAAAAAATGTTTAAACTATAATGGGTCATGTTGGCTTGAGGGGTCTTGACCGAGGTTTAGAGTTATCACACAACCAATAAAACCCTCAAATACTGGCCCTTTTGGCAGTGATACGCTTGTGCAGATCAAAGTCTCACCTGAAGCAGTATGGGGGGGTGCTGGGACCAGGTTTCCACACCCTGAGGAAGTTTTTGATGTAGTGGATGTTATGAAACCAGCTCCAAAAATAGAAGAAAAGAGAGATCGATGCCTTTTAAATAAGCCACTTTGAGGGGGAAACCTCCTTTACATTACACAAAGGAACAATTTTTGGATGATACAAATGAAAAAACCTCCTTTATATATATAAGAGTCCATGGGGTCACAATATAATCCTAGCCAACCTAACAATAACAATGTAATGGCACAATAATAACAATATGGGGGTTACAGGGGTACAACACTGACAATAAGGGGGCTACACTAACAACAATAAGGGACTACACTAGTAATATAGGGACCTAACATGCCCCTCCCCTTCAAAAAAGTATTTTCCTCAATGCTTGAGTAGCTCTGGATGCTTTTGTATAAAATTCTCATCCTCCCATGTTGAATATTCAATGGGTAAGTTCTTCCACTTGATGAGATACTCTGAAATTGATTGATTTCGTAGCTGCCGAGTTCTTGTTTCCGTGGTTGCTTTAGGTTCCAATATTATTTTTCCTTCCTCATCAAGTTCTGGCAATATTGTTTGAGCTGGAAGTTTGTCACCTATAACCTTCTTTAAGCATGAAACATGGAAAACTGGATGCACTCGAGAAGAAGCAGGAAGCTCCAATTTGTATGCCATAGTACCAATATTTTGCAACACATTGTAAGGCCATAGTACTTTGGTGATAATTTATTATACTTCTTATCTTGCTTGAGGGAAATTTGTTTGTATGGTTGTAGCCGTAAAAATACCCAGTCTCCTACATCAAAACTTCTCTCGTTGCGATGTTGATCTGCTTGTTGTTTCATTCGATTTTGTGCAAAATTTAGGTTATCCTTTAAGAGTTGGAAAACTTGTTGTTGATGCTCGATGTGATCTTCCACTGCTTGAACCTTTGAATTTTCTGTTAAAGATGATGTGATGGACGGTGGATGATATCCATAAAGTGCCATAAATGGGGTCATTTTTGCTGCAGTATGGAAGGAAGTGTTATACAACCATTCAGCTAGAGGTAACCACTTGACCCATTGTGTTTGTTTATCAGATACAAAACAACAAAGATATCCTTCCAAACATTTGTTCACTATCTCATTTTTCCCATCGGGCTGAGGATGATAAGATGAGCTATGAGCTAGTTGAGTACCCAAACAAGAAAATAATTCCGTCCAAAAATTTCCAGTAAAAATGGGATCTTTTTCACTTACAATAATATTTGGGTTTCAATGTAGCTTTTGAATTGTTTCCATAAATGCTGTAGAAATTGCACTTGCTTTAAATGGATGAGATAATGCACAAAAGTGTGCATACTTGGTAAGTTTATCAACTACCACCATGAAGACACTCTTTCCTTCAGACTTAGGTAAACCTGTGATAAAATCCATTGAAATATCCTCCCAATGTTGACTTGGAATGGATAAAGGCTTTAGAAGACCCGAGGTCTTAATTGTCTCAACTTTATTTTGCTGGAAAACCAAACATTCTGCCACAAACTTTTGAATATCAAATTTAAGGCCATCCCAAAAAAATTATTTCTTCACCCTGTGGTAAGTTTTTAAAAATCCCGAGTGTCCTCCTAAGGGAGATGTGTGAAATTCCAAAATAATATTTTGTTTTAGTTGGGAATTATTACAAAGATATAAGCAATCTTTGTACCATAAGGAATCATTTTTCCAAATAATGTATCAGATGTACTAAGATCTTGATGCAACTTTTGAAAGAGTGTCCACACTTCTTCGTCCTTCTTCCATTCATCCCTTGCTTCGATTATCCAATCTGGTTGGATAATAGAAATGGCACAAAGAAAAGCTTCCACCTCTTTATCCTTTCTTGAGAGTGCATCTACAACAAAATTTAGCTTCCCTTTTTTGTAGATGATTTAAAAGTCATAACCCAACATCTTTGTGACCCATTTTTGCTGCTCTTCTGAAGATAGTCTTTGTTCCAAAAAGTGTTTAAGACTAACATGATCAATTTTTACCTTGAAGTGTCTTCCCATTAAGTAAGGTCACCATTTCTTTAGTGCATGTAGTATTTCCAACATTTCCTTCTCATAAATATCTTTCTGTAAATACTTTCCTTTGATTGGAAGACTTTCAAAAGCAACGGGTCTTCCTTCTTGAATTAAAACCGTACCAATTCCATTTCCTGAGGCATCACATTCCACAATAAAGGTTTTTGTGAATTATGGCGTAGCTAAGACCGGTGCTAGGCACATTTCCTCTTTAAGATACTCAAAGGCCTTAGTTGCTTCAGGAGTCCATGAAAATGCATCTTTCTTCAATAATGTTGTTAGAGGTGTTTCTATTATCCTATAATTCTTAACAAACTTGCGATAATACCCTGTTAACCTGAGAAATCCTTGCAACTGCTTTATGGTTGTGGGGGATTTCCATTCCTTAATGGATTTAATTTTGTTAGGGTATACCTTAACACCCTCGTGAGATACATTATGAACCAGATATTCCACCTCTTTTACTCCAAAGAAACATTTGGAGGTTTTTGCATATAATTGCTTCTCTTCCAATAGTTTGAGCACCTTGTCAACATGTTGAACATGATCCTTCCAAGACCTGTTGTAGATTAGTATATCATAAAAAAATACTAACACAAATTTTATAAGGAAGGGTTTGAAAATAGAATTCATTAACCCTTGAAATGTAGAAGGTGCATTGGTAAGGCCAAAAGGCATGACCAAAAATTCATAATGACCCTCATGAGTTCAAAATGTTTTTTTTTCGAATATCTTCAGTATTCATTCTAATTTGATGATATTCTGAATGAAGATCCAACTTGGTAAAATAAATTTCTCCATGTTATTCATCCAATTATTCATCAATCACAGGAATGAGAAATTTATCTTTAATAGTGAGCTTATTGAGCTCTCTATAATCCGGGCACATGCGCCATGATCCATCCTTCTTGTGCACCAATACTACTGGAGCAAAAAAAGAAATTTGACCAGGTTGAATTATACTAGCCTCTAACATTTTTGCAATCATACATTCAATTTCTCTCTTATGGACATAAGGATATCTGTAAGGCCTGATGTTTGGAGGAACACTTCCTGGAATCAAATGAATAGCATGATCATGATCACGAATAGGTGGGAGTCCTTTGGGAGTTTCAAACACCTTGGAATGATTGTCCAAGACTTTTTGGAGATCTGGATAAATAGATTATTTTAATGTTGGAACTTCTAGTGAGCATAATTATGCAATTATGCCTCATTTTTCTTTCTTCAGAATCTTTGTCATGACATTAGAGCTTATTATCTTTCCTGGCTTCCCTGCGATACCCCGTAATTCAACTTGCTTTCCTTTCGAAAAATATTTCAGGAAAATTTCTTGAAAATTAAAAGCTACTGTCCCCAAAGATTGTAACCATTGTACTCCTAGTACAACATCAACACCTCCCATTTGAATGGAAATCATTGGACTATTCAATACATATTCCCCCATTGTTAGCTTGATATTATGGCATTTTCCAGAGAAATTTATAGTTCCTCCATTTTCAACCATCACTTGACATTTTGGTGCTGGGTATAGGAAGCAATTCAATTCCTTGGCTACCTTACAATGAATAAAACTATGTGTACTACATGAATCAATCAACACTATTACCTTTTTATTCTTGATATGTCCTTCTATCTTGAGAGTTTGAGGAGTGGTAATTTCTGCCAATACATTACATGATACAGTCAGACTCATTTCTTGTTTCTCTAAGGTTGGTTTCTGGTGTATATCCTCTTATTTTGAAGTTTCTTGTTCATTTTATTCCTCCTCTTCACAATCTGTGTAAAATAATTTCTTCTCAGCACACTTATGACCTTTAGTGTATTTTCTATCACAACTGTAGCAAAGCCCTTTTTCTCCTTTTTCTTCCAATTTTTGTGGTGTCAACCTTGTAGGTTATGGAAGTCTAGGAGTAGCAACACTTCCATATTTATAGATGTGAGTAGTAGGCTTCCTTATCGCCATAATTTTACATTCAATTTTTCTTGCCAACCTGAATGCCTTCTCCAATGAATCAGATTCCCAAAGGCGAACCTCATGTTGGATGTTATCCTTTAAAGTCCCTATGAAGACATCAATCATGTGTTCCTCTAGAATATCATTTACCCTTATATTCAAATTTTGGAAGTCCTCAATGTGCTCCACCACTGAACCCTTTTGTTTGAGATTTATCAATTGGCTAAAGAAGGTGTTGCTCTTTGTATCCTCATAATGTGCTATCATTTCCTTAGTAAAAATTGACCAAGTGACAATTTTTTTACGGGAGCAAAGCCATTGATACCATACAAATGTATTTTTTTCTAAATATAAAGTTGCAATGCGTACCTTTTGTGTTTTTTGCACATTATTGAGATCAAAATATTGCTCCATCTGTAGTATCCATGCTACGGGATCCTTGCCATCAAACTTCCTCATATCGATCTTTGGAATATGGTGGGTCTTCAATCCAACATTAGAGTTTATGAAATCATGATTAAAATTTATTTTGTTCTTATCATCATGAGTTTCCTCTACTATCTTTTCACCATTAGGAATAATTTATTGTATCAACTTTGTCAAACCTTCCATGTTTGCATTTAGATCATTCTTCAAGTCTTCCATGTTGTCTTTCATTTTTTATTCTATACCATCGATCTTAGCTTCCGTGTCTTCCATGCCATTCTTCAAACCATCCATCTTAGCTTCCATTCCCTTCTTCACACCATCCATCTTAGATTCCATTCCTTTCTTCAAAACTTCCATTTCATTTTTTGCTACTCTTTGCGAGAGCGAAATTTGGTTCACTTGCTCTTGTATTTTTGATATATCATGTTGCACTTCTTCATATTCATGAGTCATAGTAGAGTATTCTGAGGGATTAATGGGTGTTGAATTCTTTTTAGGGGGCATTTTAGAACCAAATACTGATATCTATGCTTCAATATGCCCTTGGAATCACTTCAAACTGATTTTTCAAACAAGACTTGTGCAATTTAAAAAAAATACACACCTTTTTCTTTCTTTTGAGGAGATTGGTATTGAAACTGAATTATCTCTGTGATTTCTGATCTTTAATATCTGAAATTCAATCATGTAGTAGCCTTCTGAATCTTCTTTCTAATTCCATAGGTCTGACCTGATTTGGATGCTTCAAGACAAAGTTATGCCCAATCTCCCAAAATGACCTAATTATGGATTAGTTCAGTAGATGGAACTTTTATGGCGTGCCACATGTCACTGTTTCCTCCTTTGGCTCTGAAATTGATACACAAGAAACTACAATCCGTTTAATTTCGGCCTCTTTTTATAGAATTCCAATATGATGCTTAGAGAGAGAGTTATGATGATTTTTCCAAGGTCACCTCTTTTAGATGAAATTTGGGAGCCTGCAAAAAACCATAACTTCCACAGATCATATCTCCAAAAATATGGTGAACCAAGATTTGAAATTTTTACACGAAGTTTCTTAGGATTTCAGATTCTCGTGATCAAAATTTCAACTTCTGAACCTTTGCAGAAAAAAATTTATAGCAAAAATTCCACGATGACCTGTTTGGAGAAGCAAAACCCTAAAATCCAAAGCTCTAATACCAAATGTTATGAAACCAGCTCCAAAAATAGAAGAAAAGAGAGATCAACGCCTTATAAATAAGCCACTTCGAGGGGGAAACCTCCTTTACATTACATAAATGAACAATTCTTGGATGATACAGATGAAAAAACCTCCTTTCTATATATAGGAGTCCATGGGGTCATAACGTAATCCTAATCGACCTAACAATAATAATGTAAGGGCATAATAATAACAATATGGGGGTTACAGGGGTACAATAGTGAAAATAAGGGGGCTACACTAACAACAATAAGGGACTACACTAGTAATACAGGGACTTAACATTGGCCCTAATCAAACTTAGTGCAGATAATATAATAGATGTGCGCATACACAATCAACAGATCAAACCCTTCCGCAGATTATTAGAAAATACTTCAATATATTTGCGCACAACAATTAAGTATAATTTATCTAGATCTATTCATCTAACATCAACTGATATTCGTGCATGGAAGCAATTAACCAATAACAGAAGTAAATACATAACATAGAATAGATTCAGATCTTAAAGTCAATAACATATAATCAATACAACAATCACATAAGAGTCTAGGTTCGCCAAAAATGCCTTCTTTATTAAGATATCTATCAATTCAAGTACATTCAATCCTTCTGCGCACACAACCAGTAGAGTCCGCACACAACCAGGACTTAAGTCTCCATGCACATAGCTAGTAGGAGCCTTTGTACCCAAAAACCCAGACTTAGATCAGCACATTAAAAAACCATCACAAGATAAGATTAAACTGTCACTACTCTATTCAATCCTTAAATATTTATACTATCTAGACGCGCACATACCATGGTCTCAAACCATGGTTTGAGACTCATGGTTTTCCCTTTAAGCTCATTACAATAATTAAGGGGATTTGACCTGCCCCGAAGCCCCTTTGACTCTCTGCGTGCAGTGCGTACAACCAAAATTAACCCAAAATGCACCCGAGGGGACCTCACTCCAATAGGCCCCCAACACAATCTCGTGACTCGTCCTGAGTCACTACAGGGTGGTCGCCTTCATCTTTGCTTTCAGAGCTTCGACAGAGATCCAGAGTGGCAATATAACTTCAACGCTCTTCGTGGAAACACTCTACGCTTCATTAACCAATTTCGTTGTCATCGGTCCCTCAGCTTCCAAATTGATACTCCACTGGGTTTGCTGTAGGATTTTTAGGGCACCATCAAGATTCTATGAGAGCTGCAGGGCTTCCTCAGCCCAAGGTTGCATCCTTGTTTTCAAAAGCTTTACTCGGTGACACAGGTGTTCTATCTCGATCTGAATTACCTTTCCCTCATGAAGTCGGGTAAGCCTCTGCACTGTTACTAATGTGGGCGCCGCCATCCTGATTTCAGTGAATTGTTGTTCCTTAATGCGCAACTCATTTCTCAGCTGATGTACCATCGGGTCATTTTGAACAACTATCTAAATTCCCATTGCTTCATCCAATAGCAATCCACATTCTGTCACTACGGATTCTACACTATTTTTGGCAGCCTTTACCTCAGCTGCGCATTGCGCTCTGACTTCCGGAAGTGTCTCAAGCTGGAGCTTCATCTGTAGCTCAACAATCTGTTGCTCAAACTTGGGCCGAATGGTATGAATTTCAGTGCGCGTCCTTGAACGCAGCGATAAGACCCTCTAATTTTGTTGTTGGCACGACTGATACAGGGACAATGACCTCTGGCAGGTCACCGAACACTTGATTGATCATGGCCTCTAATGCAACGCACCAATCCTCAGCTATGGATCACACCTCTTCTGTTGTCTACTACTTCCGCTATAGCACCACTTCTTGCTGTTGAGACTCATTTGCAACATGGAAGAAATGGGACTCCCAGTACTTTAATTAATCTACGATCATGTTGTGGATTGTGTGGAGCTTCCCAACTGGTAGCACCGCTAGATCGATGCTGATTTCATCGCAGGCTCTCAAGGACGTGTGAAAAGTAGCAGACTCCACTATGATGGCCGGCACGGGGATCTGAAGGAGGCGTATATCCCCGGAAGATGGAAACATCGTGCTGATGGGTTGCGTGCTGGAAGTTGTCATGCTCTCTTGCATATGGCTTGCTTGCTTCAATATCTCTTGTATCTGGCTTGCTTACACTTTGAGCTCCTGGATACCTCACTGTACTCCCTTGAGCACAGATTTATACTGCGCTTCCATGTCTGTCTAGATTTCTTTTGTGGCTCACTTGATTGTGTTTTCTATCTTAGTTAAATCATCCTTTGTGAGGGTAAGGTCCTTTGTTCTTGCCAATTTTGACCCTTTTCTCTTCTTGCCCATACCTCCCACGGCCTGAGAACTGCGCTTAATGCCTTTCGCGGTCTGCGTCTCATGACCCTTAGTGCCTTCACCATATTTTTCAACTTCCTTCTCCAAGTCGATGGTTTCTCCTATTGTGGTAGGATTCAACATCCTTCCCTTTTAGTTTTTTATCTTTGGTAGTTCTGGCTTAATCATAGTCTTCAATACTGATGATGAGGCACCCCCAGTGGTGCGCGACTCTAACCAGGCAGGCGAAAATTCTGTCATGATGCGCACCAGGTCATCTTCTGTGACCAAGTATGGTAAGTCATACCAAACTCCCTCCACAACGCCCTTCGCGCGGATATGTAGATTGTGAAATGTCACTTTGAAGTCTGCAATTAACTTATACTGATCATACAAGGTGGGTGATAACCTTGGCTTCGACTAAATGGTTTCGAACAACGCAGAGTAAAACAACACCCAGAAAATCTTATTTTCCATGACTCTGGCTGGGATCTTCTAACTCCAAAGGGTTGTGTAGCGCAGAACTTCGTACATATCTGTCTCTATATCTGGGAATTGTGTGTATTGAGGTGTGTTCCATCTGATGAGCGCAATCGAGAGTAATAACCAAGCATAGTAAAAAAATTTCCCCTCCTCCTGTGCCTCATGCACATTCTCCAGGAACTCAATGCACATGTATTGAGCCCAGTTATACTGTACGCCCTTCTCGCACTTCCCAGCTAAAGAAATTATATGGTCTGGGACTTCCTTTGGCCGACACTTCCTCATCATCTTGCAAGCGAGGATGATCATGCCAAATTGCACTACGGGGTCACTGATCTCACTGAAAAGAAATCCTTGAGTGTTGCGCGATACCTTGTAGTCCTTATAAAATTTTTCTGTGATCTAAAAATGGTATGGATAACTTGTTATATATTTCAAGAACCTCCCACTCAGCTAAACAAATAAATGATCTAGCTTGTACTTAACAATTTGCAGAATTTATGCTTGAAAATGGTGTATGATTTTTAAAATGTTTATGTGTCTTAAGTTCATTTTTTCTTGCTGAAATTTAACATGTATAACAGCAACATAATTCAGCAAATAAACATTCAAACACAACAGCAAAATTAATCTAGGAGTTCACCCGAATCTCGTGGGCTACGTCTCCTTTGAGCTTTGTCATCTTGACTCGGCTCTTTGGAATTATGGTAAGGTTTATTTTACAAGTTCCACAGTTAACTTCAATGAATAATAAAATGATCCAAGGGGTTGAAAATACCATCTAATATCCCTCTAATGGTTTTCCAAACTCTGCAAACAGCTTTAGGCTCCCTCTAACACGATTCCTTCTGTCGGTGCTTTGAGATACGTTGAGCTTCTAAATGGCACAAAATCCTTCAGAATTCTATTTATGTAGTTGAAACCACTACTTCTATATCCAACACACATCAGACACCAAATATCGACTGATAAATTTCTCAAATCGAGCACTGCATCCTCAAACTAGGCTATCCTCCATGGTTTGCCTAGGGCTGCCCAAAACTTCACATCGGCTTCTCGAGCTCTATAAGTTATAAAATTTTTTTGAAACCACTTTCATTGGTTCCAAAATGTCTGAAATAGTCAATATAGACTATTAATTCATCAAAAATGGCCTCCGGCTGCTCCGGTTTCACCTCCAACACCTGTCGACACCCCTTGGCACTAGGGTTACTGAAAAATTCTCTGCTGGGTTTTTGACCTCTAGAAGTCCTCAACACTTTCTAAAAACTATTTCATTAGATTCATAATTCTGTTTATAGTCAATAATGACTACTGGTTCGCTGCATATGGTCTCTAACTACTCTGGCTAGGCCCTGCACTGCTGTTGGCAAAAGCTGGCACTAATGGCCCCTGGAACTCTACTGAAGCTTTTCGACTTTCTAAAGTTATCTACAGGCTCTGAAAACCATATCATTAGATTCATAACATCTGAAATATACAAATTTGACTATTTGATCTTTGGATAAGTCCTCTAGCTCCCCTGGCCAGGCCTCAAAATGATTTTTCCTCCTGGTGGCCCTAGTGGCCCCTTGAACTTCATTGAAGCAAAAAATTGCTTAGAAGCTCTATGATGGCTATGAAACATCCTCCATTGAGTCTAGAAGGTCTGAGATAGTCAAAATTGACTATTTTTTGCGCTCAATTTTGTTAAATAATGAGACAGTTATGGCTTCTCCAAGAAAAATTCCCAGTGTCCCCCAAAAACCCCACTAAATGTGGAGTAACTGCTAGTTAAAGTCGGCAAAATGGCCAACCTCCCGAAAATGGCGGAAGTGCTCCAAACATGGAAGATGGTTTAGGTGGCATTTAATGTTGGAGGTAGGCGGGTCACATGGACCTCCACTTTAACCGCCTCTGAAACCGCGTATTAACTGTTTCAGAAACCAAGCATCAAATGTTTAAACTGGTGCTGGCCACATGGCCCATCCAAACAGCGTGGTAATGGTTGCTGTAACCGCCAGAGCTTAAGCGTTTGGACGTAGGTGAAAGGTCACGTGGTATGGGGGCTGGCCCCCTTTTTCCGCCGTTTAAATTCTTTGCAAACGTTAAATACAAGCCGCGACCCATAGCTGTTAAGGAGCACTTGTAGCCCGGTTGGTCAGGCACCTTTGTACGCGAAGAAGGTTTGGGGTTCGAAACCCATGGATGCCAAAAAAATTTCTGTCACAATTTCTCCTCGGCCTAGGCCACATGGCGGCCTTCGGGCTTGCCACATGGCATCCATTGATTGGCCACAAACAATAAAAAATCAAACCATCTTCAAATGAAGAGATGCCACTTGTCCACAAATGATTCGCCCTCCTGGGAATATTCTGGGGAATATTTTGAGGAATATTCCCAAAATATTTTATTTTTTTAATTTTTCCAAATTTAACAAAGTCAAACTTGGTCAACTCATTTTTGGAGTTTACTGAGCATTTTCAAACCTCAATAACTTATGCATATGACCTCGGTTTTGAGAACCGTTCGCAGTGCTAGAATTGAAGCGAAGAGACCTTTTCGGCCGTTCAAGTTTGACACTCTTCCGAGCACTTTGAATTTTGAGCTATCATTCTGGTCCATGATATAGTTCTGATCAGTATACAACTTTATTTTCTTGACCTTCTCCTCCAAAGGCTGCCACAAGGTCCGCCCCCTAGTCGGGCAAGCGAGTGATTCGATGGATCAATGCGACATCTATCAGGATATACTCTCCGAGCCACAAACAGTCATCGTGCACCAGGGCGAGTAGCTGGCGCACACATATGTCATGAATGGGGCTATGCCCAAAGTGCAGAATATGCAATAGGTTCAACAAGATGGATTTTTGCAGGCCTAGCACCCAAGGCTTTGGATCAACCTTGATCACCCCACTATCATAGGTGACCAGTTCTAAGTACATACTGGGCACAAGCTGTGGAAAATTTTCTTGGTCTGCCAGGTCCCAATCCTCCATTTTCAGCAGCGAAATTTTGGCAAAAATATCGCCTTCAATAGGGACATTCTTTGGCAGCAACGATATATTAATGTATGACCACACCTTATTGAGATCATTCGGGACCTTCACAGAGGCTTTGCGCAGTGTGACCTATGCAGGCAACCACGAGATGGGATCAACGATTTCTACAACATCCTCCTCCATTATAGTTTCAGGCAGGTCCGTCATGGGCTTCTTCTAGCACTCTGCATTAGTGGAGCGTGACTTTGAGGTCTTCTGACAAGGTGACATTTGGGACCCCGAGGACTGTCCCTTCTTAGCTTGCACCAGTGCAGGGATCTTGGTGCGCAACGATTTCTTCATCTGGTGTCGCAGAAGGGGTAGGCTTGGTTGCATTCATGCTTGGTGGAATCTGTTAGGTCCCTATATTACTAGTATAGTCCCTTACTGTTATTAGTGTAACCCCTTTATTGTTATTATTGTACCCTTGTAACCCCCATTTTGTTATTATTGTGCCCTTAAATTATTATTGTTAGGTCGGCTAGGATTACATTGTGGCCCACTAGGATTACATTATGGCCACATGGACTCCTATATATAGAAAGGAGGTTTTGTAAATTGTATCATCCAAGAATTTTCCATTTATGTAATGTATTGGAGGTTTCCCCCTCGAAGTGGCTTATTTCTAAGGCATTGATATCTCTTTTCTTCTATTTTTGGAGCTGGTTACACAACATTTGGTATCAGAGCTTTGGATTCTAGGGTTTCGCTGCTCCAAACAGGTCATCGTGGAATTTGTGCTATAAATTTTTTTCTACGAATTTTCAAAAGCTGAAATTTTTAAGGTGCGAAGCCTAAATCCTGAGGAAGATCATCTATAAATTTCAGAGCTTGGTTCGCAATATTTTCGGAGATATGATCTGTGGAAGTGAGGTCTGTTTTCAGGCTCCTAAACAGGTCATCGTGGCATTTTTGCTATAACTTTTTTTCTACGAAGGTTAAGAATATTAAATTTCTAGGGTGAAAAGATGAAATCCTTAGGAAACTCGTCAAAAATTTTCAGAGCTTTATTCACAATATTTTTGGAGATATGATCTGTGGAAGGTGGTACTTTTTTAGGCTCCCGAATTTCATCTCAAAGAGGTGATCATGGGAAAAGTTCAATAACTCTCTCTCTTAGCATCGGAGTGGAGTGCCGTAAAAAGTGGTTGCAAGTAAACAAACTGTAGTTTCGTGGCTATCAATTTCAGAGGTGAAGGACGAAAATGTGACACGTGGCAAGTCATACAAGTTCGCTCTACTGAACCAGTCCATAATTAGGTCATTGTGGGAGATTGGGTATAACTTTGTCTTGGAGAATCCAAATCAGGTCAGACCTATGGCATTAAAAAGAGAATTCATAGGGCTACTTCAGTGCTGAATTTCAGATATTGAAGAGCCGCAATCACAGAGATAATCAAATTTCAATATCAAGCTCCTCAAAAGCAAGAAAAAGGTGTGTATTTTTTTATGAATTGCATAAGTCTTGTTTGAAAAATCAATTTGAATTGATTCCAAGGGCATATTGTAGAATAGATATCAATATTGGGTTCTAAAAAATGCCTCAGAAAATAATTCAACACCCATTAAGCCTTCAAGGCTCTACTGTGACTCATGAAGATGAAGAATTGCAACATGATCTATCAAAATTACAAGAGCAAGTGCACCAAATTTCGCTCTCGCAAAGAGCAGCAAAAAATGAAATGGAAGTTTTGAAGAAAGGTGTGGAAGCAAAGATGGATGGTGTGAAGAATAATGTGGATGGTTTGAAGAAAGACATGGAATCTAAGATCGATGACATGGAAGCTGGCATGGAATCTAAAAAGGAAAACATGAAGAATGATCTAAAAGCAGACATAGAAGGTTTGACAAAGTTGATACAAGAAATGTTTCCTAATGGTGAAAAGATAGTAGAGGAAACTCATGATGAGAACAAAATAAATGTTAATCGTGATTTCATAAAATTTAATGTTGGCAGGAAGAACCACCATATTCCAAAAATGGATATGAGGAAGTTTGATGGAAAGGATCCTGTAACATGGATACTACGGATGGAGCAATATTTTGATCTCCATAATGTGCAAAACACACAAAAGGTACGCATTGCAACTTTACATTTAGAACAAAATACATTTGTATGGTATCGATGGCTTTGCTCCCGTAAAAAAATTATCACTTGGTAAATTTTTACGGAGGAAATGATAGCACATTATGAGGATACAAAGAGCAACACCTTCTTTAGCCAATTGATAAATCTCAAACAAAAGGGTTTAGTGGGGGAGCACATTGAGGACTTCCAAAAATTGAATATAAGGGTAATTGATTTTCCAGAGGAACACAGGATTGATCTCTTCATAGCCACTTTAAAGGATAACATCCAACATGAAGTTCGTGTTTTGGAGCATGATTCATTGGAGAAGGCATTCAGGTTGGCAAGAAAAATTGAATGTAAAATTATGGCGACAAGGAAGCCTACCACTCACTTCTATAAAGAAGGAAGTGTTTCTATGCCTAGATTTCCACAACCTACAAGGTTGACACCACAAAAATTGGAAGAAAAAAGAGCAAAAGGGCTTTGCTATAGTTGTGATAGCAAATACACTAAAGGTCATAAGTGTGCTGAGAAGAAATTATTTTACATAGATTGTGAAGAGGAAGAATAAAATGAACAAGAAGAGGATATACACTAGGAACTAGCCCTAGAAGAGGAAGAAATGAATCCGACCATATCGTGTAATGCACTGGTAGGAATTACCACTCCTCAAACTCTCAAGATAGAAGGACATATCAAGAAGAAAAAGGTAATAGTGTTGATTGATTCAGGTAACACCCATAATTTTATTCATTGTAAGGTAGCCAAGGAATTAAATTGTTTCCTATACCCAGCACCAGAATGTCAAGTGATGGTGGCAAATGGAGGAACTATAAATTGCTCTGGAAAATGCAATAACATCAAGCTAACCATGGGGGAATATGTGTTGACTAGTCCAATGCTTTCCATTCCTATGGGAGGTGCTGATGTTGTAGTAGGAGTACAATGGTTACAATCTTTGGGGACGGTAGCTTTTAATTTTCAAGAAATTTTCTTGAATTTTTTTCAGAAGGAAAGGAAGTTGAATTACGAGGTATTGCAAGGAATCCAGGAAGGATAATAAGCTCTAATGTCATGACAAAGCTTCTAAAGAAAGAACAACGAGGCGTAATTGCACAATTATGCTCACTAGAAGTTCCAACATCAAAATCATCTATTTCTGCAGATCTTCAACAAGTCTTGGACAATCATTCCAAGGTGTTTGAAACTCCCAAAGGACTCCCACCTATTCGTGATCATGATCATGCTATTCATTTGATTCCGGGAAGTGTTCCTCCAAACATCAGGCCTTATAGATATCCTTACTTCCAAAAGAGCGAAATTGAACGTATGATTGCAGAAATGTTAGAGGCGGGTATAATTCAACCTAGTCAAAGTTCTTTCTCTGCTCCCGTAGTATTGGTACACAAGAAGGATGGATCATGGTGAATGTGCTCGGATTATAGGGAGCTCAATAAGCTCACCATTAAAGATAAATTTCCCATTCCTGTGATTGATGAATTATTGGATGAATTACATGGAGCAATTTATTTTACCAAGTTGGATCTTCGTTCAGGATATCATCAAATTAGAATGAAGACTGAAGATATTCCAAAAACAGCATTTCGAACTCATGAGGTCATTATGAATTTTTGGTCATGCCTTTTGGCCTTACCAATGCACCTTCTACATTTCAAGGGTTGATGAATTCCATTTTCAAACCCTTCCTTAGAAAATTTGTGCTAGTATTTTTTGATGATATACTAATCTACAGCAAGTCTTGGAAGGATCATGTTCAACATGTTGACAGGGTGCTCAAACTATTGCGGGAGAAACAATTATATGCAAAAACATCCAAATGTTTCTTTGGAGTACAAGAGGTGGAATATCTGGGTCATATTGTATCTCACGAGGGTGTTAAAGTAGACCTAACAAAATTAAAGCCATTAAGGAATGGAAAGTCCCCACAACCATAAAGCAGTTGCGAGGATTTCTCGGGTTAATAGGGTATTATCGCAAGTTTGTTAAGAATTTTCATGGACTCTGAAGCAGCTAAGGCCTTTGAACATCTTAAGAGGCAATGTGCCTAACACCGGTCTTAGCTATGCCCGGACTTCACAAAAAAACTTTATTGTGGAATGTGATGCCTCGAGAATGGGGTGAGTACAGGCAAAGTCATCCAATCAAAGGAAAGTATTTACAGAAACCTATTTATGAGAAGGAAATGTTAGCAATACTGCATGCACTAAAGAAATGGAGAACGTACCTAATGGGAAGACACTTCAAGGTAAAAGCTGATCATGATAGTCTTAAACACTTTTTGGAACAAAGACTATCTTCAGAAGAGCAGCAAAAATGGGTCACAAAGATGTTGGGTTATGACTTTGAAATAATCTACAAAAAGGAAAGCTTAATGTTGTTGCAGATGCACTCTCAAGAAAGAATGAAGAGGTGGAAGCATTGCTTTGTGCCATTTCTATTATCCAACCAGATTGGATAACTGAAGCAAGAGATGAATGGAAGAAGGACAAAGATGTATGGATACTCATTCAAAAGTTGCAGCGAGATCCTAGTACATCTGATACATTTAGTTGGAAAAATGATTCCTTATGGTACAAAGATCGCTTATATCTTTGTAAGAATTCCCAACTAAAACAAAAGATTCTTCTGGAATTGCACACTTCTCCTTTAGGAGGACACTCAGGATTTTTAAAAACTTACCACAGGGTGAAGAAGAATTTTTTTGGGATGGCCTTAAATCTGATATTCGAAAGTTTGTGGCGGAATGTTTGGTTTGCCAGCAGAATAAAGTGGAAACAATTAAGACCCCAGGACTTCTACAACCTTTATCCATTCCAAGTCAATGTTGGGAGGAAATTTCAATGGATTTTATCACAGGTTTACCTAAGTCCGAAGGAAAGAGTGTCATCATGGTGGTAGTTGATAGACTTACCAAGTATGCACACTTTTGTGCATTATCTCATCCATTTAAAGCAAGTACGGTTGCTACTACATTTATGGATAGAATTCAAAAGCTACATGGAAGCCCAAGGGTTATTGTGAGCGACAGAGATCCCATTTTTACTGGAAATTTTTGGACGGAGTTATTTTCTTGTTTGGGTGCTCAATTAGCTCATAGCTCATCTTATCATCCTCAATCTGATGGTCAAACTGAGATAGTAAATAAATGTTTGGAAGGATATCTTCGTTGTTTTGTATCTGATAAACAAACACAATGGGTCAAGTGGTTACCTCTTGCCGAATGGTGGTATAACACTTCCTTCCATACTGCAGCAAAAATGACCCCATTTATGGCACTTTATGGATATCATCCACCATCCATCACATCATCTTTAAGGGAAAATTCGAAGGTTCAACCAGTGGAAGATCACATCGAGCATCAGCAAGAAGTTCTCCAACTCTTAAGGATAACCTGAATTTGGCACAAAATCGAATGAAACAACAGGCAGATCAACATCGTAGCGAGAGAAGTTTTGATGTAGGAGATTGGGTATTTTTACGGCTACAACCATACAAACAAATGTCCCTCAAGCAAGCAAAGAAGGATAATAGATTATCGCCAAAGTACTATGGTCCTTACAAGGTGTTGCAAAAGATTGGTACTATGGCATACAAATTGGAGCTTCCTGCTTCTTCGCGAGTACATCCAGTTTTCCATGTTTCATGCTTAAAGAAGGTTATAGGTGAAAATATTCAGTTCAAACAATATTTCCAGAACTTGATGAGGAAGGAAAAATCATATTGGAACCGGAAGCGGTCACGGAAACAAGAACTCGACAACTACGGAATCGATCAATTTCAGAGTATCTCATCAAGTGGAAGAACTTACCCACTGAAGATTCTACATGGGAGGATGAGAATTTTATACAGAAGCACCCAGAGCTACTCAAGCGTTGAGGACAACACTTTTTGAAGGAGAGGGGCATGTTAGGTCCCTATATTACTAGTATAGTCCCTTATTTTTGTTAGTGTAACCCCTTTATTGTTATTATTGTACCCTTGTAACCCCCATTTTGTTATTATTGTGCCCTTAAATTATTATTGTTAGGTCGGCTAGGATTACATTATGGCCCACTAGGATTACATTATGGTCACGTGGACTCCTATATATAGAAAGGAGGTTTTGTAAATTGTATCATCCAAGAATTGTTCATTTATGTAAAGTATTGGAGGTTGCCCCCTCGAAGTGGCTCATTTCTAAGGCGTTGATATCTCTTTTCTTCTATTTTTGGAGCTGGTTACACAACAGAATCAAACCTTGGCGATGCAGAAGGGGTAGGCCTAGTTGCATTCATGCTTGGTGGAATCAAACCTTGGTGGCGCAGCTCCTCCTTAGAGAGTAGATCAAGGCCAGACATAGGCTTCAGACAATCTCGAGAACTCAAAGAGCACAACACGTAAAAATAGCATAGAAAGAAAAGGGAACTAATGCGACCCCTTCGGTTATATTTATAGCATAGGCGCGCCCTAAACAGTATTTTGTGCATTAATGTAGCTCCATAAATGTTAAAATGACTCCAAATATGGCATATATCCTCATTAAATGCAATTTAGACGTTCCCCCAAATGGTAACAATGTTGTCTTATCCAAAATTACTGTTCCAATGGCTATATTCTGGTGCCTCTACAACCCAGTCAGCCTCCACGCGCAGTTACTGCGGGCTCTTTACACATGTCTCCGTATCTGCCATCCTTGCTGCGCAGATCCATAATTTTGGCCATATAGTCATTTGGTGTGCGTAGGGAGAGGGTCATCCCTGTATGGTTTCAATCGACTTCTATTGACATACCCAGGAAGGTTTTCTTCGCTTAATAGAAAGCCTTCCTGGGTATGTCAATGGAAGTCGATTGAAACCATACATGGATAACCCTCTCTATGCATGCACCAAATGACTATATGGCCGGAAATGCGGATCTGTGCAACAAGAATGGTAGATGCGTAGGCAAGTGCGATGAGCACGTAGTAGCTGTGCGCGAAGATTGACTGGGTTATAGAGGCGCCAAAATATAGCCGTTGGAACAGTAATTATAGAAAAGACATCATTCTTACCATTTGGAGGAGCGTCTAAATTGCATTTAATGAGGAGATTATGCCAGATTTGGTGCTGTTTTAACATTTATGGGGCTACATTAATGCACAAAATACCGTTTAGGGCGCGCCTATGCTATAAATATGACCGAAGGGGTCGCATTAGTTCCCTTTGATTTCGTTGGCTTGAGGGGTCCTGACCTAGGTTTGAAGTTATCGCGCAACCATCAAAACCTCCAACTACTGGCCCTTTCGACAGTGATCTACTTGCGTAGATTAAAGTCTCACTCGAAGCAGTATGGGGGGGTGCTGGAACCAGGTTTCTGCACCTTAAGGAATTTTTTGATGTGGTCTCCCTAATCATACTTAGTGTAGATAATATAATATATGTGTGCATAGACAATCAACAGATCAAACCCTTCCACAAATTATCAGAGAATACTTCAATATATTTGCGCACAATAATTAAGTATACTTTATCCGGATCTATTCATCTAACATCAACTGATATTCAAGCATGAAAGAAATTAACCAATAACAAAAGTAAATATGTAACACATAAAAAATTCAGATCTTAAATCTAATAACAGATAATCATACAACAATCACATAAGAGTCTAGGTTCGCCAAAAATTCCTTCTTTATTAAGAGATCTATTAATTCCATTACATTCAATCCTTCTGCGCACACAACCAACAAAGTCCTCACACATCTAGGAATTAGGTCTCCACGCACACAGCCAGTAGGAGCCTTTCTACCCAAAAACCTAGACTTAGATCAACACATTAAACAACCATCACACGATAAGATTAGACTGTCTCTACTTGACTCACTCCTTACATATTTATACTATCTAGACGCGCACATACCATGGTCTCAATCCATGGTTTGAGACTCATGGTTTTTCCTTTAAACCCATTACAATCATTAAGGGACTTTGACCTGCCCCAAAGACCCTTTGACTCTTTGCGCACAACACGTACAACCAAACTTAGACAAAACTTAACCCAAAAATGCACTCGAGGGGACCCCGCTCCAACAGGACGTGAGTCCAATTTTCAAGTTAAAATGTATAGTCTAGAATGCTTCTATGTTTTAAGTTTTTGGTTATATTTTATGGTTTAATTTGTCCAAAATTTCACAGGAATTTGTTGGAATCACAAGTTTGAGCTATATAATCTACACAATTCAAGTACATGGAGTTTTTAGGGGGTTGAATCCATTTATGCATTAAAAACACATTTTGAATAATGAAAAATCATAATCTTACTCAAAATTGTATCATTGGATTTTAGGAAAAAAATAAAAAATAAACTTACAACAATTAAACTGCATCAGAAAATGTTATGCATATATATTTCAAATAATCAACATAATCTAAATCAAAGCATAAATTATAGCAGTATCAAATAGATCAGTCAACACTTAAAACATCGCTACGATACTAAGATAACAAATTAACTACAAGTAATAGCTGCATCAAAGAGCATTTTGAAAAATGTTGCTAAATTAGGGGTCAAGTTAGTATGTACACCATATTTTTTCTTCACCTTGCATGATCTATTTGGTGTTTTATTGTTGAGTACTAAAAATATTAGTTTTTTCTAGTGGGATTCCATATTTTATAGGTACATAGAGGAATAAGACCTTCTGAGGTTCTTGAAAAAAAGTGAGGTGGAATCAATATTTCCTCAATTTGAACCTGGAACAATTGAGATTGGAAAGTCCAATCTCAACAAATATGCTATGAATAATTGGGTGGTATCAAATTTTAACTCTAATACTTAGTTCCTACACTTTTCTCCATTTTAATGTATGCTTCCATGAATTTGAGACTCTCAATGTTTCCAAATGACTCTGATATTATCTTTCTCTAGAGTTTCTTGAACTGAAAAAACTAGATTAAAGATATAAATTAGTCGTTGTTTTACATTTAGAATTATGGGATTGCTACCATATAAATATCTTTTAGACCTCTCACAATTGGAGATATATTTCATATTTTTGGTGAATATTTATCTAGAAAGGAAATCGCTGGCCCATTCTTTGAATGACACCAAAACTATTGTAAAACACCTGCACCAAATTTCCATTGTGGTTTTCACTATAGTCATGATTATTGTCATTTTAATTGTTCTGGGGATTACCACATTTCATTTTTCTGGTATCATCTCAGCTAGTATTAGCAGGCTTCATATTTCGGAATATTTGCAAAACAAATTTTGAAGCAATTATGTTTGTGTTCGATACGCATCCCTTTGATGTTGGTGAGCGAGGCATTGTTGATGGTGTGAGAAGATTGAGAGTAGTCAATATTGTCATTGTTTATTTTACCACATTAATTTTTTCTTGATGGTCATACTACAGAGAAATTCATTTTGCTCAATTTGGTTTCTGCTACTGAGTACTTTATTTTTTTTAGATGATTGTAGAAGATTCCTCATCTTGCTCAATTTGGTTTGTGCTACTGAATACTCTATTTTTTTTAGATGATTGTAGAAGAAATGAATATTCTCACAACTGTTTTCATATATCCAAACTCAGCACTACCTACAAAATCCATTAGCAATTTTTATCGAAGTCCAAAGATGGGTGATTATGTGGAGTTCACTGTGGACGCCTCCACCTCAATTGAAAAGATTTGTGCACTCAAGGAGAGGATACAAAAGTAATTAATTTTATCCTTCATTTCTTTGGCTTATAATTATTCATACTCTGGGTTCGCATACCCAACTGATTTGATTTAGTGAAATAGATCAAACGGTTGAGTTGTTACGTTTATCATATTTCTCTTTAAATGTTTATGACAATACGAAGTTAATGGTGTATTCAATCAATCCATATCCTGGAACCAGATTGAAATGTATAACTTTCCATATATGGATGTGCAAATTTTCTCCTCTAGTAATATAATTTTTTTGGTCCTCCTGTTAAAGAATTAGTTCCGCCGTTTTTCTCTGTCTATAAATTTGTCACCTCCTCCTCCACAGATATCTCGAAATCAAGCCATAACACTGGCATCCAAAGCATAGCGTGGCAGTACTAGAGATACAAAACCCGAGTACAAAGGAAATGGCCTTGTATACCCAACACACCATAAACCATTGAACATGGGTGAGAAATCAAATCGAAGATCTGATCTTGTATTAGTGATAGAAGATTTTTTTTAGGAACTTGACATTCAGTACCATTTGTTGCCCCAGAAAATCCATAAAGTTTGTTGGCTCAGCCACAAATCAAATTCCAATGCAATGCCGACATCTGAAAATTTGGAAAGCTAATTGGTGCATCCCTATTTTTGGGTCCATTTCTCTACCATTCATTTTTATCCGCTGTATTGCAATTACAAGTCATACCATTTATTGTATCCAGTTAGTTAATGATAGTTCCCAATAATATCGGAAGATCTGTAAGTAATAATGCTACCTGTGCGTGAAAATGCAAATTTAAGTGGATTGTTGTTTCTCTAGATTCCAATACCCAGTAATTTTCAACATGTGCCTTGCTTACTGATCCACATAGAACTGTATTACAGTTCTCTTCCTTTGGCAGATTGATTAGTAATATTTTTTGAAGTGTATGCGAAGTCCAAGTATGCCTCAATTTTGTCATGATTCATCATTTTCTGAGATGAGATTTGATGTATGTCAATTGGGGTTGTTGGGTTGTTAACTGAGTTTCATGTGATTTTTTTCTCCCTATCCAAGATAAAGTATGTGCATTTTGAGTCATTTTTTATATCAATTCTAATAGGTTGTCACAATTTAATTTAATTTAATTTTTATTTTTTATTTTTTTTATTTTTTATTATCTAGAGTATAGAATTTTTAGGGTGGTTTTTTATGTGCACTAAAATACTTGTGAGGTCCAACACTATGTATGGGGTTTCGATTTCAAGATGTGTTTGTCCAGAGTAAATAATATTTCAAAGGTTTTCTACAGTAGGCGAAAGACTAGGATTTGAACTTTCTATTGGCCATGTCTCTCTTGAAAAAAATCTAGAAAACAAGAAGTAAGGAAGGTGGAAATTTTCTTTGAGTAACCTAATAGTAGCTATAACTAGAGCTTATGATTTGGAATCCTATAGATAATTTTCTATAGTAGATTTTTCATTATGTCTTCTAAGATCAGTTGGTTACAGAGGTGATAAAGACATATGAGTGTCACATGCTTCTCTAGCTTTATAAAATGTCATCACACATCTGTTAACTGGTGTGATGCTTCAAATTTTATTATGTCTTTTAAACTAGCAAAGGACAAACATGTGGAAACAATCAATAAATCATTTCCAATATGTTATTTGCATAAGTTAAGCTACAATGACCACTAAAAACTATGTCTTTTAAACTAGCAAAGGACAAATATGTAGAAACAATCAATAAATAATTTCCAATATGTTATTCGCATAAGTTAAGCTACAATAACCACTAAGAACAATACAATAGACTAATATTTACTGGTCCATTGCATAATTTTTTTACTTCTTTCTTCTATACTACTCTTTCCTATGTTACTACATTACAACGTTTCCTTTACAACATGTGATATAAATTCTAGTTTATAGTGATGACAGTTGGAATACCAATATCACACACACATAAGCCCAATCTAATTGTCAATTAAATACATTTTTTAGCTTTTTTTTTTTAATATTATATAACATCATTTATTATATGAGTCATTAACATTTACAAAATATATTTGCACTTATTACAAAATCTACTCTTCCATAACTCAAATATTTGCGTTAACTTTTACATATTTGCGTTAACTTTTACATAGTCACAAAATTTATAGTTTGGTAAATTGTCCGAAAGTGTTGGAGTTCTACTCCTCCACTTCTACGATTTTTATTTAATTTGTCTAATAAAATGCAAAGAGTTTTTTTTTTTTTAAACTTCGAATTTATTGTGCTAAGTAATTAAATCTATAGAATATCCATTTTATAAGTTTCTTTCAGTGTAACTCCTCTAAAATGCTCTTGGAACATTTACGAAGAGTGAGTGATGCTATATTTGAAGGGGCTTTGTGTGAAGCTCAAATATATTTAAGACTTAGGTTTCAGTATTATCTTCCGATAGATGGGGTAATAAAAGCCGTGCGGAAATGTTTCATATCTTTTCACTTAAATAAATATATTTCAGATTAATTATTTTTTGATATTTTTTCTGAATTATATTAATATTTTTGTTTTCATTTTCTTTATTATTGTTTTTTGTTTAATTCTCTGTAATTATTTTCTTATTTTTTATAATTTGTTTAATTCTTAATTATATATATATATATCCTTTTTCTCCTTATTATTCTAGATTATTTTTAATTTATTTATTTATTTTTAACAATTTTTAATAATATTTCTTAATATCCCAAAATTATTATTATCATATATTTATATTTGTATTTATTTTATTTTTATGTCCTTATTATAATTTGTCCTTCTCTCTTATTATATTAACTATAATTTAATAAAATATAATAATTTAATATTTTTATTAAATTATGAATTATTCTTTAATAATATTTTTTAAAAACTTAAAATTTTTTAATATTATAACTTTCTAACTAGTCAAGTCAAACAACCGATAATTTTTAATGGCTAGTTTTATGAGCTATTATTAGGCAATGACTTATTCTTACTATTTATTCAATGAGACCTGTTCCCTTCTTCACCTTCTTCTAAGAATGAACCACATTAGATGGCTCACCTTCTCCTAAGATTGAACCACATTAGATGGTTCGAAACGTTGACCAAATCCTAATGATAAGATTAATTCCAAAGATATTTATCTACATTATAGATCACAAAAGTTTTAGATCTAACATCTTTCCACTTTTTATCTGAATGTAGGGAATACTCGAATTAAAAATTTACAAATTCTGTAAAAAACAAAGAAAAAATAGAAGTGAATTTTATTTTAAACCTATTCAAAAATATGTTTTAATGACTTATTGAGTTTATATAATTTATTTTTTAGAACTTTAAATTTTAAATATAAATATAAATTATTAAATTTAAGTTTTAGTATATGAATAAGAAACTATTTATGAAAATATTTTTTTAATTAATCAATTTTTTTAAATAATATTAAAATAAAAAATATTTAAAAAATAAGTAAATTACATAAATATTTTATTTTCATAAAATTAATATTTTAAAATAATAATATTTTTTAAAATTAAAACATATAATCAATTAAACTATAATTAATAATACTATTTTTATTTATAATTTCAATAATTTATAATTTTCAAGTTTTTAATATTTTATTATTTAATTTAAACTCATTTTTAAAATATTTTATCGTTTAATTTTAATTCACCACACTTATTTTTTAATTAATTTAAGAGTATAAAAATATTAAGTCACAATACTAAACGCCTTTCACTTTGCTGATCAAAATAAGAATCACACTTATTCTTAAATAGTATAAAAATATTAAGTCACAATACTCAGAGCCTTCCTTTTTTCTAATCAAAATAAGAATCACACATATTCTTAATTATTTTAAGAGTGTAAAAATATTAAGTCACAATACTCACAATACTCAAAGACTTCCACTTTTGTAATCAAGATGGGAATCAAAATAAAGAATAAAAGCTTATCATTGAGCCATTGAAAATGAAATTCAAAGATTGTGTTCCAAATTAAAGTTATTCTAAGAGATCCAAATTTAATTTTTTTAATTTATTAAATTGTATTAGATGGGTAATACATTCCGTTAGTTGTTGAGAAAAAATTAGCCAACAATAATACATATTATACAAACTACACATAATCGGTCTAAAATTACTATCAAAAGTAATATCTTTGATATCAAAATTACTATCAATAACCCATCAAATTCCGGAGACAATCACATGTAAAACAATGATTGGTCCCCAAAATGAGGGCACACCATGAAGCCCCATCCTCTTGGATGAGGAGTAAGAGATCAAGCCCCATCCTAGTGGATGAGGAGTAAGAGGAGTAAAGCTTCCAAGGGTATTGCCAACAACATTCCAAAATGCCGCTAGTTTATTTTTGGTTTATTGATGTTTTTTTTTTTTTTGACAGAAACGGTTATTATGATGTATTATCTCTTGGAAAAATGCCTCATTTCAGGTTACAAAGGGTTGGCAGAGCTCGGATTTCTCCTTGGCCAGGAGCCAAATGGCATCCCCACTACTGAGCCTGCGAATTCTGCAAACTGTAAAACGAGCTATCTTATCTATCTTTCCTAGATTGCAGATACAAACAAACTGCTCCAATAAAAGACAATAAAACATTATAAACTGATTAAGGGATGGGATCCCAGCCCTCGTTTCCGTCTTTTAGAAGGGCTCCAAGGGGGAGGAGAACCGCCGTATTGGCTTCAGCATCAGCTTCCTTATTGTTGTCTCTCATTACATGGAAGAAGTCCAAACTCTGAAAGAAGCATCAAGTTCCCATTATGCCTCATCAACATCACGAATATGTAGCAAATAATGAAGGAGAAAAATTGTCCACGATATGGCACATGATGGTGGAATGCAACCATTGCATCCATTGAAACCCAGAAAAAGATGAAATTTGTTTGAGCCCACAGGAAAAGGGCCCACTTCAACGGATCTTGTGTTACTCCGCCCAGTGAATCAGCTAAATTCGCCCCTATTACTTTTGACAACTCCACACAACAAGGCAATGCAGGATTGCCAGCGTCCCAGTCGAAGAGAACTTTAATTTTGCCTTCTTGATGCTTCATTAGAAATATGTTTCCATAGCGAAATTGCGAGTTAGAGGAGAGCGAGCGACACAGCTGATATCCTTAAAAATGCGAGATCGAAAATGTAATTCATTCGACATCTTGTCTTAGTCTGTCTCAGTTGATCTCCTGCAGTCTTTATGACACTAATTTACAACGGAACAGTCTTTGGATCGTTCTTCTTGTCTCTGAAGATCCTATGATTTCTTTCCAGCCATAGTTGCCAGCAGATAATTTTGGGGAGAACGAGCCAGGCTTTTTTAATGTGAAAATTCTTGATAGTGCCTCCAGGGTACGTTGACTTCCAGTTTGAGAACAGATCCGAGCATCGGACAGGGGGGGCGAAGACGGTGTTCCAAGTGCCTAAAGCTTCCTTCCAAATTTCTGCAGCAAAATTACAGAAGAACATCAGGTGGGGGGCATTTTCTTCATCAGCCCCACAAAGCGAGCAGCGGGATGGCCCCATATAGCCTCTCTTCCGAAGTCTATCATAAGTCAGTATTCTTTGGTGGCAAAGGAGCCAGCAGAAAGAATCAATTTTAGGGATCGATGTCTGAGACCAGATCCCCTGCCAAGGCTTCGGGTCAGGGGGAACGTGAGGATGCACAGAGATCTTCCAGTATCCCCGCGACACAGAGTAGCGCCCAGGGATCGGACCCCAACCACGAGAATCTTTTTTTCTGCTGTTCATCGGGGCTTTGCCTTTTAAAAGGGATAGGAAGACTGCATATTCTTTGGTAAGGTTCTTAGGCACCTCTAGCTTCTCCCAGTTCTTCCAATTACCGTTCTCCCAATGAGAAATGTCCCACAGAGTTTTGAGGCCAGCTCTGTCCATCCAATCTTTCAACAAGACCAGGGAGCGATCATCAGCAAGGGGCTCACAACCCATAATATGATCTTCCCAGATTTTGATGCGCTTACCATTTCCAGGAATCCAATGCACATGGGGATTAAATAAGGTGGAAAATTTTGTGCACAGCTTATGGATCATCGTTCCGGAGGCTGAAGTGGGGTTGTCCAGACAGCGTGTTCTCTGCCCATGAAAATATTTTTTCCACAACGCTATCTGAGCCCAACCCGGATTTGGGCCAAGTATTCTCCATAGCAGTTTTGCCCCCAAAGCAATATTTTTCTTGCTGATATTCTTGAAGTTCAGACCACCCTCCATTCTGGGCAATGAGATTATATCCCAGCTTAATAGAGGGATTTTCTTCTCATTTTCTTTGCCACCTTTCCAAAAG
Organism: Pinus albicaulis; assembly: GCA_034641835.2. NCBI lineage: Eukaryota > Viridiplantae > Streptophyta > Pinopsida > Pinales > Pinaceae > Pinus > Pinus albicaulis. The sequence continues at coordinate 952,012,638 of CM076577.1, read as the reverse complement.
AAATTCCTGATGTAATCCTCCATTTTCCTCATGATGCCAATAGGAGCCATCATAACAGCAGATTGATAAATGGCAAGGCTGTTCAAAACATATTTTATGAGCACTGTCTTACCAGCCAGATTGAGCCAATTGAAGCCCCAGGAGTGAATTTTGGCCTTAAATTTGTCTAGCAAAGGCAGCCAGTCTTTGCTGAGAGCGCATTTTTGGAAAACAGGAAGCCCCAAATACTTGAAGGAGGACCATGAAGAGGAGGGTGCGAAACCAAAGCAATTGGAGATTTCATGGAGCGTTCTGGCAGTAATATTCCAGCAGTAGATATGACATTTGCCTTTGTTGAGGCTGCTTCCTGAGTCTTCACAATAGACATCCACCACATCTTTGATTCTTTTAGCTGAGAGCAAGGAGGATGCACCCAGCAAGAGAGATTCATCCACGAATAGCGCATGATTAATGTTTTTAACTCCTCTTGCGATGTTCAAACCCATTATTTCTTGATTAGATTGCTTTTTATTCAAAAGGAAGCTGAAAACAGAAGCTTGGAGGACAAAGAGCAAGGGGGAGAGAGGACACCCTTGCCTCAGTCCTCTAGAGGCTTTGAAAAAGTCAGTAGCCCTCCCATTCACCAAAGGGGAAATCCAGGGCTCACTGATACAAGCCTTGATCCAGTGAATAAAGTTGGGGCCAAAGCCAAATTTGTGCAAGACATCCAACAAAAATCTATGCCTCACCCTATCAAAGGTGCTTTTGAGGTCTAATTTGATAACCATTCCTTTCTCTTTCTGGGTCACGCTTGAATGGATCGCTTCTTGGACCAGGATAAAATTGTCCACAATCTGTCTTCCCTGAATAAAACCTCCCTGATTCTCAGGAATGATAGCTGGAAGAATGGTTTTCAGTCTGTTGGCAATTACTTTTGTTATCAGCTTGTATCCTATGTTGCAAAGGGAGATAGGGCGAAATCTGGAGAAGGAATTGGCGCCTTTTTCCTTGGGAATGAGGGCCAGAAAGGCCGAATTGGTACTTCCCCCGATTTTCTGACAAGTTTGAGATTTCCGGATCATTCTGCATAAGTCTTTTTCCACTATCTGCCAACAGGTCTGCAAGAATATGGCAGTGAAGCCGTCTGGGCCCGGGGCCTTATCTGGCTCCATTGCAAAGAGGGCAGCTTTTATTTCTTTATTGGAGACCTCTGCTTCCAAATACTGATTCTTTCTGGCAGAAATCAGAGATGGTACCTCATTCAGTGAATTTGAAATAAACCCCATCCCCTCTTCTTCGCTGTACAACTTTTTGAAGTGGAGATAGGCTGCGTTTTTTATGCTTTGGATATCTCTGTGCTTGATATTCTCTTCCTTGATTCCAGAGATGGAATTGAAACTTTTTCGAGCTTGGGCTTGTTTGTGAAAGAAGGATGAATTCCTATCACCTGCCTTAAGCCAAAGCCTACGGGATTTAATCCTCCAGTACTCTTCCTCGGCCAGGCTTGCCTTGAGAAGCTTTTGCTGAAGATCGGCCTCCTTATCTAGAATATCTTTTGTGATCTCTTCATTTTCAGAATTGAGGTGATGTATCTCGAGACAATCTTGAATCTTTTTCCTTTCCACTGCTGGATTAGGAAGGGATTTAACCCAGGTTTTCAATGCAGCTTTTACTCCCCTAAGCTTTTCCTCCCAAACAAAGAAGGCAGATCCGTTGACAGGTTGCTTCCAACTATCTTTTACTAGTTGCATAAAAGATTGTTCCTTGGCCCAAAGGGGGCTGAATTTAAAAGGGATGGGGCCTTGATCCATATGAGCCAGAAGATCAAGTTTAATAGGTCTGTGGTCAGAGACACTACAAGGAAGGATATGCATTCTAGATTCTAATCCAAGGAGAAGAAAATAACTTTGAACGAGAAACCTGTCTAACCTTGCAGCGATGTGTCCCGGACCGAGTCTTTTATTGGTCCAAGTGTATTTGCCCGACGAAGGTTTTATGTCGATCATGTCCCAATCCTGAAGTAGATCCTCAACCAGTTCTCTCGCCGGATCCCTTACAATACTTCCTCCCCGCTTTTCAGCAGAAGATAAGGTGAGGTTTAAATCCCCTGCAATGATGATATTTGCTAACTCCTCTGAATCTGCCAAACTTCTAATGGTATCCCAACAGTTCTTTTTCTCTCCTGCACTGACTGGAACATACACGTTGAAGAGACAGAGGGTCTCGTCTGAGTCGACGTGTTGCAGTTTAGTAAACAGCCAGTGGGTGTTAATGATCTCTTTGATCCTTGAGTATTTGTTTGGATTACAAAGGGTGCCCAGGCCTCCTGAGGCAACTCGAGCTGAAACAGCTTGCCCTTCACTTTTCTTCCACAGTTTTTTAACGACATGGAGGAAGGCCTTGTCCTCCATTTTAGTCTCCTGGATGAGGAGTATGTCAGGAGATTCAGATCTCATCAAGCTTTTAATGGCTTCTTCTTTTATTCTGCTCCCCATACCCCTACGATTCCAAGAGACAATCTTCATCACTTGCTTTTGGAGTGTGGAGCTTCTTTAGAGCTCTGAGGCTGATTTCTGGTTGACTTCGGAGTTTTAACCAAGAGCTTCTTGAGGGTTGGTTGACTTCCTTGGACTTTGTCTTTGTAAGTTTCCTGCTCTCTTTTTTCACGAGCAGATTTTCGGCCTCTCGATGGTCTTCTAGCCGAAGTTTGCGAGTCCCCTATTTCACCTTCTTCTTCTGAGTCCTCCGAACCTTGCACTTCCTCAGCCTCCTCTGTGGGTATCTCTTTTGTCCTGTCTGCATTACTTTCAGCTTGCTTTGGTCCCGAGGGAGACTCTTTTTGGGGCGATCCTTCTTTCTGCATCTCTATTTCTTGGGTGTCTTCTATTTCTGAGCTTAACTGGGTAAATTTATTTCCTTGTTCTTCCATGAGAGGTGTTTGGATTCCAGAGCCTGCCTGAGTCCCTTTGCCATTCATGTTACCAGTTCTAGAGGGTTTGTGGGCAGTTTTGGTCCTTTTTACCTGAGTCCAACCATCCTCTTTGCCTTTCTCCACTTCGCTGTTCTTAGGACATCCTCTAGCAAAGTGTCCGTAAACATGACATTTCCGACATTTGAACGGAAGTTGTTCATAGTCCAGCTTTTGCACATGTGTCCAACTTCCAACTTTGATCTTTATTGCCTCAGGCAAACCAACCTCAAGGTCAACTTCAACGCAAATTCTAGCACAGTCGTATTGATATTTACTGTTTGCTCGATCGATGTATTTTCCCAAGGTGTTTCCGATGTGTTGAAGGGACTCCCCATTCCAACAATGCACTGGAAGATTGGGCAGCCTAACCCACACGGGGACGGCTGTGGGGACGTCCACTGCTGGGTCAAAATCGGGCGTCCACTTATTGAGATACAGCCCCTGAGGGCCCATAAAGTAGGGGCCGTTGCGGAATATCAGATCCTTATCTTCCTTTTCAGTGAATTCAAACAGGAAGAATCCCTTACCTAGAAAATACGAAGTGACTATGCCTTTAATCAGTGGTGCCCAGTTTCTTGTGACCCAGCTCTCCGTGGTTTTGGGGGAGGGCCATAGCCCAGCGAACTGACCCACCATAGCTCTCTCAGCCAAAGAAAGGGCGACCTGAATCGGGCCCTCCAGAGGGAGAGAGATCTCAGGGATGTCATCTAATCGTTTCACAAATTTCGTGGCCTCGATAGCTTTCTTTTTTGGAAGGGATGCCACCAGGTTGGAAAAGGCAACAGCATCAGAAATAGGAGGCGGCTCCATTGATGCAGCACTGTCAAAGCTCGACGAAACGAGCTCACACCAATCCCTGCGTCCAAAACATGGGACTTCTAAACAAACAGAGGAGAAGGAGTCCCAAAGGAACCAAGTAAAGAGCAAAGGGCCAATGCACCGCGCATGAACACCACTCTGATTCGAAGCGCCGCGCCCTGCCAAGAGAAGCACAAGTCGGAAGCGCCGCGCAATAACTTCAGAGTGCCGCGCAGAGTGAGTGCGCCACGCACAGTCAGAAGAAGCGCTGGACGCGCAGGAGCAGCACAGGCAGAGAGAATCTAGGTCACAAGAGAAGCGCAAGGCCCTCCGAAGCGGCCACAGGGCCGAGGTTAGGCCTCAGACGCAGAGGAGCGATGCAGAGCGGCTAGGTTCGACCAAAACTCTATTCAGCCATAAAATTATTAATCTCTTTAGGAGGGCAACAGGCATGGAAATAAATCCACACAAATCGACTATTACAGCTACAAGTTGCTCTAGAGATGAATTATCATATTTAAGGGGATTATTTCCTTCTTTTGGTTTATTGATGTTAATAGGATAAGCACAAATATATATTTGGTTTTAGTTATTTTGATAAAAAAAATATTTTTATATTTTTTAATGATTGAAGACTATACTCTACCATTGTTGTGGTCAACAAAAACATATTCATATAAATTATAAAAGTAAATTTATAATTATTTATTTTTTCATATATATATATATATATATATTTAAATATTAATTAAAATACATTAAAATATTAAAATATTTATATATTTTAAAATTTTATTATAGTTATAAATAAAAAATAATATAAAGTAATATATTTAATTAAATTTTTAATATTTTATTCTAGTAGGCGATGTAATCCGTAGAATTAATTACTCACAGTTTGATGACATGACTTAATGATATCCCAAATTTTGTTTAATGAAATTTTTAATATTTATTTATAAAATAATAATAATACAATAATGAATTTTTAATAATAATAGAAATAATGAATTTTTGATAATAATAGAAATCATCATATGTATATATGGAAATATATTATTTTATAAATAAAAATGAACCCAAAACTTTAAGCGGCATCATCATAAAATATCATTCATAAGTGTTAAGAATAAGAGGTAAAACAGTTCTCCAACCCCGGAGCGATGCTGGACCATTTATAATATTTATTATTTAAAAAGTAATTCCATAACATTTTAAAAAATTACTGCCAAGTAATCATCATAGAATATCATTCATAAGTCTTAAAAATATAAGAGGTAAAACAGTTCTGCAACAACGGAGCGATGCTGGACCATTTATAATATTTATTATTTTAAAAGTAATTCCATAACATTTTAAAGAATTACTGCCAAGTAACATAATTCGTAGGAATATATATATGGTTGGAGCGGAAATATATCATTACATTAAGTGTTTTATAAATCAAAATTAATCTAATTCTTATGAATATTAACTATTATAATAATAAAATATCATTCATCAGCTATGATAATCATAAAATATACCTACCACTGTTAAGCTAAACGACCTAGCCGAGAGCGATCTCTGGACAATTTGATGTCGTTATTATATTTTACCAAAGAATAAACAAGGTAATAATAACCATCTCATGTTTTGTTTTTTGTTTTTTTTTGTTTTTTTATTATATAGCGCACTAATAACAATTCTCCAATTACATTTATTCAATACTTCCTCTGATTTGGGTTTGGGTGCTTCAAATCATTTCGACTTGTTTTTAGTGTGATTTTTTTGAAATATTTTTGGATTTTCCAAATTTAATTTATTTAAAATTTGATAAAAATTTATTGAAATCATAAATTTAATAGATCACTGCACAATTATGTTTTAGGATGTTTCTAGTACTAAATCCATATAGTAAAAAAAACAATTTAAATAAAACAAATCAAAATTTCATTTCATTTTTTAAGCAAAATTCCGAAACCACAAAATCCAAAAAATTACAATAAAAACAACTCATTATTATTTAGTCACTTACCACAACCACTATCGGCTATGCTGATGCAGTGGGCTGCACTGGATGGTTATGCCAAATTGATGATCCAAGCACACTGCTCACAAAGACAACCATCTTTATTTCAATTTCTGTTTCTGGAAATGGAGAAATAGAAAAGGAAAGAAATTTCAGAATTTGGCAAGGTAGCATGGTTGACATTAAAGTGGCCGAGGTCTCTGATCGGTTGAGATGCCTGATATCCCTAATTCTGATGCACGATCTTGTAGCATTGATAATTGGAATGGAGATAATTTGAATATCACATTGGTAATTTCATATTCACCCAAGAAAATGTATTCAGATTTGTGTATCCTGGCGAAATATCTCACATCGCATATCCGGCTGAGATAAATCGCCGTGAAAACCTGCGTATCTAATGATAATTAGCACATCCTGCAGTGATAAACCCTGTATGTGATGATTGACAGAATGACAGAAGAAGAAAATAATAGAAATACAAAAGATTGTTGAAGAGCACAAGTTGTAAATTATTTTATTATGAACAATCTATATATACATGCATATAGACAGTTACATAGAAACAGTTTGAACCAACTAAAAACTAATTTCTAAAACTGATTTTTAAACTAACACTTAATAGAAAGATTAAATCTTTTAACACTCCCTCTTAATCTTGAGGGTTACATTGTTTTATGCCTAACTTTTGACATTGAAATTCAAAATTAAATTTTCCTAGCGGTTTGGTGAAGACATCTGCTAATTGTTCCTTGGATTCACGAAATTTGAGAACAATATCACCATTTTTGTTCACGAATGAAGTGAAAACGAGTGTCGATACATTTGCTCTTTTGATGAAAGACATTGTTCTTCGACAAGGAAATAGTGGAAGTGTTGTCACAAAGGATTGAAATAGGTTCATTTTCTGTATATTCGAAGTCAGAGAGAAGTCTCTTTAGCCACACTGCTTGACATGATATTGAATTTGCTGCAACGTACTCGGCCTCTGTTGAATATAGCGCAAATATGGGCTGCTTTTTGGATGACCATGAGATCAAGTTTCTGCCAAATAGAAAAGCATAGCCAGAAGTGCTTTTCCGATCATCAATACATCCTGCATAATCACTATCTGTATAACCAACAAGCTTACTGTCTGCAGAGGATGCATATGATAAACCATAAGTGGATGTACCTGCAATGTATCTTAACACCCTTTTTCCAGCCTTCCAATGACAATCTTTAAATTCCGCAAGCACGAATATAACTAGCGCAAATACTTATATGTCGGTCTAAATAAGCGTAAGATACCATAATACTACCAACAAGTTTCTTATACAAGTATTAGCAATATTACCCCCATTCTCTATATCTGTCTTTGTACCAGGCTTAATGGCTAGAAAACTGGTTAAATAAATCTTAAAAATTTTCAAATATAGGTAATATTGACTCGCAAACATACCATCTTGTGTTTGTTCGCCGATACCTAAAGTATTTCATTAATCAAGATCATCATTTCAATTCATTTTCATTAGTTTAAATTATCTAACTATATTCTCATTATAAAGTAATAATATCAACATAAAATGGGTATCAAAATATTACCTTGATGATCATTCTTGATATACAAAGTGGGCTCATGGTCACTCCTTCTGAAACCATTATTCAGAAAGTAATGGTCTATTTAGCTATACCAAGCTCTTGGATCTTGCTTCCAGCCATACAATGCTTTATTCAACTTATACACCTTATGTTCTTGATTTTTTATTTCGAAACGAGATGGCTGATCAACATACACTTCTTCGTGCAAAACACTGTTCAAAAAAGTAGACTTTACATCCATTTGGTAAATCGGCCACTTGTTTTGTGCTGCAATAGCTAATACAAATCGAACCGTATCAATTCTTGCTACAGGTGCAAATGTTTCACCATAATCTATGCCAGGTTGTTGTGAAAAACCTTTGGCAAATAATCTTGCTTTGTGCTTATCAACTTCACCTCTCTCATTTAAATTTGTTTAAAAACTCATTTGACCCCTATAGAGTTTTTATCATCAGGTAGATCAACCAAATCCCAAGTTTGATTTCTTTTAATAACATTGATTTCATTATTCATCACATCTATCCATTCTTTTTCCTTTATAGCCTCTTCAAAACAAGTAGGTTGAAATGAAAGAAATGCAAAATTTACAATATCATCAACATCATCTTGTGCATAAATATCACTTAAGTTTCTCATTTTAGGATTATTAGAATCAGACTCAAAAGATGATGAACTGCTACTGCTTGATGAACTACTACTAGTTTTGTCTTGAACCTGTAATCTTGGAGAGCTTGTTGCAGGTGCTTGATGTTCATCTAACAGGATAAAAGGATTAGGACAATTATTGTTCTCCATTTCATTCCAAGACTTGTCTTCCAGAAATTTCACATCTCAACTGACGACAAACTTCTTAGTTATAGGATTAAACAATCTGTATGCCTTAGATTGATCACTATATTCTATAAAAATATACCTTTCACTCCTATCATCAAGCTTCTTTCTTAATTTTCCTGGAACATAAGCGAAAGCAATACAACCAAATACTCGAATGTGTGAAACTGTTACCTTTTGTCCACTCCACGCTTCTTCAGGTACAAAACTTTGAACACTGGAAGTTGGTGATCTATTCAAAATATATACCGAACATGCCACTGCTTCAAATCATTAATCTTTAGACAAATTTCGTGTTTTAAGAAAACTTCGAGCCATATTCATAATTGTTTGATTCTTTCTTTCTGCGAATCCATTTTGCTGCGGAGTATAACTGGTTGTCGTTTGTTTTTTAATACCATGTTGTTTGCAAAAATAAATGAATTCGTTAGATTCATACTCACCTCCTTTATCAGACCTCAGAACTTTAATAAACTTGCCACTCTGTCTTTCAGCCTCGGCTTTGAACTCCTTAAATTTCGAAAATGTTTCCGATTTATATTTGATGAAATACACCCAAATTTTCTTGCTAAAATCATTAGTGAAAGTAAGAAAATAGAGACTGCCAGCCACTAATTTTTCTTGCATTGGACCGCACAAATTTTAATGCACTAACTCTAGTTGTTATTTTGTTCTATTAGACGATGAAGCAAAACTATCTCGCTTATGTTTACCCATTATACAACCTGTACATGAAGATATATGATCAGACAAAGAAGGCAAACCTTTCACCATAGACTGTATTTGCAACAAACTCGTACTTTGGATAGGTAAATGACCATATCGCAAATGCCATAGATCAGAGTCAGTTGGCAATGAAACATTATGTGCATACAAATTCTCACTTTTCAACTGTAATTGATACAACTTGTTCTTTGTCATTGGAATCTTTGCAACAAGAGTCTTATGTTTATCAAAGATCGTGCAAGTAGTGTTGTGAAAGCTGACATCATAACCATGTGCATCTAATTGACCAACACTCAACAAATTATGCTTGAAATTGGGTACATAATAAACATCATAGATATTCTTCCCAACATTTTGTTTGGTTAAGACAGGTACAACACCCTTTCCTGAAGCTTTAACCTCGCGATCACCACCCAAACCAATAGAAGAACTGAAAGATGTATCAAGTTGTAAAAACAAATTACTATGACCAGTCATATGATTACTACATCCAATGTCTACCGATCAAACATCTTTATTAGGTACTTGCACAGTCACTTGGCATGCCAGAAATAAAGCATTTGATGTTTCGCATTCGGTGTTTGTGACATTGGCTTTGTTTTTATTTAAAACATACTATAATTTTCGACATTCAGACTTATAATGGCCATATTTTTTGCAATAGTTACACTGAATTTTTGATTTATCTATCTACCTACGACCATGATCACTTTGAGACTGCTCTGAATGTGCTTGAGTTACCTGTGATCTATCATCAGACTGAGACTGTCCTCTACCTTTTCCTCTCCTGCCACGAAAACCTCTGTCTCTACCTCTATCCATAGAAGCTTTAGATTTGAAAGCATGCTCTAAATTACTGACATCTAAATTAATTCTTACTTCATGAGCCAACAAAGAACCAGTTAATTCTTCCACATACAATTTTGTTAATTCTCTCGACTCAAAAACAGTAACTATCATGTCGATTTTTTTACGCAAACATCTAAGAATTTTTCCCACAATTCTTTGGTCATCAAATTCTTCACCATTAATTTGAAGCTGATTAACAATTCCCATAACTTTAGTCATGAACTGATCAACTTCTTATGATTCAGTTGTTTTAAGTGTTTCAAATTGTGTTTTGAGAGTCCGTAATTTTACCATTTTTACTTTATCATTTCTAGTCTTAGCAACAATGATTTTAGGAAAAATAGAGTCATCTAAGGAAAATACACGACTTCACTCTACCTTCTTTTTGTTTAAGTTCATCAAATTGTTTTCTTTGAGCAGAAGTCATTCCAGCAATTGCATTTGCATCAGGTTTTGTGAACCCCAATTCTACTGATTCCCAACACTCTAAGCCTTGTAAGCATGCTTGCATTTTAAGGCTCCAAAAATCATAATTTTTCCCACTAAATAGAGGCGTAGGGATTGCAAACTGAATTGTCGAGGCCATGTTTGAAGTTATAAAAAAAAATGAAAACAACTCTTTTTAAAAACACTTCCAAATAGATAGCACAAATATACTTTCGATGAAGATGATTAAAAACTATATTGTTTTTAACTCCTTTTAATTTCAACACCTTAATTTCATAAATCCCATAATTTAAGGTTCACACCAACATCGAAGACATATTTCATTTCCTTTCAACATCCTCATTCATTTTCTTTCAACAACCTCATTAATATTCTTAAAAGCCAAACCAATCAACTAAAAAACCGTGGCAACCGATTACACAATTTTTTTCTTTTAAAAACTATGAATCAAGTAAAAAAAAAAGATGGAAGCCTTCCTCAAACGCTGATTAGAAAAACTATTAAAACCAATCAAGTAAAACACTTGTCAACCTTTTTCTAACACTGATTACACAACTATAAATACTGTGAATCATGCACCTTCGATTGCTGAACTCAATTCACGGCTTACAAATTCCTCGTTGGAGGCTCCTTCGTTCAATGACATGGCAACTTCAAACAACAAAAACATAACTGTAGTGAAAAAACAGGCAGCAAAGCAGGGTGCAACAACTTCTCTACTTCAAAAGCTTCAAACGACAACTTCAAACAACGAGTGCAAGTCTTCAGCAACAAATCTCCAGCAATTCGCCTTTGCCTAAAAAGAACCCCAATGCTCTGGTACCATGACAGAATAATAGAAAAAGAAACAAATACAAATACAAAAGATCTTCAAGCTGTAAATTATTTTATTATGAGCAATCTATATATACATGCATATAGACAGTTACATAGAAACAATTTGAACCAACTAAAAACTAATTTCTAAAACTGATTTCTAAACTAACACTTAATGGAAAGATTAAATCTTTTAACAATGATAAGTCGCATATCCTGTTGTGATAGTCCGTGAAACCAATGATAACTTGCATATCAGTTGATAAGACGCGCATCCCATGATATGTCACGTAACTTCTGATGATAACTCGGTTAATGGCCATTATAGTTCGCTTAACAGAATATAACCCGCATATTTGGCCGTGATTACTCGCATTAACCACTCGCGTATCAAGGTAATGACACGCAGATGGTGCGGTGATAACCAGCGTATCAAATGAGTTATGAGGTGATAATGAGCGTATCTGATAATAATTCGCGTATTCGGTAGGGTTAGCTTGCATATCCATTTAGAACTCGCGTATGGATGGATAATTCACGTATCATGGCATAATGCGCATATCCATATCCAGTGATAACTCGTGTATCGGGCCATAACGTGCATATCGCGCATATCCATAAACAGTGAGAACTCGCGTATCCGGGATAATGCACATATCGAAGCAGTTATCTCGCACATCCTACAGTCATAATCCGCATATTCGCCGTTGAGAACTCGCGTATCCAACGGTGATAGCCCGCATATCACTTGTTGCGCATATGCATTCAAGGTTGGTTCGCACAGCAGGGAAACTCTGCGAGTATATGTGTAAAGGGAATGCCACATTCCGCTTAGAAAGTGGATTCCATTGTAGCAGAGATAAATTCATGCAGGATCCCGTAGAATTTAAGGAAGTTTAAGTTGCAAAAACTTGAAACTACTTTGACACAAGTAGAGAACGCATTGTTTCCACCAAGATGGCGGAATCCGTGTTTTGCAGTCAATGTAAATGACAAATGCAATTTTGACGAACTAGCAGCTACGAAAAAATGCAAGCCACCGACGGAGAGGCAGAAGGTTTGGTGAAATTGTTTAGAAATGATAAGCACCCAACTTCTACACCTGCGAAGGCGGCGATAACTAACATCATATTTTACATAGCAGCAGAGGAGATCATGAGAGAGAAGCTGGTAGATTGTGGGGCTATTTCTCTTTTTCTTTAAATATAAGCGTTTGTGAAACATGTCTGGGTGCACTGGATCAGCTTTGCAACTGTCCCAAAGGTCGATCCGCTGCATCCAACGATGCTTTGACCATGCCTGTTATTACTCTAGAAACTTCCGTGAGTTTCGGACTTTGCAACTGCATTTGTGGTGTCTATTTTATGGACACTTTGCCATTAATCGGATAGCCCTTCTGTAGCGCTAAACACATTTCAAGAAGGTATGTTTCAGAAACTTCTGGTATTGATGCAACAACTTGGATGTGTGCAGAAAACTAAGAAACGAGCTTCACATGAACTGCTTGGGCTCTTGAACCATTACAGATGAGATATGTCCAGAGAAAAATGACTGCAACAAAAATAAACTTAGAAAGTTCAAGTTAATGACGAAGGATATAAATAGAAAGGAAATTATAGACATATGAATATTCATAAATAGAAACAAGAATAAAATAGAAAGTTGAAGTTAAAGATAAACGAATATAAATATAGTATTTATGAATAAGGGTTGTTGATATATGGTTTCGTGTGAATATTTGGAAATATATTTTTTTAATTAAGTTGATGGAGATTTAAATTAAGTTAGAGAATCTGTTTAATGTTTTAAAAAACAAGACACACATTTATTATATTGTAAATGAGAAAATTATATATTGAATTCGATAACAAATTACAAGCATGTGGTAAATAACAAAATTATATATTAAAATTGAACATTAATTCACATTTTCAGAATTTTAAAAATAAAATTTAAAACTTTCTATAACTTTTCAAGATAGTAATATTAAATTTGACTTTAATACTAATTCATTCTTTGTATGACTATTTCGTAGAATCGATATACCTTTCTTAAATTATAATATTAATATATGAAAAGACATAATATAATTGTAAAGAAAAATAAATTCACTTATAAGATGATAAGTTAAATTAATCCATAACATAACAATATCTCATATACCTCTTAATGATAATGTCTTTAAATATAAATGACAAGAATTTGAAATTAAAATGAGTTATAAGCATTAACACTTGCCTAATTTTTATCTCATTGCAGAACAATGATATCTAATTTTGATTGGGAGGTATTATGCAATGACTTCTAATTTTGATTTGGAGGTATTATTCACGAGCGTACTAAAAATGAATGGAAATTTTTGTACTTTGCCTAAAATTAACCTTACTTTTTGAGTTTTCCAAGTGATGAGGTCATGGCCCCGTGGCAGGGCGGGACACATACTCAGAGGGCTTACGTATGTGAAAGTATGTTGGTAAACAGATTGAGAGATATGTTCACGGGGAATCGCTGGTACATTCACACCTACATTAGTGTGGGACCAATAGGTCATAGCAGCACTTACACTAGTGTGTGCTAAATTTGGTATAGTGTCTATTTTAATTTTCCCTTAATTAAAGTGGAAAATAAAATGTAATCTTATCTCATACTCACTTATAATAGTTAACTGAGTGTGATAAGCTCAGTGAACTCATAAATTTTGAGTTGAGGGTAGTTGGTGAGGCATGCATAGTAATTATATTAGTTATGGAGTTCGAATTGCAGTTGGTGCATTAGTTTAATGCATGTGACGTAATCAGTTAACTCAGTTAGGTGAGTTAGAGTCAGTTGCACTAGTTGTAAATGTTTGTTGCACTAGTGAGAGATCAAGTGAATTAAATATTATTTAATTCACAATCAATGATTTGCCATGCAACTGATGATTTACTATTATTAGCTGCATGCATGTCAATTCTAGTGGAGACCCAGTTGAGACAAAGGTGAAAGGGAGGTTAACTATCAGTTGTGTGATTAGTAGGTTGCTTGCATGCAACTGGACATTCATTGGATTGCCCATGATCCTTGCGCAGTCTAAGAAGGCCAAAATCCATAAACAATAGGGATTGCATTCATCAGGAATTGCGCAAGCAAGGCAGGATGTTTAGACGCTGAGAATTGGCTAAGTGTTGGCCAGTTTTGTCTAGGACAGTGTGAGACAGTTAGCAGAGTGCAGGAGACTCTTGTGAGAAGAGTGCATTGTAATTGTTTCATGATTCTACAATTAATATACAATAGAGGATAGAGGGGTTTTGAGCAGCAAGCTTTCCCCAGGAAATTATCGGTGTTGTGGTTTGATTTGATTCTTTCTTTGCTTCATGTGATTGGCGATTGTGTTTAATTTCCGCAATTGATTTGTAGAATCGATTCAGTATCTAGCTTTATTACATTGTTAGATCGAATTGAATCCATTGATATACACATGGTTGTATAATTTCTGCATGGTATCATAGCACATGAAACCACTATAGTGGAGGAGAAGCTGAGTTTGTGATTGATATAATTCGAATTTGCAGAAGACATTCTTGGTGCTATAGGTGATTCAGGATCGAAATGGATTTCAATGGATTGAGATTGGAGTATGCACTCGAGGGAAAATCTAACTATATTTCTTGGAAAGACAGGATGGAGGCAATACTGGAGGACAATGGGTTGAAAAAATTCATTGACAATGATGTTCCCAAACCCGCTGTAACAGATGCTACAAATATTGATGCCTGGCAAAAGAAGGTTGCAAAGCCGAGGAGGATTTTATTGGAGGGATTACAAGACCACATTATCTCAAGTCTCCATGGAAAAGCGACACCATATGCAATGTGGAAAGTTTTGACATATCTATTTCAGAGTAGCAGTGATCATAGATCAAAATGGAGAAATGCGACTCCATGCCAAACTATTTAACAAAGTTTTTCCAATGTCGGGATGATCTTGGGAGCATCGGCATTACTATCGCTGATGATGATTTGGTGAGCCTAGCTCTTCTAGGACTTCCCAAGAGTTGGCATAGTTATCAGGACTCTGTCAATGGAAGGGAAAAACTACTAGATTGGGAATGACTTTGGTCGGATTTGGTGCAAGAAGAATTCAGGCGGAATATGAGAGATGGATCTTCATCTAAGAATGAAGATGAAGAAGATTGTGCTTTGGCTGACAAGGCAAAGAAGGGGAAAGGAAAGAAATTCCATTCCAAATATGAGTCCGATAAATATGGAAAGAAGCGCGACATGTCCAGAGTGAAGTGTTTTCACTGTCACGAGCATGGACATTATGCCACTAATTTTCCACAAAAGAAGAAGAACAAGAAGGCTCCAGGATATGCAGCTGGTGAGGCTTTGGCCTTGCAATTAGAGTTTGACTTCTCGCTCATTGCATGCATGGTGTCAAGTGCAAGGGGATATTTGTGGTACTTTCAGATATCTTTAGTCTTTTGTGCGGGGCCCCACCATTGTCTATTTCAGTTTTTCAGTTTCGGCACAATTTACTATTTTTAGCATTCCACTTGGGGCTCCACCATTGTCTCTTTCAGTTTTTCAGTTTCGGCACAGTTTACTATTTTTAGCAGTTTTTCGGGTCCTAAACTTCCGGAGCCGTTTTGAGGCCCTAAACGACGCTTTTTGGGAAAACGGAGAGCAACATGGGTCCATGGACCATCTTTCTCTTTCCAAATTTGTAGTCCTTGGATAGATCTTTCTAACGAGGTATGGTACGCGTCAAACGGAGATCGTATGCCAAAGTTACGCCCCTGGGAAGTTGAAACACCAATTTACCCAAACAGGGCCCATAGTTTTGGCGCTTCATCTCCTAGGGTTAGGGTTTTGGCTGTTTAGGATTTCCCATTGTTTCTAAATAATAAATAGGCCCTTGAGCCTCATTGTAACTCATTTCAGAGGCCTGTAGCCGCCACATCTCTTCTCAGAGATAGCTACCAACGCCCTAGCTAGTTTTATTTCCATTCTGTCTGTAAGCAAATTTCAGTTCTTTGATATTAATGAAATGAAGTGTTATTTCCGCTGCATCTCTGTATTTATGGTTATGTGTTCATTCTGTTGCGTTCCTGCATAAATCCGGATCAATGGTATTAGAGGGGTCTGCTTTTTCTCGATCCTTCTTTGCATGTCCCCAACGAGGTCGGGATATAAGGAGCTAGGGCTTGATCTGGTGGAACCTTTGCAAGATCAGCCTCGCAAACCTCGACGGACGCCCATGGGGGACGAAAAGAAAGATGAGGGAGCAGGAGATCCTATCAAAATATTGCTCGAGGAGGCCCTCGAAAAAACAAAGGAACGCGATGATGGATAGCTTTGCTCAGATCCTTCAACGGCTGCCCACCGGCGGCGCATCTGCATCCAGTAGCCACTCTGGAGTTGCGACTCCCTTTAAAGTACAAGTAAATTTTGACATTCCCATATTTGAGGGTCAAATAGACGCAGATGCCGTAGATAGATGGTTGAATCTATTAGAAGGATATTTCTCTGTTCATGACTTTTCGGACCGGGAGAAGATTATTTTTGCACTCCTCAAAGCTACCCCCCATGTTAAGGACTGGTGGGAAACCTACTGTGAGAACAAGGACCAGACAGAACCCTCTTTGTTCTCGGCCGTACCAACTTGGAATTCTTTCCGAGACGCCGTCAAGGAACGGTACTATCCCGTGGGGAGCTATGAGGACAAGTACATACAATGGACCACGCTGCGACAACAAAGGGATCAAGATGTGCATGAGCTGACGAATCTGTTCCATACCCTGCGCACAAAGTTGGGTATCAAAGATTCAGAGAAACATCTGGTGCTAAAGTATCGTAGCTGTATGCACGGATAAATTCAGGAGGAAATGGAGTTCCTCGACATCTCCTCGCTTGGTACGACATACCGGTATGCTGCCAAGATTGAGTAGAAACTCAAGCAGAAGAAGCGAGACTTTGGATCTACGAATAAAAAGCAAGGGAAAGGTGCTTCCAAACCGCAGAAAAAATGATAGAGCCAAGGCATGGTGGCTAAAGACAACTCATCAAAGCCACAAGAAAAGAACAGCACCGCAAAGCCAAAGAAGGACACGGGAAAGTGGTGTGAGTTCCATAAGAGCTCCACTCACAACATAAGTGAGTGTCGGGCCAAGCAGTCGCTAGTGGCCGAGATGAGGGCTTCTGAGTCAGATGCATGCTCTGACTCCGAATCAGAACCTGAAAAGGCGAATGAAAAAGGGAAACAGATTATTGATGCGGAGCCCAATGCCATTGTTGCCACTACAAAGATCCAAAAGGAGGAACCGGAAGATCCAGAGGAGGAGGAACGTCTCTTCCACTCCCGGATGTGGGTAAAGGGCTCCCCGGTACAGTTCATTGTCGACAATGGGAGCCAAAAGAACCTCATTTCAGCAGACGCCGTGAAGCGGTTGGGCTTGCCGACCACGGCTCACCCACATCCATACACCATCGGGTGGCTTCACCAAGGACGAGATCTCCGCGTCAGCCGGCAGTGTCGCCTTCCCTATAGCATCAAGCCCTTCACGGATGAGGTACTATGTGACGTTGCTCCTATTGATGTTTATGATGTATTATTAGGACAACCATACTTGTGGAAGCGTCATGCTGTGTATGAGTCTCGACCTCGTGCTGTTATTGTTACTTTGGGAAATAAGTTGTACGGGATACCAGAGGTACCACCTCCTGCTGCTATCTCTTTGGTTACTGCAAAACAATGCAGTAAGCTCATTTCCCAAACCAGGAAATTCGTTTTCCTGATGATCCGCCCCCAGGGCAAGAAGAAGACTGTGGCCACATCCTCCAGACAGGGCTCCTCTGCACAACAACAAAAAATGGATAAGGTTGTGGAGGAGTACGGAGACATATTCACCTCACCCACAGGGGTTCCTCTGCACTGTCAGGTCAAGCACCCGATTGATCTGACCCCCGATGCACCGCTACCTAATGGACCGATCTATCGGCGCTCTGTTATGGAGAATGATGAAATCAAGAGGCAGATTCAGGAGCTGTTGCAGAAAGGTCACATCAGACCAAGTTCATCGCCCTGTGGGAGCCCGATCGTGTTGGTACAGAAGAAGGATGGGACGTGGAGACTATGTATTGACTATCGGGCGCTGAACAAGATCACTGTCCGGAATAGGTACCCAATCCCACGGATTGATGACCTTCTGGACCAACTCAAAGGTGCAAAATATTTCATCAAGATCGACCTGAAGTCTGGGTATCACCAGGTACCAATTGAACCCTCCGATGTGTGGAAGACTGCCTTCAAAGCCAAGGAAGGCCTTTTCGAATGGCTGGTCATGCCTTTCTGGTTGACGAATGCTCCTGCCACCTTCATGAGGATGATGGACGACATCTTGCGGCCATTCACCAACTCATTTGTAGTGGTGTACTTGGATGATATTCTGATCTTCAGCCAGACTTGGGAAGAGCACCTTCACCACATCCGACAAGTCCTCCAAACACTGCGGCAACACAAGTTGTGTGCCGATTTGGAGAAGTGCACTTTTGGCATGACCCAGGTTCAATATCTGGGATACATTATTGATGAAAGGGGGGTGCATGTGGATCCAGCCAAGATCCAAGTCATTCGGGATTGGCCGGCCCCAACCACTATAACAGAGCTTCGCAGCTTTCTGGGTCTTGCTAATTTCTATCGGAGGTTCGTGTTGGGATTCTCTCATATCACTTGGCCCTTGAGTCAAGTCACCAAGGGAGGAGCGAGAGCAAAATTTTTTTGGTCGAAACCTCAACAGAAGGCGTTCACAGAACTGAAAAACCGCCTCTGTTCTGCCCCAGTGCTCACTTTACCAGACTTGCAACAGCCATTTGAGATCGAGACAGATGCCTCTGACTATGCTATTGGGTCGGTTCTTACTCAACAGGGACATCCAGTGGCATTTCACAGTGAGACATTGTCTCACACAGTTCGCAAGTACCCCACATATGACAAAGAAATGTACTCCATTGTGCAAGCTTGTCGACAATGGAAGCATTACATTTTGGGGAAGGAAACAATCATCCACACGGACCATCGACCCCTGCAGTTCATACAGACACAAGGGAAGTTGCAGAATGATCGCCATCAGAAGTGGTCCACATATCTGCAACAGTTTCATTTGAACATCAAGTACAAGAAGGGTAGCACCAATCATGTTGCAGACTGCCTCAGTCGACCACCGATCGTGGCGCTCACCATTGTGCTCAACTCTTGTGGGCACGAGACTTCTGATTGGCCGCTTCTCTATGAGAGTGACCCAGAATTCGGCCACACTTACAAGGCACTCTTGGGGGGTACGCAAGTTCCAAATTTTCACCTCCAAGATGCACTTTTATGTCACATAGGACACCTT
Organism: Pinus albicaulis; assembly: GCA_034641835.2. NCBI lineage: Eukaryota > Viridiplantae > Streptophyta > Pinopsida > Pinales > Pinaceae > Pinus > Pinus albicaulis. Next base: position 951,993,255 of record CM076577.1, on the reverse strand, counting down.
TGTGTTCCTTCAAGCAAGCGTGCCAAGATGATATGGGAAGCACACTACAGTCGAGTCGCTGGGCATTTCGGGGTCGAGAAAACAGTAGCAATCCTGCAGAAGTATTTCTATTGGCCGAACCTTCGAAAAGATGTCGAGAAGCACATCAGATCCTGCACTGCTTGTGCCATTGCCAAACCGACCATCAAGAAGCAAGGCCTATATACTCCTCTACCTACCCCTAGTCGACCTTGGGAATCCATCTCCATGGATTACATGTCGGGCTTGCCTTCTACTAAGCAGGGAAATGACTGTGTTTTTGTGGTCGTCGACAGATTCTCGAAGATGGCCATTATGGCAGCCTGCAAGAAGAATATCACAGCAGAAGCCACTGCTAAACTCTTCTTTGAACGAGTGTGGGTGCACTTTGGGATCCCACAGTCTATCATATCGGATCGGGATAGCAGGTTCCTCAGCACATTTTGGTCCAGCCTCTGGTCGATGTTGGATACCAAGCTCACCAAGTCCACAGCTTTCCATCCCCAAACAGATGGCCAGACAGAGGTCGTCAACAGAATGATTGTACACATTCCGCGCATGTACAATTCAAAGCATCCACGCACATGGGATGAGAGCCTCCCTTATGTACAACATAGTTATAATTGGGCTCTCCATAGTTCAATCGGCCATAGCCCCTTTCAGGTGGGCTTGGGATTCCAGCCACTATGTCCCATTGACGTAGCCATGCCATTTGCAGCTGCTCAGGCCAATTCAGCTCATGTCCGGTCTGAAGTTGAAAAAGCGAGTAGCTTCATTGAGCGCATTAAACACATCCGCCAATAGGTTCATGATATATTGGACAGAGTCAATGCCAAGTACAAGCAACGCCATGATCAACACCCTGGTGCCACACAACTTCCGGGTGGGTGACAAAAGTATGGCTACATTTGCGAAGGAGCTCCTCACCTGGACCCCACCGCAAGCTTCGCCCGCTCCGATACGGGCCGTACACCATCACCAAGGTTGTAGGGAACAATGCCTTTGAGCTCGGTATTCCACCATTCCTTGGTCCGCACCCGATCTTCAATGTGGATCGCCTTCGCCCTTACTTCCCACCTCTACTTGACACCCGAGACATTCTGAACAACTCACACCAACAAAGTTAAACCCAAACCGCATGGAACAGGGCCACCACGGATTGTATCATGGACATGAAAATAAAGAGCACTCGCCAACGGAATATCCAAATGTATTGGGTTGTCAAAGTCGCCAACTCTCGCAAAGAAGGCAAGTGGTTCACCAAGGTCCAAGTTCGGTAGAAGTTTCCTCATCTCATGGAGGAACTCAATGCAATGGGGACCATTGCTTCATAAGGGAGGAGGAATGATCCAGGTGGATATTGGTGGCCACCCGCCTATTCCACTTGGGGCCCCACCATTGTCTCTTTTCAGTTTTTCGGTTTCGGCACAACTTACTATTTTTAGCATTTTTTTCCGAGTCCTAAACTTCCGGAGCCATTTTGAGGCCCTAAACGATGTTTTTTGGGCATTGCGCCTTTAGAGAATATTATTTCTTTCACGGAATGGATATTCGTGGCAAAAGTTGTTTTCCTCGGATAAATCTTTCTAACAATGTATCATGTGCGTCAAACAAAGATATTGTGCCAAAGTTATGTCCCCGGGAAGTTGAAACACCAATTTACCCAAACGGGGCCCATAGTTTTGGCACTTCATCTCCTAGGGTTAGGTTTTTTGATGTTTAGAGTTCTCCATTGTTTCTCAATAATAAATAGGCCCTCGAGCCTCATTGTAACTCGAGTTCAAAGGCTTGCAAAGTTTGCCACATCTCTTCTCGAGAGATAGCTACCGATGCCCTAGCTAGTTTTATTTCCATTCAAATACTGTAAGAAAATTTTAGTTCTTTGATATTAATGAAATGAAGTGTTATTTCCGCTACATATTTGTATTTATGGTTATGTGTTTATTCTGTTGCATTCTCGCATAAATCCGGATCAACAACATTGTCATTGTGTTCGGTGTTTGGTACTATTGCATGAAAATATGGTTCAAGGACGGACGACTAAGAAGAAGGCTAAACATAAGGGGAAACATAAACAAACCAAGCCTACTGTGGGGCCTAGTAAGAGAGAAAAAAATTTCAGGCAAAGAGGTAATGGAAAACCTCTTCGATGCCTATTCTCGTTGGTATTCCTCTACGGTGTCCGAAACCTTATCGTTGGATGGGAGAGAGACCGTAATACTAAAGAGGAAGGAGAAATTCGAGGGAGGAGGCAATGGATTTCCTAAAATACCCCTGGTAACACAAGAAGTAGACTGTCATTATTCCAACGCGGTCTATCCATACATACTAGACGCTTAAATGCGTTACGGCCAAGGAAATCGTGAGTATACGAGAAATTGGAGGAGACTCAAAAGTCGTCTTTTTTTTGCAAGACATAAGACAAGAGATTCAAGAAATCCATGTGTCTCATCAAACATGGGACTATTTTTCTTGGTTGTATGTTCGTCTTGGCCGCATAGATCGTCAACTTCAAACCATGCACCGGGTGGAAATGCTCGGTTCTAGTGTAAAGGACACTACACCAATTAAATCTTCGGATGATTGACTACGGTATTTTCTCTAGTTTTTGTTTAAACTTTTTTCAAGATGCGGTCAAGAGACCTAATTTCCTTCAACCAAGTTGAAAACATCAAGTTTTAATTTTGATTAATAGAAAATAGAAAATCACTCCTAAACTTACCCCAAAAAACGGATGCCGTAGACATCTACGTCATCCACTAAACGTGAGGCCTATCATCGTCAGGCCTAGCATTGCGTTACGTCAAGCCTAACATCCCGACTGTTTTATGTTTTTGTGAGTGCATGGTGTGCGTGGTTTAATGCTCGTCCAGCCCATCCATTCTCAAATTTGCTGCTTCAATTGCAATTGCAATGGCGGGAATCCATCTCCTACTTTGCTCGTTCTCCATCGCCCCATCCATTCCAACCTTTGCTCGTATCAATTTGCTATTGCAATGGTGGGCATCTATCTCCGGATTTTGCTGTTTGAAGAAGAGATACGAGAGGATACGATGTATTTCGAGCTTCCGAGGGCGCAATGTGAGGAAGGGGTTTGTCGATCATGTCTACTACGCCCTCACTCGCCCAAGGTTTCCCCGTATTCCTTGACACCCACCATTTGCGGAGGGGAGAAAACATACGGGAAGCTTTACACTAAGTAATTGAGGCCAGTCACATACTCATCCCCATATTCTCTACCAATTACGCACAATCCGTATGGTGCCTTAGGGAAGTATCGCTTATTGCGATCCGAGTACAAAAAGGAGAAGAAAAAATGGATCCGCCATTGTCATCCCTCTATTTTACAATGTGACTCCTACTCAAGTTTGGGCAACCGGATCAAGCTCATGGTAGCCCATTTTCTCAAGTATTCGAAGAGAATGAGAGGAGTGGGAAATACGACCCACAAGAAATTGATGAATGGAAGAGTCGCTCTCCGTACAATCTCTCATCTCGCCGGTTGGTGGCCCCAAGAAGACACTAATGGGTGTGTGGTCCATCTATTCTTATTCATTTTTTTTTATTTTTATAGGCGTAAACTCTTAGTAATATTTATTTTTTTTGCTTCGAGCATCGGCTCTAAATATTCATCAACTCTCTTCGGATATGAAACAAGCAATGGTGAAACTCGTAGTTGAATACGTGGTCAAAACATTATTTTTTTTTGTTAATTCGGTGGATCCATTCCATTTTCTATTTATATTGAAAAGACACATCGCATAATATATGAAAGTCGGAGTTTGGCCTCAACCTACCAACAGGAAACCGAGTCCGTCGGCCATCTAAATGCATGATAAGCATTCCAAAACTCAAATTGTTTCATACGTCTAAACTTCTCATGTGCTATCCGTCCTATTGCAGCGGTTTTTGCATTCCTATAATAGAAGGAAAATTCATTTCTAAAATGCAAAAGCATCAAAATTTAGATAAAGAAAGCATCAAAATTTATAAAAGATCGAAATTTGTCATGCTTCTAACGAAGAGACTGAGTGCTCGGGTCTTTTGCATTGAACTCGGGCATTTCTTCGTTGGAGTTGTTGAAGAAGACGTTGAAGGATCTTTTCCATCTCGGCTCTACTTTATCATCCATTTTGCTTGACTCGATCAACTCGTCCGATATTGTGTTATCTTGATGTGCTGGAGCCGGTCCTGGATTTCCCGAAGTTGAGCTCGAAGGCTAGTTCCCAGCTTTATCGGTTCCGCCTAAGCTTGAACGGGATGAAAGCTCCGAATCGCTTTTGCTATCATACATTTCACTATCCAATAAGTGTGGATAGTCCCGGTTGAATAAAGTGAGGCGGCCTCTAGTGTTGCCTCGGATCCGTAATAAAATCTAAAATTTGTGCTTCTCGTCTCATTGTCCTCTGGTTCGCCTTTGGATTTTCGCTTCCCATCCCCTAATTTCTTGCCTTACTTTGGAGGAATTGCCCATTACATAAGTGGCTGCTAACTTTTCCAAGTGTTCCCTGGTTTGTTTTGCGTCCTCGTTTCACGAGGGCTGGCTTTTAGTTGAATCAGTCATTTTCCTTTTCGCCTCGCCGTCCTTGCATGATGTTTTCCCATTTCGAAGAGTTCCTATTAGCAAGCACTAACGGATCAAATCGAACAACAACGAAATAAGGAGTTAGTTCGGTATAGTCAATGTGCCTCGTTTGGGCCTTGATGTCAAGGTTTACATACAAACACCGAAGCCCAACCCGTATGGATATACTCTACCTCCGGTAGGGAGGATCAATAGCATGGGTCGTGGACCTCTCGGGTGGGGTACATAAGGCGACACACGAAATTAAGACTCCAAATATCCCTATGTTGGATGACCTTCTTATCACTACAAGCGGCCATACTATGCGGGTGCCTAAGACTCGGTGTACATAGTAAACAGAGGATGAGAATTGTGAGGGTTAGGAGTCGGGCTAAGAGGAGAACATGGAGGAGAGGATCTCGTACACCTCTATTCTATTCCTCGAGCTACCCCGAAACCCTTTGGGAGTGGCCAACCGGTCGACTTGAGTGAGCACCCACGAGGGTGGTTTCGGTGCGATTGGAATCTAAACGGAGAGGAAAATGCTCGCAAGTGCATAATGCGCTTAATCTTACCCAGATGAAGCCCTTGTCCCTAACCGAATTATTTTTAAACTATTGTGTAAGTGAACATGATCGAGGGGGTTTCGAAGGCACTTGATACCAATTTCTACGCAAGTAAGCATATTATTTACAAGACTGCCATGAAACTGATTCTCATGAAGGCAAAGGATCTGCGACCATAGTTGGATTGACATGGTCTTGTGACCATGCAGGGGGATATAGTCTGGACCAACGAAATACAAGGGTCACTGAAACACGGCAAGACGGGTTGCATTATAGGGGTTTCGAGAATACAAATTATTGCTCAAACTCGTCTTATCTTGGTTATACGAGAAGACTAAACAAATCATCTACAATAATCTTCATAATAGCTTGTAGAATAACAGAAACATACCCCGGTTGGATCGTAAGAGTGTTCGAATGGTAGTTGTCGTGCCTTCTCCTCTGTCGCTTTGCGAACAATTTCATGCAATAGACCATGCATGAATGAATGGAAGAGTAGAGGGAGCGCTCTTACCTTTGCGGAAACTTGCTTTACGTGAGTCATCAAAACAGCCTGGCCACCCTTCACCATTATTCGGATTTGGTTGTTCGCACACTTCATTGGTCTTGCCTAACATACATTCATTAACATTCTTTATGGCTTTGATTGGGGGGCACGTGCCAAGTTGCCACGACACATATTTCTAATCGTCGGTTAAGCACCCCTGGTCGGGGGAGCACGGTCAAAACATTATTGAAAGAGATGGAGACTTCGATTAACTATCCCTACGCTATGGTTGTAAATTTTGAGAATATTTTATAATAAATTTCTATTAAATATGTAAACTTTGAAAATATTATAAAAAACTTTTCCATTAAACATTGCTATGTCATATTGTTCAAGTTATATGGATCGTGAATTTTGAGAATATTAACTAATGATTTGACCTCTTCTATGGAGATATCTTCAAATTCTAAGATATTCTCAAAATCTGCGCATAAAGATTTCTATTTGTTTAACCATGTCCATGTAGGCCCGATGAAGACGGAGCATTTCCGCATGAACACCTTGTTTTTTTTCTAGTATTTCCTTTTCTCAGCTATGTAAATAACGTCGTCGCCATGAACATACCATTTAGTTAAATAAAGAAAAAACAAATAATATCTATTTTTATTAGTTTAGTTAGTTTAATATCTCTTGGTATTAGTTTTTCTTGTATGAAGATGAGATTCGAATCAGCAAGTTTTAATCAATTCAACGCTAAAATAAAATTTACAATAAAACTTAATGTAATAATATGTAATAGATATTGCTTTAGAAGTGTTTAAAGGAGCCACTTAAGGGAATATTGGTAAGGTAATTTTAGTGATTCAAACACTTGTTTACCATGGATTAAATTTTTTAGAAAGGTTATATTCTAATTTTAAAAATCAGTTTTATTTTGGTTTTTCAATTTGAGTAAGTTAAAATAAATTAAATAAATTATTTGTCGAAAATAAAAATTAAATTAAATAAATTATTTGTTTTATATAAAAATGATTTTTTTATTAGCAATTAAATATTATTATTGATAGCATAATACTATGAAATCTAGTAAGAGATATTCTTGTGCATTGATGAAATGCAAAAGTAGATGAGGAGACTCATCTACAAGGTATCAATTATAGCCAAAATGCAAAAGTAGATGAGGAGACTGATCTACAAGGTATCAATTATAGCCAAAACCTTACAGATTTGGAGTTATCTACTTTCCAAAAGGAAAATGAAATAACTTATACTATTCATGTGGATTGTCCATCTAGATAGATGATTTTTATTTCTTTTTGATATATATGTTAGTAGTAAAATTTACTACACTCTTAGGTGTTGATAGGTCTAAGTTTGTAATAAAATGTTCAACTCCTATAGAGTGCATTGTCTTTTTCAGTTTATTATCACGTTTAAACTATTTAAATGGACAAAAGTTTTCCTACTATGGTTTGTGGAAGGGAAATCGACAAGCTAGTGAGTATAAAGCATGATGCTTATTTCTTTATGAATGAGTTATACAAATGTTGATTAACTTACAAACAATAAAAATTAAAAATAATTTAAGATTTCATGTATGCCTCACACATCATGCTTCCTACTATGCTTCCTACTATGGTCTACAGACTAGATACGACCATTTACTCTTTCATTTCAAGGAAACCATTCCTCAAATACAATGAAAGTGTATTACAATGAAATTGCTCTTCTTTCTTATTTTTTTTAGGTTCTTATAAGGTAATTAGTCTAATTTTTCAAACAATTAAGAAATGAGTTTTTTTTAAGAAATCACAATATAGTATTATTTTATGGATATCACTACAATGTCCATTAAAAAAATACAACAATTTTTAAAAATCTCCAATACCAAAATTTTCTCTAAAAGAAATAGTTACAAAGATCTTTAGCCATAAGAATTATAGGCCTAATGATTATAACACATGTGTGTTATTATTTAGAACACCATATGTGAAATAGGACAAAAAATAACATTGATGTTTTATCAACAAAAATGAATGTTTAAATTGAATGCTACTTATTGAATAAATTTGTATCCCTAGTGCCCATTGTCGTGTCTTCATATTAAGTAGGAATAAATAAGACAAATAAGTAATATTGGTAAATCCAAGAAAGAAAAACAAGTAGTAAATGCAAGCAAGTTGAGTAGATAGTAAATACAAGCAGGTGATGTAGTAAGAACATTTATAAGTGGATTAAAGGCTCGTCACAACAAATTTTGATCTTCAATTTTCACTACTAAAATGTAGTTTCAATAAATATGTAATACATGCATGTATGAGCTTCATGACAATAGAATTTTATTGTATAAAAAATATAACATTTTTTTTTTAACTATCATGATATGGGGAAAATTGTTAGCATTCTTATTTTCTAATTTTAATTGTATAAAGAAAAATGACTAATAAAAAAAAACATAAAATAATGATAAATAAAACCTAGTAATAAAAATTTCTTAACCTTTTAATTGAAAAATATAAAATAATTTCTATTTATTTTTTATTTATTTTATTTTATTTTTTATTTGCATGGGAAATAATTTGATGCTATTTTATGATGAGTTAGAAAAGTCTCAAAAGACCACTTTTGCTCACCCTATAAGTAATGAAAGAATAACTATATATAATATGAAAAATAAAACATGAAATAATTGTAAACTAGCACAATCATATTAGTTAATGTGGTTGAGATACACACATAAACATCATTATCCACATTTAATCATTTATATAATCTATTTTCCTTTTTAATTTTACTAAAAACTATATATTAACTTTATCAATTAAAGCTAAAACCAAACCTATATATTAACCTAACCAATTAAACCTAAAACCAAACTTACACCTAAATCTAAAAAAAATTAAAATAATAAGAAAAAAATTAAAATATAAAACTCAAATTAAATTCAAAAATATATTAAATTATTTATAAGCTAAATCTAAAAAAAATGAAAATAGTAAGAAAAATTTTGAAATATAAAACTCAAATTAAATTAAAAAATATATTAAATTATTTATAAACGAGTAATACAATATAATTAAAAAAATTCATCGAGTGTAGGATTGTTTTAATATAAAAAAATCATTTTCTAATTTATATACCAAAATAATAAAATATAAATTGTTTTACATTTAATAAATCATTAGGTGAAATGGAATCAAAACCTTAAATGATATAAAGATAAAAATAAATAAAAGTTTTAAAAAATATGGTTTCTACTTGATAAGAGTGTGCATAGCCTTAGCTCATGTTTGCCATGCATCCAAGCTTTGAGTGTGGTAGGAGTTGTCTGGGTGATTTCGAGATGTGGTATTTTTTTAGGATTCAGACTCGGTGAGTCTATTCCAAAATATATGGAGTTTTTTTTATTTGGGATTTCAAAGTTTTTAATTTTATGTAAGAGTTGATATCGAATTATCTTGTACTAAGTTGTGGTAGAGGATTTCTAGCTTATTCTAATTGGATGCTAGGGTTGATATCTAACCCTTTTTTTTCTAAGGTGTCAAAATTATAATTTAGATTATTAAAATTATCAAATGAAGATCTTTATCAATTGTTATCATTGAGATTGTCTTTGAAATCTAAATTGTCTTTGGGATAAAAGTGATTTTACCAATATCTATCTATCATATGAATAAGAGTGGCCAAATAACAAATAAACTTGGAAAATCATTCACAAATGGATTAAGTATTTTTTAAAAAATGGTCTATTTAATAGAATACAATAATACTAATGCTTTTTTTTGTAAATAAGATGGATCTATTCACATTCATATAAAACATAGAATTACATCGGTGTCGGTCTGAAGCAAAATTATAGACTATTGTCTTGACTGCGCTCATTACATTTGTCACTTTGGATAGTGTTTTCACCCTCTCGGGAAAGGAGTTACGGGTTGAGATATAGAAGGGAGTGAGCGGTGATCAAAACATGGATAGTTAAGATGAGAAAAAAAGAATTTTGGCCTTGCTTGAAGAAGTAAAAGCTGAACATTTGGAGATTGTCTGTCATAGAACCTAGAAAACTAGAAGCCGAGGGAGCATGGTTGGGCTACTTCGTCCATCGGGAAGTCTTCTACATAGATTGGACGTTCTAGAGTGTTGACATATTTGAAGCCATAATGTTGCTTCCCACTAGAGGAGGGTTCAGTGCCACCCGGGCCGACTCGCATGGAGAAAGTTCGGAGGGCATAGGGATTAACACCTTCGACTTTGGTGACGAGGGGTTGAGATGGCGAGTCGCAATCCGACGTTTGAGAAGAGCGTAGTGTGGAGAGATTTTGTCAATGAATAGGCGATGGTGCATCTCACCAACGTAAATTACAATTTTTTGAGTGAGGAAGTCCATTTTTTCTTTCCAAGATGTTATTGCGGTCTTGTTACTCTTGTAGTGCCATGGCCAACATGTTCTTGGCCTACCGGTGGAGATCAATGGCTCGAATGTAAAGGTTTTCCACGGCTCTAGTGAGGACAGAGGTCGGGAATCCATGCGAAAGATTCATCTACCGCTACGTCGGAGTTCGACTACGCGATTGTCCTGGCTTTATCTTCAATTTCCTCAATCGAATCTTCATGTCCCGACCGGTGGCTATAACGAAGTCTAACGTTGTGTTTATGGCATCAATTTCCACGCACGTTACCGGGGGCCGAGTGGGGGGTAGTCCGACGAGCACCACGGCCACGCCCACCAAGGGAAGGGAGGAGGGGGATTGGCTCGCGAGGGGGCCATGAGAGCGATGCGGATCAAAGGGGGTTGGGCAAGAGCCGCGGGCTGCAATGGGAGGCCGGGGTGGCCGAGCGTGGGGAGAGACGGGGATGAGTGGGCGAGCAAGGAAGTTGGAGACGGGGTTACGGATGCTCGAAAATGGAATGAGATATAACGAGAAGCGAGGGTGTGGTTAATATGGGTTGGAGGGAGGAGTGCACGATATGAGATGCGGTGGGAGAATGGGACACTCCGGGGCTGGAGATCATCTATGGGAAATAAATATTACACTTGGGGGTTTTTCATTCGGACATTTTCACGAGGGGACATAGCTATAGGCGTGCTCATACGAAAGGAGAGTGGAAAGTGTGTGGGAGTTACGGATCATGAATGCCATGGGGGAGGAGCAGTGATGCCAAGGGGATGGATTGTACTTCGACCGGCGAATCGTTGTCCCCGATGCGACGACATTCTTTTTCGACGTCTCGAAAATTGAAGGCATCCCATAAATTGGATAGGAGATGGGCATTTCCATTGATGTCGACATTTTCCAAAGTAGAGCATCCATTTGGTTGGCCTTACGTCCGACCATGTGGAAGGTGACGCATTTGGCCTAATCAATGTGGAATTTTATTTTCACGAAGAATTTTTTTTTAGTCTCTAGTTGTCACGAAACCTTGTTGATGTTTCGCCCTATCGTATCTTTTTTACGGTCTTGGGTAGCGACCATGGAGTCCCCCCTCGATGAATAAAGGCCAGAGGTTCTAATACATGTAAATGGTGATACCATGAGCCGTGGGCACTGAAGCTCGGTCACATTGTTGGTAGTGTGTCCTAGATTACCATAATATATCCGAGAGAATTTGGCCTATGTGATCTCTAAAGACACCACCAAAACCAGATTTGCGTGGGTTATCCTTTAATGCCCCATCATAATTTATCTTGATGTAGTTGGGTTCGGGGAGGCATCCACTTGGGGGTTAGACGATGTGGCGAGTGGAGTTTTTGTGATGCATTGGAGAGTTTTGGAGGAATATATTGAGTAGCGATAGGATGCATATATCCTCTCGAGTGGGGGAGTAGTAGGGTCACGCAGATCCGCGATGGCGAGCAGATTCTCGAAGAGTATGTTTTATGGAATGAATTATTTGTTCCTCCTTTTTTTTCCACGATTTTTAAAGATTCTAGCATTTCTTTCCTTCCAAATGGCCCAGAAAATAATTCACTCGCAAAAGGTTTGACACCATATTGATGAGATGTTGATCTGGAGGAGGAAGGGTCCCTATCCGAGGAGTTAAAGACAAGGAAGATCAATTCCCAGATTTTGGAGGCAAAGTGGCATTCATTTAATATATTATTTGTAGTTTCACCATCCCTTTTGCAGAGCATACATATGGAAGGACCGATAAATCATTTCTTGATTAGATTCTCCCAAGTTATAATTTTTTTTATGCATTACTAGCCAAATAAAGAGTGATATTTTGGGCTAGTGTTTGTAGTTTCGAAGAGTGCGCCATTTGATTTTAGTGGGGGTGGGATGCGAGTGGGTTAAGTAGCCATAGGCCTCTTTAATGTTGAAGTTGCCGAGCAGCACTAGAGCTCCATATTAGCTTTTCCTACTCCTCTTCCATTTGAATTTTCCTTTTTCCTAGTTCTTGACTAGATTCCTCCATTCCCGAGGGTGATTTTATTGAACCCATTCGGGGCCTCTTGCCATTCCCTCCATCCATTGTTTCATCATTTCTCCAGAATATTTGACAAGCCTTTTATTTTGGTTGTCCATATGAATTTTTATTTGTTTAAATTGGTCTTGACTGAGACGAGGTCTTTTCTCGCCAAGTGTCATCCCGAGAATAATGTTGTTTCTCCATTTCTTATTTCCCAAAAGCAATGTTTTTGAACCATTTCTCTATTCCCCCATGCTTGGTTCCCATCACCATGGAGCCCTTGATGTTTCCCACGAGCCCGATGAGAGTATCTAGGTGGCGAGATGAGGCATAACTTGTGTTCCGAGCACTTCCCAAGAGGTTTGAGGGTAGGTGATCCACCTCCACCGAGGTTTTGGCTCCCAACATTTTACCTAGCAAATCGAGGTCTCCGAGGCCAAGCCCTCCTTCTTTTTTGGGTCTGCAAATTTTTTCCCTAGAGCCACAATGGCCCATTTTCCTTTATTCTCTTTGCCTTTCCATAAGAAATTTCTTTGGATGGTCTTAAGTTGATTGGAAATAGATTTGGGAGCAAGCAATGTCGAAAGTATTGGTATTGTTGGATGACTTGTAGTATTGAATTAACCACGACTAGTCTACCGGAAAGATGGATCTAAAAGTCCAAAGTTCGAAATATTTTTTTTCAATTTGGTTACTAGAGATTCTCAATTAGCCTTAGCAAGAGGTCTATCAGCTTAAGGTAACTACAAGGTACTTGGAGAGGAAGGAACTAAGCTGAAACCCCAGAGTTCTTTCTATGTTGAGGCGAATGGGTTGGGAGGTATTTAGGAAGAAGATTTTATATTTGGCTATGTTAATGGAAGTGTTAGAGGCTTGGGAAAAAATCAACAAGAATGTTCTAAAAGGCCATGGCTTCTTTGAGAGTGGGAGAGCCCATGATCGTAGTGTCATCAACAAATTGTTGGTGAGTGGAAGGGGGAGTGGAGGGGTAAAGTTTTATTCCGGAGATTGTGCCATTTGCGGAGTGCGACAATATGGAGCGGCGAGACCTTATGCCATGATGAAAAAAAAGGAAAGGTGAGAGGGGATCGCCTTGCCTAGTTCCTCGGGATGGGTTCACGATTGAGGAGGGGGAGCCATTAAGAAGAATGGAGAAGAAGGCTCCCGAAACCATGTCCATAATCCATTTTATGCAATCCTTGTTAAAACCAAAAGCTTCCAACACTTTTCCGATATAATTCCAGATTGATTTTATCAAAGGCCTTGGACATGTCAAGCTGAATGAGCATGAATGGTTTCTTCTGCTCCTTGAGAGAGTGAATGACTTCTGTGAGAGGATAATGTTGTCCAAAATTTTTTCACGCCTTCCACATAGCGTATTTTTTGGGGGGGAGATGAGGAGGGGCGGGATGTTTTTGATGCGATTGGTGAGAACCTTGGAGATGATTTTGTAAATAACATTACATAAGGCAATAGGCCTGAATTGGTTAGGGGAGTCGGCATTTTCAGATTTTGGGATGAGGGTGAGGAAAGTAGAATTGAGGGCTTTTAGGACGGACTTTTGGATGCGAGGATTCTTCCACCGGATAGTGAACCTCTGTTTTAAGCAGAGTGACCAATAGGATTTGAAGAAGTCAATGGTGAAACCATCTGAGTCCTCGGGGGCTTTTCCATTGGGCATCATCTAGAATGCTTCTTCAACCTCACTCAGAGAAACTTTCCTTATTAGCATTTGGTTGTTCTCCTTAGTTAAGTTTGTGGGGATGTCTCGGTGATTTTTTTCTATTGCTTTCCCGTTGGTATCGTTAGGTTTAGTGAGGATGTATCCAAAATACTGGTTGCGTTACTCTTCTATTTCTATATGAGTTCTCAGGATATTTCCTTGTTGATTTTTGAGGCTCAATATTCTATTGTGTTTCCACTTTGGATCATAGAATGGTGGAAGAATGTTGTGCTCTTATCTCCCTCTTTGATCCAGCTAACCCTAGATTTTTGGTCCCATATGGTTTCCTCTTGAGGAGCCCTTTCCTCCCAGCTTTTTTGTAGCTTTAATTCCTCTTTCTTTCTTTTTTTATTCATTCCATTTTTTCTGACGTTCTATTGTAGGGTTTCCATTTTTATTTCTATCAATTTCTTTTCTGCTATGATGTCTCTGAAGGTGTTCTTATTCTAGACCCTGAGTTCAGATTTGATAAATTTATGTTTCTTCTAGAAGTTGTACATTTTGTTGCCTTGGGTGGGTTGGGGGTGGACCTCCATTCTTTCATTTTTGTCCATGAATTTAGGGTGATTGATCAAAAAGGTTTAAAACCTAAAGGGCTTATATTTGGGACCTTCTAATAAGTATATTTTTAGAACAATGGGCACGTGAACTAAGCCCACATGAGGGGCGATGTTGGCTTCCGTTTCCAAGGAACTCGAGGTATAAGTCCTCGGAGAGGAAGAATCTATCGGGCCTAGAGGTTATCTATTTTTCCCCACCTCTTCTATTGTTCTAGGTAAAAGAACCATTTTTGGTGGGGGTGTCTATGAGTACGAGAACATCGATAAGGTCATAGAAGGTAGCGAGTCTTTATCCAATTTTCTAAGTCCACCTCTCTTCTCACCAAGATTTATTATCATATTAAAGTCGCTCGCTATGATGTTAAGGGGATGGTTGAAAAGAGCTAAGGCACTTTTTTAAAGCTGATTAACCAAGCAAGCCTTTGGGTAATAGAATGAGGAGCATAAACATTGGTGATAAAAATCTTGTCCGTAGTGCCCTGGTGATTTGAAGAACCACGGTGAGGGCGTATTTGGAAGCAGAAGATTCGAAAGGTGCGAGCGGGAGTCCTTCCAAAAGGTGGAAAGACCACCGAAACGTTGCCGAGGGCTGATGTGGCTACATGGTTGTATTGGTTTTTGAAGCAGGGAATGTTGTAGTACTTCCATTGTGTTTAGATCGCTTTTGGTTTTTTGGAGCATGAAAATGTTTGGTTTATCGAGAGGCTATTCTAGATTTTAGAATTATTTTCTTACTAGGACTATTTAGTCCTCTAGTATTCCGGGATGTACAAATCATTGAAAAATTTTGGGGGGTAGAGTGAGTGCTCTTGCCTTTCCTTCATTGGTGAGGCAAGCTCCTAACTCTGGAGGAGTTGGCTGGTGGACTTATGACCTCTCTTCTTGTTCTACCCTTTTGGAAAGTTTTTTCCCGCATTTAAGTTGACCATTATTCCACTTTATGTGCATTTTCCCTTGTTTTGGTGCTCTTGGTTCTAGTGCATTCCTTCCCATAGCGGTAAGCCTCTTCAATTTTTTTGGATTTGCTTCATGTGAATGGATTCTATTCCATTTTTGTTCGATTCTTTTGCTATTTTTTTCAGATCCATTCCCATTAGGACTTGTTCAATCTCGGGTTTACTGCGGGTTTGGTACTTCCCGTATGTGTTCCATGTCATTATCCTCTTGGTATTGAGTGCTCTCTTTTTGTGAATTTTTTTTGGGCTTCCATTTCCCTCGTTGTTGTTTTTACTGTTAAGTTTTCCTCGCTACATGTTTGCTTCTTTCCTTATGCTTTGTTGTCCTATCTCCTCTGAAGTGTGTTTAGAGCTTCAAACTTGTTTTTTGGGAGAACATGGGAGGGTATTTCCTTGCGTATACTCTTTTTTTCTTCTTGTGTTTGTTTTGTGCCTTGGTGTATCCTTGGTCATCTTTTTTCCCCGCTTGATCTTGTTTTTGTTGGAGCCTTGTTTTGCGGACAATCTCAAAAGAGATGTCCATGTTCATGAAATTTCCTACATCTAAAAGGAATGTGATCATAATCGATGTTTTGAGACCAGATTTTGTCCCACGTAGTTTAATCTTATTGCTTTTGTTAAGGTGCTTGAGACATCTATGTAGGCACATATCCCTAGCATAGGAGATGTAGTTTCCATTCTTGGTGCCCTACGACATTTTTATGTACTCTCCTACCTCATCTTCTATGGCCTTCAAGACGAATGGTGCCCGAGTAGTCCGTAGGGAAAGAGTAAATTTGAATCCAAATTGGAACCCTAGTGAAGTTTTCTTTGTCTAGGGGTGAAGTTCTCCTTCTAGAATCTCATGTACAGATCCGCCGAGTCTGAATAAGTAAGGAATCCCTTCAAATATTTTGTCACAATCCTCCGGAGGGTGAAGACTACCATGAAAAAAGTCCTTGGAAGCTGATTTGTAGGTCAATCTCTCCTTTTGGGTTCCATTTGGCATGAATCCACCCCTTTAGTGCTCGTTCCATGGGCCAAATTCCCATAAATTTACCGATAATCGCATGTTCCCGCATGTAATCCCTATAGACTATGACATATTAGTCCCTGGATAATTATTTCCGAAGTTTTCCTAGATCTTGGGTTGCATGGTTTTTGCTTCTTTGTATCATCTTTTGGAGGTTGTATCTTCTTTCGCTTCTTCTCCGGCCTCATCCGAGGGAAGAGGGGTATGGTTATTCTTTGTGGTTCTTACTGCGAGGTATCCATTGCATCCTTTCCACGATTTTTCATAGAAGCTATAGAAGCCGGATCGGGGTTTGGGTGAGCGAATGTCGAGTTGCGGTAAGGCGTGTGAAGAATGATATATTTATTTTGGAGGTGTTTTCTGCGAGTGAGATCTCGATAGGATGGAGCCGGTGGGCCTCCATCATGATCCATTGAAGAAGCACGGGGTAAGCTCATATAGGGCACAGCGACGATAGGGGTTGCGACCTCGAGTAGAGCTACGCGCAGCAACTGGGAGCGTCGGAGTAGTAGGCTAGGTCGGAGACGGCAACACTCTCTCTTTTGAAATATAATCACAATAATAGAAATTATATTAAGTATTAATAAGTGTATTTTATATCTAGAAAACTATCGTACTTGATAGAATATAGTAATCACAATATGGAAATTAATTTAATAATTAAGGGACAAAGCTAATCCATAGTCGATAATCAGAGAGAATCCTTAATTAATTGAATACAATTATGATTTGGGTATTAAAATATAAAAATGAAAATTCCTACGATATTTATGTGCGAATAAACAACTTAGATCGTTCTATTATTTTCACTACTCAAAGAAATGGAATGGTTGGAGTATCCAAAATATGTGTATTGATATGTGGTGAGACAAAGAAAATTTGAAGACAAAACAAGGGAGGTCGAAAACGCGCATGTCCCTACCTATAGATCCTTGTTGATCCTCGTTTTTAGGAATAGGCTCCATACACTCGGTGAAAAGCAATATATATTTCAAATTGAAGATACCATATTTCTTTGGAGGGATTACATCGACCTCACTTATGCCACCATCACCAAAAAAAGGTTACCACACAAGATTGTTCCTTGTTCATTTTGAACAAACAATTTGTGGTTGTTCACGATTTGATTTCCTCTAAAACTCCTACCTCTTCAAACTATTTGAAGCCTAAATTTTAATTTTTCCATTACAAAGGGAAAGGTGGAGCTTCACGCTCACAACTAGGCTAACCTTTTGCTCAACCAAATAAAGTGAAAAAAATCCCTTCGTCTTTTCATATTTATCATTTATGTATTTTATATTTCTTTATTCCAATATCATATAACACATATTAAATACTTTCCTGTAGTAGTTTGGAAAATTAATTTTAGGCACCTTTTGGCAACATGTAGAATGATGAGAGAAACTACGAAAGAGAATTTAAAATTCGAATTCTTAGTAAAAAAATCATTCTTTTGAAAACGAGGACTTAAAAACATATATAAAATCAAACAAGAGTAATATCTACATAGTAGCATAGCCCCTACCTCTTTTTATAGTTATTTATATACTAGTGAATTTAGGTTATGTTGGTTCCACGTTTTTTCCTTATTTGATAATTCTTTTCTTTTCAAGCCACACCTCCACCCTCCACACAATGAAAGCTAAACCCCGAAATATGCACACTTTGCAATCATTATAGTAGTTTCCTTGCCTTGAACCACTGAATATATAAATACACTTGGCCGCATCTTATTTGAAATTGATATTAACTAATTGGATTAAATGGTTTATACAGAAGCATCCAGAACTACCAAAGCATTGAGGAAAACAATTTTTTGAAGGAGAGGGGCATATTAAGTCCCTATACTATTAGTTTAGCCCCTTATTTTTATTGTTAGTGTATCCCCCCTTATTTTTTGTTTTGTGCCCATGTAGTCCCCATATTTTTATTATTGTGCCCCACAGAAGACCACTTTTTGTTATTGTTGTGCCCTTACATTACTATTTTTATGTAGAATATAAGTATATTTTTTACCCCTTAGAATCTTATATGTAGAAAGGAGGTATTTTCATTTGTATTATCCAAACATTGTTCATTTATGTGATGTAAAGGAGGCTTCCCCGTTGAAGACACTATTTATCAAGTCGTTGATCTATCTTTTCTCTATTCTTTGAGATAGTTTCATAACGTTGAATTTTAAACCTATCTCCCTATAGTATTACTCAAATTTCAAGCAGGGGCACTTCTTGGATGCATAATTTAATTCCTCATCCAAGGAGTAGCCATGTTGCATACTTTCGATACTCTGTTACACGAAAATGAGAAATACATGAAAAAATGTGATTACAATAATGTTTTTCATGTATTTCTCATTTTGTATAGAAGGGTCCATAAAAATTATGTGACATGGGTTCTCCTTGGATGAGGAGATTAAATTCGCATCGATGTGTTCTCTGCTCAAAATTTGAATAAACTTGTAGGGAGATAAGTTGAAAAATCCAATTTTGTGCAACCAACTCATAAAATAGAGAAAAGATAGATCAACGAACTTGAGAGATAGCCTATTCAAGGAGGAAACATCCTTTACATAAAATAAATGAACAATTATTGGATGACACAAATTACAAGACCTACTTTCTATATAGGATTCTAAGGGGTCACAATATAATTAGATCCTACATAAAAAATAATAATGTAAGGGAACAATAATAACAATAGTGGGCCTCATGGGATACAATAATAACAATATGGGGACTTCATGAGCATAACAATAACAATAGGGGATACACTAACAATAACAATAATGGGCTACACTAGTATATAGGGACCCTAAAATGCCCCTATCCTTCAAAAAGTGTTATCTCAAAGCTTGAGTAGTTATGGATGTTTATGTATAAAATGCATCATCTTGCCATGTGGAATCTTCAATGGGTAAGTTCTTTTTTCTTGATCAGATACTCTAAAATTGAATGATTTCATAGTTTTTCGTGTTCTTGTTTCACGTGATTGCTTCGAGGTTCAAATATGATTTTTCCTTCATCGTCCCAATTACGGCAATATTTTTTAGCCGGGAGCTTATCAACTATAACCTTATTTAAGCATGAAACATGGAAAAGCTCGAGTGCACTCAAGAAGATGTAGGAAGCTCCAAATTGTATACTATAGTACCAATATTTTTGAACACCTTGTAAGGACCATAGTACTTTGGCGATAATTTATTAACCTTCTTATCTTGCTTGAGGGACATTTTTTTGTATGGTTGTAGTCATAAAAAATACCCTGAGTCACGTACATCAAAACTTCCTTTGTTGCGATGCTAAAATGCATATTATTTCGTTCGATTTTGTGCTAAAGAGAGGTGATCCTTTAAGAGTTGGAGAACTTGTTTTTTGATGCTCGCTATGATCTTCCTACTGCTTGAACCTTATAATTTTCTCTTAAAGATGATGTGATGGACGATGGATGATATCCATAAAGTGCCATAAATGGGGTCATGTTTATCTGCAATATGGAAGGAAGTGGTATACCACCATTCAACCAAAGGTAAAAACTTGAACCCTCATTTTTTTATTAGATACAAATATGAAGATATCCTTCGAAAGGTTTTTTCACCATCTCAGTTTTCCCATTAGATTGAGATGATAGAGATATGAGTACCCAAACAAGAAAATAATCCCATCCAAAAATTTTCGATGAAAATGGGATATATGTTGCTTACAATAATCATTTGGGTTTCCATGTAGCTTTTGAATTGTTTCCATAAATGCAATAATAATTTTACTAGCTTTAAATGGATGAGAAAATTGCGCAAAAGTGTAGATACTTGGTAATTTTATCAACTACCTCCATGATGACACTCTTTCCTTTGGACTTAGGTAAACATGTGATAAAATTCATTGAAACCTCCTCCCAATGTTGACTTGGAATGGGTAAAGGTTGTAACAAACCTAGGGTCTTAATTGTCTCAACTTTATTTTTTTTGCAAACCGGACATTCTGCCACAAAATTTTGAATATCACCTTTAAGGCCATCCCAAAGAAATCCTTCTTGACTTTGTGGTAAGTTTTTAAAAAATACCCGAGTGCCCTCCTAAGGCGAGAGGTGTGAAATTCAAAAAGAATATTTTGTTTCGAGTTGGGAAATTCTTACAAATATATAAGCGATCTGTGTACCATAATGAATCATTTTTTCCAACTAAATGTACCGGATGTACTAGTACCTTGATGAAACTTTTGAATGAATGTGCACACTTCTTTGTAATTCTTCCTTTCATCCATTTCTTTCAGTTATCTAATCTGGTTGGATGATAGAAATGGGCACAAATCAATGCTTCCACATCCTCATCCTTTCTCGAGAGCGCATCTACGACAACATTTTTTCTTCCCTTTTTTGTAGATGATTTCAAATTCATAAGCCAACATATTTGTGACCCATTTTTACTTCTCTTTTTAATATAATATTTGTTTCAAAAAATATTTAAGACTATCGTGATCTTCTTTTACCTTGAAATGTCTTCCCATTAGGTAAGGTCGCCATTATTTAGTGCATGTAGTATTTGAAACATTTCCTTCTCATAAATAGGTTTTTGTAAATACCTTCCTTTGATTGGACGACTTTAAAAATCAATGGGTATTCCTTCTTGCATTAAAACAACACCAATTCCATTTCCAAAGGCATCACATTCTACAATAAAGGTTTTTGTGAAGTCTGGCATAGATAATACCGATTTCCTATCACATCGGCTCTTTAAGATGTTAAAGGGTCTTAGTTTCTTCTAGAGTCCAAAAAAATGCATCTTTATTTAGTAATGTTGTTAGAGGTGCTGCTATTCTCCCATAATTATTAACAAACATGTGATAATACCCTGTCAACCCGAGAACACCGTGAATATGCTTTATGGTTGTGGGGATTTTTCGTTCCTTAATGGATTTAATTTTTTTAGGGTCTACCTTAATACCGTCATGAGATACAATATGACCTAGATATTCCACCTGCTATAATACAAAGAAACATTTGGAGGTTTTTGCATATAATTGTTTCTCCTCCAATAGTTTGAGCACCGTGTCAACATGTTGAACATGATCCTTACATGACTTGTTGTAGATTAGTGTATCATCAAAAAATACTAACACAAATTTTTCTAAGGAAGGGTTTGAAAATGGAATTCATCAAACCTTGAGATGTAGAAGGTGCATTGGTAAGGCCAAAAGGCATGACCGAAAACTCATAGTGACCCTCATGAGTTCTAAATGTTGTTTTAAGAATCTCTTCAAGTATTCATTCTAATTTGAGGAAGATCCAACTTGGTCAAGAAAAATTTTTCCATGTAGTCCATACAACAATTCATCAATGAAATGAATGAGAAATTTATTTTTAATAGTGAGTTTTTTGAGTTCCCTATAATCCAGACACATGCACCATGTTCCATCCTTTCTAGCGTAGCAATACTACTTGGAGCAGGGGAAATGAACTTTGACTAGGTTGAATTATACCGAGCTCTAGCATTTTACGCAACCATGCGTTCAATTTAACTCTTTTTAGAATAGGGATATTTTTAAGGCTTGATGTCTAGAGGAACAATTCTAGGAATCACATGAATACCATGATAATTATCATGAATAGGTGGGAGGAATTTTGGAATATAAAATATATTGGAATGATTTTCCAAGACTTTTTAGATATCTGGAGAAATAGATGATTTCGATGTTTGAACCTCTAGTGAGCATAATTGTGAAATTGCGCCTTGTTTTTCTTTCTTTAGAAGATTTTTCATGCCATTAGAGTTGATTATATTTCTTGGTTTCCCTTCGATACCTATTAATTCAAACTCCTTTCCTTTGTTGGGTATGTGTTATATTCTTTCCACGACTAAGCACGCGCGGGGGGGTAAGAGGGGGGGCGATAGCCCCCCCTTTGCGCTGTGTGCAACGGGGGTCATGAGGGACGGCTTCGGCGAAAATTTTGGTTCCTTAATTTCCCGGGCTAGGTGAGTCCGCGTCCATGGTTTTGCACATGGTTTTGCACATGGTTTTGGGGTTCGATGGTTTTCGGCCCATGGTATTTTTGTAGATCCGGTCAAGGGAGCTACGATTATGTTCTAATCCGGGGGTTAATGGATTGGGGTTTATGTATGCTCCGACATGTATATATATGTGTTGTAACACTAAAAGGAATATAATGAAAAATCAAGCTCGAGTCGTCCCGATTTGGGATCCGGGGGAAAAATCTTTGTGTTTATCACGTTTTATGTTTTATGCTCTCGCTATTGTCTATTTTCTACGTTATAAGATTCGTGTACGGATAATTTACGTTCGGGGTTAAAACCTACATTTGGTATCGTAGTCGTTTCGGCTTCAAGGGGGACACCTTTGTTGTTGAGGGGATTTTTGCTCGGGCATGTGGTAGACCACTGTGCGGTGGGAGATCTGCGGGATCAATTCTTGCGGTGAAAGAATATGGCGAGCGGCGGAAAGATAGAGATCAATAAATTTAATGGTCGAGATTTTTGAGTTGTGGAAGCTCAAGATGGAGGATCTCGTTGGTGGATAAAGATCGAGTGGATCGCGGTAGATCCGAGGTACTAAACCAACGGCAATGTCGGATGAAGACTAGAAGAAAGCTGGATCGGAAGGCTAAGAGCACAATATGGTTGTGTGTGTCGATTCAGGTATTGTTGAATGTATCTGGGGAAGCTACGGCGAAGAATTTGTGGGAAAAACTTGGGACTTTGTACCAATCTAAGTCTCCGGTGAATAAGTTCTTCCCTATGAAAAAAAGTTGTATAACACGAGGATGAAGGATGGAGACTCGGTGACAGAGCATACGAAACGCCTTCAATACGCAGTGGTAAGTCGGTTGTCGTCCATTGATATTAAAATCTCGATGAAGATAAGTGCATCGAGTTTGTTGTGCTCTCTACCGGGACTCAGTAGGGACGATCTGGTTATTGCAATAGGTAGCAATACAACTACCTTGAATTTTGATGACATTGTCTCGACCATTATCTGTTGGAGGAAATGAGACGGAGAAATATGGAGGGTCGAATGGAGATGCCTTATACGTACGAGGAAGGTCCAGAAAAGAAACAAGAATAAGGTTTCGAGTGGGAGATCTAAATCTAGAGGGAGATCTAAATCTCCTGGAAAATTTGTAAAGGTGTGCTTGGAAATTCGGAAAGGAAGGGCACTACGAAAAAGGAATGCGGATCTAAAGCTCTCGAGAAAGGAAAGGGATCGATGAAGGTCCTTCGCAGAAAGGCAAAAACCACCTCGGATGAAGGTGGGGATGTGTATTTGGCTTCTTCTTCAAATACACATGTAGATCATGAGTCATGGTTGATTGACTCGAGGGTGCATCCTTTCACTTCACTCCCCATAGGGAGTGGTTCTACGAAGTATGAGAAATATGATGGTGGTGATGTCTTCCTAGGGGATGATAGGAGGGCTAGAATCATCGGACGTGGAAAGGTCAAGGAAATTTTGAAGCTGCAAGGTGGAAGGATTAGAACACTTCTCGCGTGTTCTACATATTCCTACATTGAGCCATAAATCTGATTTAGTAAGCAAGATGGATGATGCGGGTGTAAAAAACGGTGTTCGAGAAAGATGCCTGCAAGATGGTTCGGGGGAGCACTAGTATTAATGCGGGGAGTTCGGACTGGAACTGCAGCTACAAGCTACAAGGTAGCAACTTGTTATTGATAGATTGTCATGATTCAGTAGTTCTCGAAAGTGGGACGGAAAGTCTAGCTCGTCTCCGGAGAAAAGACCATGCTATGGCATCAAAGGCTTGGACATATTGGAGAGAAGGGCCTTCGGATACTACATAGAGATGGTATGGTAGAAGGTATGTCTAATTGTTCTCTGGATTTTCGATTTACGTGAACATTGTGTATATGGGAAGCGAGAATCGGGTGAGTTTTCCTTCGGATGCTAAGAGGGTGAACAAGATATTAGAGCTTGTGCACGGTGATGTGTTTGGACTCGTGTCGGTTCCATCAACTGGGGAAAGTACTCGTGTACTATGTTTCATTCATAGATGACTTCTCAAGGAATACATGGATATATTTCTTGAGGAAAAAAATCTGAAGTCTTTGACAAATTTAAAGAATTTAAGGCTACGGTGGAAAACGGACAGAAAAGAAGATAAAGGCATTGAGGACGGATAATGGTGGGGAGTTCGTAGAAGGAATTTGAAGAGCTCGTAAGAAGTGTGGTATAGCAGACAATGAAGACTACTCCATACACACCTCAGAAAAAATGGAGTTGCAAAAAGAATGAACATAACACACGATGGAAAAAGGCAAGAAGCATGCTCGGTGGTACCGAGTTAAGACAAGAATTCGGGGCGAGCGATGAGAGCGCATGTTACTTAGTTAATAGATCACCTTCATCGGCGTTGGAGGATAAGACCCCACATGAGGTATGGAGCTGGTAAGAAACCCTCTCTTTCACATCTAAGGTTATTTGGATGTGATGCATATGTACATGTTCCAAAGGAGAAAAGGACCAAGTTGGATAATAAATGCGAAAAGTGCATCTTTATTGGGTATAAGGATGGTTTAAAGGGTTACAAGCTTTGGAACCCGAGAAACAAGGAAGGTTGTGTACAACCGAGATGTGGTGTTTAGAGAAGTGAAAGATGTTGTTAAACATGAAGTCCTATCAAAGGAACTCTGAAAAGATAGAGTTTGAGCTAAAGGAGGATGAATCGGACTCTGCAACAGAGAAGACTCGAGAAGATGAAGAGCCACAAACTCCGACTTTGAGAAGATCGAGTTCGGGAAAGAAGGCAACCGAAGGTATAGTCCATATGCTTTACTGTTCGAGTTTCCTTAACTATAGCTGATGATGAACCCAGAGCTCGTCGGGAGAGGCGGTAGATTAGGATGGAAAACTGCGGAAGGAGGCCATGGTTGATGAAATGGCATCCTTGCACAAAAACGATGCATGGGATCCGGGTGGAGTTACTTGGTGGAAGGAAGCCCATTGGGAGAAAATGGGTGTTTAAGAAGAAGATGAATGTAGAAGGCAAGGTGGAGAAATACAAAGCTCGGTTGGTAGCGAAAGGTTATTCCCGAGTGCGGGAATTGATTTTGGTGATATTTTTTTCTCCTGTTGCCAAAGTTACTTCTATTAGATTACTTTTATACTGTCTATTGCTGCATTTGATTTTGAGATAGAGCAGATGGATGTGAAGACAACATTTCTTCACGGGGATCTAGAAGAGGAGATCTACATGAAGCAACTCGAAGGATTTATGGTGAAGGGTAAGAAAGAACTGGTATGCGAGGTTGAAGAAGTCTCCGTATGGGTTAAAACAGTCACCGAGGACGTGGTATCGAAATTTGATACCTATATACGGGGACTTGGCTTCACCGAAGCAAGGAGGGTCACTCGTGTTTATTTTAAATTAATTGGTGACCGTGTTATTTATTTGGTCTTGTATGTGGATGATATGTTTTTGATTGGAAATGACAAAGAAATTATCCAAGATTTGAAGACCCAGCTTGTTCTCCAAATTCGACATGAAGGATCTAGGTGCTTGCAAACTATATTTTGGGCATGGAAATTAAGAGAGACCGAGCAAAGAGGAAGCTCTGGTTAAACCGAGAGGAAGTATGTCGAGACTATATTGCGAGAGGTTCAATATGCGGGATAGTAAACCGGTGAATGTTCCTATTCCCTTAGGTGTAAAGTTGTCTCATTTGAACGAGTGTCCCAAGACACAAGAAGAAGAGGAGTATATGTCCCGTATTCCATATGCAAGTGCGATAGGGTAGCTGATGTATGCAATGGTACGTACTAGACCGGACATTGCACATGCAACGGTGGGAGTATTGAGCGAGGGTTTATGTCAAACCCGGGGAAGGAGCATTAGACAGGTGAGTGAAGCGGGTTTTCAGATATTTATGTGGCACTAGTGATTATGGCTTGTGCTACCGGGGAAGACCGGATTGGAAAGAATGTTGGACATTCGTGGTTTTGTTGATGTAGGCTCAGAGCTGGAGATCCGGACCAAAGAAGATCTACAAGTGGGTATGTGTTTAGCCTATTTGGAGGCGCGATTTGGTTGGATGAGTAAAAGACAGGTGCAGCAGTGGCTCTTTCATACTACGAGTATAGCGAAATACATAGCGACCACTCATGCAAGCAAGGACGAGCTTTGGTTGCGAGAGATTGTGTTCAAGTATGAGGTTGGTACAGCAAGCTATAAGGATAGACTTTGTGATAGCCAAAGTGCAATTTTCTTGGCTAAGAACCACACTTATCATTCAAAGACAAAGCACATTGATGTTCAATATCATTTTGTTAGAGATATGGTTGAGGCTGAAAGGGTGTTGCTGGTAAAGGTGGACACTTTGAAGAATGTTGCAGATGCATTGACAAAGTCTGTGAGCACTCAGAAGTTCTCTTGGTGTAGAGAAACAATGGGTGTTGAAGAATTGGGCCAATGACTAAGCCATCCTATGGCCCCCTGTGGAAAGAAAACAACAAGTGGGAGAATGTTGGGTATGTGTTATATTCTTTCCACGACTAAGCACGCGCGGGGGGGTAAGAGGGGGGGCGATAGCCCCCCCTTTGCGCTGGGCGCAACGGGGGGATCAGAGGGGGGGCGGTAGCCCCCCCTGTCGGGGTCCGGGGCAGCGCCCCAGTGAAAATTTTGGTTCCTTAATTTCCGCTGGGTAGTTTGCGTCCATGGTTTTGTGCATGGTTTTGCACATGGTTTTGGGGTTCGATGGTTTTCGGCCCCTGGTATTTTTGTAGATCCGGTCAAGGGAACTACGGTTATGTTCTAATCCGGGGTTAATGGATTGGGGTTTATGTATGCTCCAGCATGTATATATATGTGTTGTAACACTAAAAGGAATATAATGAAAAATCAAGCTGGTCGTCCCGATTTGGGATCCAGGGGAAAAATCTCTGTGTTTATCTGTTTTATGTTTTATGCTCTTGCTATTGTTTATTTTCTGTTATAAGATTTGTGTGCAGATAATTTCTGTTCAGGGTTAAAACCTACATCCTTGCCAAAAAAAATTCGAGAAATTTTCTTGAATTAAAAATTATCATACCCAAATATTTTAACCATTGGGCTCCTAGTACAACATCATCACGAACCATTGGAATGGAAAGAATTGAAATATTCAATACATATTCCCCCATGGTTAGCTTGATATTATGTCACTTTCCAGAGAAATTTATAGTTCCTCAATTTGCAACCATCACTTGAAACTCTGGTGCTGAATATAGGAAGCAAATCAATTCCTTAGCTATATTAAAATGAAAACAATTATGGGTACTACCTGAATCAATCAACACTATTACCTTTTTCTTCTAGACATTTCCTTCTATCCTGAGAGTTTTAGGATTGGTAATTCATCCCAATTCATTACAAGATATGGTTGGATTCATTTTTTCTTTCTCTAGGGTTGGTTCCTAGTGTATGTCCTCTTATTTTGACGTTTCTTGTTCCTTTTCTGCCCCCTATTCATAATCTATGTAAAATAATTTATTCTCAGCACACTTATGACCTTTAGTGTATTTTCTATCACAACTGTAACAAAGCCATTTTTCTATTTTTTCTTCCAATTGTTGTTGATTCAACCTTGTAGGTTGTGGAAGGATAGGAGCAAAAACACTTCCATATTTATAGTTTTTAGTGGTATACTTCCTTGTTTCCACAAATTTTCTTTAAACTTTTCTTGACACACTCAATGCCTTCTCCAATGAATCAAGTTCCCAAAGGAGAAACTCATGTTGGATGTTATCCTTTAAAGCATGAAAATTACTCAAATCTTGAATCCTATTGCAGAAAATGGTATTATTCTTCTAACTGATAAATTAATTATTCAGTTTATTGCTACGACAACATCGAATTAAACACATTGCAACATTCACTAAATAAACTGGAGAAAAATTACAAGTGCGGAAACAAAACTGAACAAGAAGAAATCATAAACACAAGTGACACTGTTTTTTTGGGCTAATGTCCCCAGAAAAACCCAATGTGGGAAAACCGGAGCAATAGGTGAGGGTTTGTATATTATGTAATATATTTTCTGGATACGAGTCTATGATTGATAGCTCTATCAAATCATGCAGAGAAACTGACAAGAAATATCTTGTGAGACAAACCTCACTCCTCCATCGGAACCTAACATTGATCAACACCCAAACCGAACCGTCCTGTGTTGCCTCTGTGGAGTGATTGCATCACTCTACACAGTCCCTATGGCATAGTTGTGGCTTCCCTTTGACTCAGCATTGGTCTCTCTGCTAGCCAGAAATTTTGGTCTTCTGGCCACTGAGAAATCTCTCTGGGATCTAGCCCTGACACAACGCTAACTCCTCAGCAAAAATATGAATCCCTCTCAGGCTATGTGCAGTGCTTGCATAGCCTCTGCATCATTGGCTCTGCACTTCCTTTGTGGCCCTCATTGTCTCCTCTATTATTCACTCTTCGGATCAGGAATGCTTCCAATCATAATTACTGCCCCTCTCTGCAAAATATATTTTTATAAAAGTTTTTGTTAGCTCCCTATGAATTTTTCGACTGGAAAACAAGGGGCTAAAATGTTATTTGGGCTTTCAAGGAATGCATTTCCTCCGAAAACACGTCATCCTTGAAAGCCTCCTGATGCCTTTTCCCTTTGATGAATCCTCACTGCTGTTCCCAGTTTAAAAGCCTCTCTGTTGTGAAGAAAAAAACCCATTAAGCCTTTGTTTTCCTCTCCTTGCGCCCTCCCTTAATTACTCATTAACCCTTTAAAATCATTCCCGATACCCTTAAGCCTTATAATATCCTTTATTTGGCTTTAGAAACCTTTATTTCCCTTACCGTTACCCTCTTTTGGCCTTAAAATGCATTTAAAATAGGCCTAAGACCCACGTTCATCTATGACAGGCCCAGCCCCTTTCGACCAGCCCCCTAAACCATTTCCCCTCCATAAGCCCGAGCGCTAAGACCAAGTGCTAGTCCAAAGCACAAATCACATCGGAGAATCGAAGTGGGACATGCTTTCCATTGTAAAGCCAAAAGTTCCGATGCAATGGTGTTATATTCTGTCGACTTTTGAGTTGATTTCCGCCATTGATTAGAATAGATCCAACGGTCGTCGCAAGCCCCATCACTCCCACATCTCCCTTTCGTCACCCCCCCTGATTTTATGCCCACCGTCAATTCACTTTTAATCTGACAGCCCTCGTATCCTCGCTCTAATAGAAATCACAATGCTTAAGTTGTGCCATCCTCCATCCCTCTTGATTTGCGATCCTCCGATTAGATCGTAGCCGCCCATTTCCCGTGTTCTAACGGCCCAGGTTAAATCGCCCTCCGCCATTGTCAGGTCCCACTATGTTAGCCCATTTCATTGCATTTTCACTCATTACCTTTGTAATCCACCTGCATTGAACTTTAATGTTCCATATTAAATTTTATCTCATTTCTCTGCCTAACTACATACTGACACCTCCACTACAGCCACTGTTTCCGCAGTCGTGCCACCATCCCTCCAGGCCTTAAAAGCATTCTTCCGCCACTGCCCTGTATTTTATAATTGGTTTGTTTAATTGTGCAGGGTTTTCACCAGAGCGGTATTTCACTTTGTTTCTCATAATTGCAGTCATTGTGATCCAGAACACAGAGAGGCCATTTTAGCAATGGTCGGTGAAATAGCAGAGACGGATTAAGCAGATTAAAACTAGTTAATTGAATATTCAGCACCTAATCCTGGATTCAAAGGATTAAGGCATAGTCCAAAGAGTAAAAAGAGCACATGAAACAAGCCATATCCTCCCTCAGGATCAGCAGTATGTTTTCTCAAAACAGTACACCCTCAATAGAAGTATCCACGCCTACCCGAACTCCTAAAGGCCATCTCGCTGACAGAAAACTTCCAAAGACTATCAGGACAACAATAATGGAGGTATGGAAGCCCAGGAGACCTTCAGTCACGTTACTTGCTTTAGAAGATGAAACAGAGAGCCTTACGGCCAGAAAGAACTTCGAAGAAACATCAAAGGTCAAATCTGACTTGACAAAGACTCCAAACCAGACCACCAGGTACAACGCAGGGCTATTAAGTAGAGTGGGCACGAAACACCTCCTCCACTCTGTCTTAATGGATCAAGTTAATGTGTATCACCTACTCCTATTATCCATTTTTCCTATAAAGAATCCCATAGAACACTTTGTAAAGGGTTGGATTGTGTTATTTTTGTTGTAGTTGTAGGGATTCATTTTTTACTGTTAGAAATAGTTGTGGGAGAGAGTAGCAGAGTAGTCTGTAATGTAGTATACTGGGAGGAGAAAGTTAGGACTGTAATCAGACATTGAGCTCAGTGTGTGTGACTGGTTTTGCATCAATTAATCAAGCAAATTTCACAGGATCCTGGTCTATTACTACGAGTGATGTTTTCTCTTTACATTGTTTTATTACATTTTTTTCATGATATTCATTGGTCTTCTGGTATGCATCAAAAATATAACATAGGATTTTCCCACCCATGGTACCCTATGTTTCTGCTCTCCCTACCTTTAATTTTTTCTGTTGATAGTGAAATTTGAGGGAAAATTCATGTGGTTTAACCAGTGTAGCAGTTGTTATTCACTACTAGCTGATGTGTGAACTCGGAGTTTGCTGCTTGGTTGTTCTTGTTTGGGTTCAAGATAGAGGATTTGGGATACCGGGGATTTAGTGTAAGCCTTGTCCACTGGTGTCCTTGTTCGATAGATTGGCCTTTCCAAAATCTCATGAGCTGGTGTCAAAGCATTGAAGTTTAAAAGCCCTTCCCTGATCTTAGGCCTAGTTCTACGTATAAATCTTATGTGTTTTCCCTTAGAGAGTATGATGAAGCAGAACTGGAGTTAGATGACCTCTGGTCTAATCTCAAAGCTTCCCTTTGTTTTCAACTTTCCTCCTTAATGTTCCATTCCATCATCTATCTCAAAGATCCTTTAGTATATATGACTTTCCCTATGAATACCTTGGCTTAGTTGTTTGCAAGTAGTCTCCTTTCATGACTCCACAACCCAATGGATGGCACGGCCTTAACCCATCCTCTTTTGTCGAAACGTCCTACTGCTCTGCTCCTTTCTTCCCATTACCTTCTTAGTTTGTGATCCTATGACCAACCAGACAACTAACCCAATCATTGTAAGCCTTCCTCTGTGCTCATACCTAGCCTAACATCTCACTTTGAGATCCAAAGATACATCATTATTTGTTTTATTGGAGAGATCCCTCTCCAGGTCCAGGAGGGATAGATCCTAGGGCCCCAAAGTGGTTATGATGTTGTCCCATCTTTTGGTCTTGCCAATCTGGCCAAAACATGGGAAACCCAACATAATGGCAACTCCGCTGGGGAACAACTTAGACCAATGCCTTTAGATTGGTATTTCATTGCTAATGGTGGACAACATCCTATTGCAAACATCCAAATTCATCCACCTGGTGACTCCACACCCTATAATCCCAAATAGACCTAATGACTCCACTGGTAGAAGGCCCTGAACTGGTTGAGAAGATGTAGTAACCTCTTTGTAGAAACATGGATCCAGACATGGACAGAGATGCAAAGCTTGATGCTTTGGTAGATCAATTAAACGGAATAGTAATCATGTTTGGTGAAGTAGTGAAGATGCATATGGCTAATTTAAATGCAAATAATGATTATTTAGAGCAGCCCATGCTTCTTTTAGAGCAAGAACAAACTCTAGACCCAGACAATGAGCAAGACATGTATGATCTCAAGATTCTATAGAAGATGAAGAAGAAATTGATCAGGAGCTGCCTAATTACTTACCCATGTCTTGTACCATGCTAATTAGAGAAAATAAAAGCTTAAGGATAAAAGCTAATAGGGGGTGCTGCATTGAGGGAACAAGTGACCACATGGAAGATGCAGAATCTGAGGCAGAGGAAGAACCAACACACATAGAGGCCCCCCCTCTGACTGGAAATTCATCTCAGATTCCACTAGAAGAGTGGCACCCTGATCATGAGGAATGGCTTGAATCAAAAGGAGATCAGGAAACGCCAAAAATTCCTCAGAGTTTCCCTACTAGCACAAACGAAGATTCCGCAGAAGAGGCTCAAGAAGATATCCAGCCTCCAGGTCAGTTAGTATAAGAAACCGAGGATTTTTGTTCTTCTGTCTGTGTTAAAATAGAAATCTCTCCATTGACAGAAGAAGAGATGGACCGAATATTAAACACGCAGTCCACCTCTGAAATATTTTATAGAGCTGATACTCTTGCTCATTCGTCTATGGATTTTGACTATGCAGATCCAGAAAACTCCTCTGCGGATCAAGACGAAGAAAGACTTGCTGACAATCCAGAATGTCTGATTGACCCAAGTCAACCTATCTATGACACTGATGGGGAAAGTTATGAAAGTATCAGTGATGAGAGTCATGAGATCGGGGATCAATAGTCCTTCCTCTCAAAGGATGAGGAGGAAAATGAAGAAGATATTTTTGAGCATGATGAAATTAAGGAGCCTTCTCTTGAAAAAGAGGAGGCAATGGATCATACCCCTGCTCAAGAATACATGGATCTCTTCACAAAGCTCGGCCCAGCAGAGCAGAATATATCAAAGCTCCAAGAGGACACAACTGCAAGATATGATGAGTCCTCCAGTTCAGATGAAGAAGATGAAGGAGACACTCTTTCTGAAGAGAGTCTCGTTCTTAATCTAGTGGAAGAATAAGTCCTGGTTGAAGCCTTCCTGCCGTATATTCGTAACCAGGTATCATTTCATGATCCTTATGATTATTTCCTGCAAACTTTTGAAGAAGGATCCAAGGTCTTTTCGAGCAGCATGATGCAGACAACAAGAAAAATTTTGGAAGCTACTGTTGAGGAAAAAAGAGAATGGGAGTGGCCCTTCCTATCCAACCTGCTCAAGGAGATGAGCAAGAAAGACCAATCATGGGATCACTTGATGGATTGGTTGCATTGGAAGACAATGTTTGTAAGCTAGACTTGCAAATATTCTAGTTAGAGTAGGGTAGGTAGGAAAATTTCAATAAAGCTCAATCTGTGAGCATGTAGTTAGATGTTTTTAAATTTCTACAAGGTTTTCAGTCCATGGGCAGTTTGTCTTTATGCCATGACCCACAGCAAGCTAGACAGTCTAAACCTGGCTTGACTATTTTCAATTTATGTCCTAGAATGTAGAGAAGAAGTCTGCTAGACCATTTAATCCTAGCGAACAGTAGTGTAGGTAGAGAAAATTATGAGGCCAACAGTCTAATCTAGTCTCATGGAGAAATAAGGGTAGAAATAGAGTAGGTTCATTTTTCTGTTTGAAATAATTGATGATGTAAAAGGGTCTGCTAGTCCAAATACACCCAGAAGAAAATATGTTAGGACTTTTGTCTGGGTAGGTAGCTTTTTGAGTAATGTTTGCTGTTGATATGCGTCTTCATAATTTGTGGCCGCTGAATCAAAGAAGAAAAGGTGGTTCAAGCACCAGGCATCTGGCCTATATCGAAGATCATTCTCTGAATTCTTAACTCCTTCAAGAAGAAGCCATCGCCATGTGGAGTCACCATTAGCCCCCTATGAATTTTTTGACGAGAAAACAGGGAGCTAAAATGTTGTTTGAGCTTTCAAGGAATGCATTTCCTCCGAAAACACATCATCCTTGAAAGCCTCTTGGTGCCTTTTCCCTTTGATGAATCCTCACTGTTGTTCCCTGTTTAAAAGCCTCTCTGTTGTGAAGAAAAAAAGCCCATTAAGCCTCTGTTTTTCTCTCCTTGTGACCTCCCTTAATTCCTCATTAACCCTTTAAAATCATTCCCGATACCCTTTTAAGCCTTATAATATCCTTTATTTGGCTTTAGAAACCTTTATTTCCGCTACCGTTACCCTCTTTTGGCCTTAAAATGCATTTAAAATAGGCCTAAGACCCACGTTCATCTATGACAGGCCCAACCCCTTTTGGCCAACCCCCTAAACCATTTCCCCTACATAAGCCCAAGCGCTAAGACCAAGCACTAGTCCAAAGCGCCAATCGCATCAGAGAATTGGAACGGGACATGCTTTCCATTGTAAAGCCCAAAGTTCTGATGCGATGGTGTTATATTCTATCAGATTTTGAGTTGATTTCCGCCGTTGATTGGAATAGATCCAACGGTCGTTGCAATTCCCATCATTCCCGCATCTCCCTTTCATCGCCCCTCCGATTGCATGCCCACCGTTGATTCACTTTTAATCCGACAGCCCTTGCATCCTCGCTCTGATCGCAATCGCAATGCTTAAGTTGTGTCGTCCTCCATCCCTCCCAATTTGTGATCCTCTGATTAGATCACAGCCGCCCATTTCTCGTGATCCAACAGCCCAGGTTAAATCACCCTCCGCCATTGTCAAGTCCCACTACACCAGCCCATTTCATCGCATCTTCGCTCATTACCTTTGTAATATGCCTGCATTGAACTTTAATGTTCCATATTAAATTTTATCTCATTTCTCTGCCTAACTGCATAATAACACCTCCACTATAGCCACTATTTCTGTAGTCATGCCACCATCCCTCTAGGCCTTAAAAGCATTCTTGCACCACTGCCCTGTATTTTATAATTGGTTTGTTTAATTGTGCAGGGTTTTCACCAGAGCGGTATTTCACTCTGTTTCTCATAATCACAGTCACTGTGATCTGAAACACAGAGAGGCCATTTTAGCAGTGGTCGGTGAAACAACAAAGATGGATTAAGTGGATTAAAACCAGTTAATTGAATATTCAGCGCCTAATCCTGGGGTCAAAGGATTAAGGCGCAGTCCGAAGAGTAAAAAGAGCACATGAAATATCCACCCTCAGGATCAACAGTACTTTTTCTCAGAACAGTACACCCTCAACAGAAGTCTCCATGCCTACCTAAGCTCCCAAAGGCCATCTCACTGACAGAAAACTTCCAAAGACTATCAGGACAACAATAATGGAGGTATGGAAGCCCAGGAGACCTTCAGTCACCTTACTTGCTTCAGAAGACGAAACAGAGAGCCTTACAGCCAGAAAAAACTTCGAAGAAACATCAGAGGTCAAATCCGACCTGACAAAGACTCCAAACTAGACCACAAGGTACAACACAGGGCTATTAAGTAGAGTGGGCATGAAACACCTCCTCCACTCTGTCTTAATGGATCGAGTTAATGTGTATCACCTACTCCTGCTATCCATTTTTCCTATAAATAATCCCAGAGAACACTTTGTAAAGTGTTGGATTGCGTTATTGCCGTTGTAGTTGTAGGGATTCATTTTTTACTGTTAGAAACAGTTGTGGGAGAGAGTAGCAGAGTAGTCTGTAATGTAGTAGGCTCGGAGGAGAAATTTAGGACTGTAATCAGGCATTGAGCTCAGTGTATGTGACTATCTTAGCATCAATTAATCAAGAAAATTTCACATGATCCTGGTCTATTACTACGGGTGATGTTTTCTGTTTACATTGTTTTATTACATTTTTTCATGTTGTTCATTGGTCTTCTGGTACGCATCAGAAATATAACATAGGATTTTCCCACGCATGGTACCCTATGTTTCTGCTCTCCCTACCTTTAATTTTTTCTGCTGATAGTGAAATTTGAGGGCATATTCATGTGGTTTAACCAGTGTAGCAGTTGTTATTCATTGCTAGCTGATGTGTGAACTTGGAGCTGTTTCTTGGTTGTTCTTGTTCATTGGGGATTTAGTGTAATCCTTGTCCATTGGGGTCCTTGTTCAACAGATTGGCTTTTCCAAGATCTCGTGAGCTGGTGTCAAAGCATTGAAGGTTAAAATCCCTTCCCTGATCTCAGGCCTAGTTCTACGTTTAAATCTTATGTCTTTTCCCTTAGAGAGTATGTTGAAGAAGATCTGGAGTTAGATGACCTCTAGTCTGATCTCAAAGTTTCCCTTTGTTTTCACCTTTCCTCCTTAATGTTCCATTCCATCATCTATCTCAAAGATCCCTTAGTATAGATGACTTGCCCTATGAATGCCTTGGCTTAGTTGTTTGCAAGTAATCTCCTTTCATGACTCTGCAGCCCAATGGATGGCACGGCCTTATCCCATCCTCTTTTTCCAAAACGTCCTACTGCTCTGCTCCTTTGTTCCCATTACCTTCTCAATTTGTGATCCTATGACCAACCAGACAACCAACCCAATCATTTTAACCTTCTTATGTGCTCATACCTAGCCTAACATCTCACTTTGAGCTCCAAAGATACATCATTCTTTGTTTTATTGGAGAGATCCCTCTCCGGGTCCACAAGGGCTAGATCCTAGGGCCCCAAAGTGCTTATGATGTTGTCTCATCTTTTGGTCTTGCCAATCTGGCCAATACATGGGAAACCCAACAGTTTCCTCTTAGCATTGCTCACTTGAGAAATTCGATCTCTTAATCCTTTGGTGTTTCGTGTGTCTCCCAAATGACCCTTGAATCCCTTCTTATAATATTCTCATTGAAACATCAATGTCCAGGATAAAATATCTAATAAACAACAAAGATTAACTTTTGACTTGATCCACTTTTTCTAGAATAACCACACCCATATTCTATTAATTCAGTTTAATTATTTTATTTTCCTGAATTTAGACTTAAGTTCATTTTAAAATAACCAATTTTTTCAATAAAATACAATCTGGGTGAAATTTCCCAAAATGATTTATGGGTTATCTGGAATACATATGTGTAAGCCTCCCTACAAATTTTTTGATTTAGAGCACATCCGATGCTACCAAAAATCAACACTCCCTCTTACCGTTGAATGTACTCTAGCAATACACCCTGTTGAGTACTACCCTGATTCTCCAACATCTCCCTCTGCACTGCTGATGCCTGATACTGCTTCCCACAAACTCTACACAAATGATCCATATGTACTGTTGTTGACATTACCACTATCAACATTGCATCCGTACTACAACTCCCTCTCAATTTTTTCATTCGTGCCTCTGCTGACACTGCCACTGCCAACTGCTACTGCATTCAAATAATGTTGCTTATTGCA
This sequence comes from Pinus albicaulis, assembly GCA_034641835.2. Classification (NCBI taxonomy): domain Eukaryota; kingdom Viridiplantae; phylum Streptophyta; class Pinopsida; order Pinales; family Pinaceae; genus Pinus; species Pinus albicaulis. Next base: position 951,955,985 of record CM076577.1, on the reverse strand, counting down.
ACTGAAAAACATCCAAAACTGAACAAGTGTTCAGCATGGTGCATCTTGGTACTAAAGATCTAACTACTGCAAGCCTTTGCATTGTCCCTCTAAAGTTGATGTGCTGCTAATGACTCGGCACTTTGCCTCACTGCACTACTACCAACTTTGTTCTACATCGCTCAGGTTTTGGCATTGTTAACCACCACTCTGTCACTTCTTCACTCCTCTGCACCAACTGGAACTCATCCATCCTACTACATATGCGTTTGGCTCCCATAGAAAGGTAATGATCAGAGAGGTGGACTCCTCAAGGATCCTACCCATTTGTAGATCTTTGGTTCTACAGCTCCAAGTTAGCCCACTTCCCTCTTAGAGGTATATGAGCTATCATGGAAAAATCTTCCTCATCGATCCTGGGAGGTGTTGCTTGAGGATCATGCTTCTCGTCCTTATCCTTCTTCTTGGGAGGACACTGTATGGAATCATGACCCATTTCACCACACCAAAAACATTTTATCTTGGAAATATCCTTCTTCCTTTTGTGATGCTCCTTCTGCCCCTTTGATTATAGCGCCACATTATCCTCCTCCTCCTTCAGCTTCTTCCCACTACTGCTGCTGCCCTCAAGTTGACACTTGAGTAAGTACCTCCTCATCTCTTCATGCTAAAGAGAAGCCAAAATTGACTCCCAGTTCGGTAAATTCCCTTTGCCTAGGATTCTCTGGATAAAGCTTGATAGTCTTTAGACACTGAGTTGAGGGCCAATATGACCATCTCGGTGGCCTGAGGAGCTGATCCCAAAATCGACAACTGATCACGGTTATCCTGAAGTATAGATAGGAATGGATCAATGTGCTCACATTTTTTCATCCTAGTAGTCTTCATCTTCACCTCCAGATACATCTTCCACTGCTCAGAAGATCCTTGATATAGCTTCTTCAAAGACAACCATAATTATCTATTTATTGTTTTACTAGAAATTTGACACACGACATGATCCCTCACACCATCTAGGATCTGGTGCTTTTCCTTAGCCATATTCTTATTGTATTCCTTTAGAATATCTACATCTACTGGAAAAGCCACAGTACCTTTTACGAAGAGCTTTATATCATTTTCATCTAGCAGGAATTTGATCCTTGTCTACCAGATCACATAGTTAGAGGCTCCCTCCAACCTATCGTGATCTCTCAACCCGCTTGCTACAATTTCTGCCAATTGAAAAATGTCGAATCTAGCTACCTCTCTTTATCCTCTGTGCAGCGCAGGACTGAATTATACACTATTTACTGAATATGGTATATATGCCACCCAAAAACTACTTCTCGGCTCTCGCAAAATAGAATTCCCTAGCTATGAATTCCACGAGGAATAAAATTCCCTCAAAGTGTATCCATATCTCTCTTCTAACGCTTCTCCACCCACAATCAATATTGTGCAGAAACTGTGTCCCCTAGATATTGATTTGCGTTTCTCTTCTGTGTTTCTCTTTCTTCCTCTGCCAAGCTATGATTTGAAAAAAAAATTCATATTTTTCGACTCACTCAGAGAGAGATTTTCCTTGCTAGTTTTCGCCCTCCTGGCTTGGATTGCGCAATCTGCTAGGAGATTGATTTGTTTCTTACGTAACTCTTTGATCCCGACTTCACCAACTCTAAATCAATGGATCTACTCTTATGTTCGTCCTGCACTAAGTTATACAAGCTCTAATACCATGTGAAAATTCCTCAAATCTGGAATCCTATTATAGCAATTGCTATTAATTCTTCTAACTGATAAATTAATTATTCATTTTGTTGCTACAACAACATTGACTTAAACACACTGCAACCTTCACTAAATAAACTGTGAAAAAATTACAAGTTCGGAAACAAAACTGAACAAGAAGAAATAATAAACACATTTGACACAATTGTTTTTGGACTAATGTCCCCTGGAAAAACCCAAAGTGGGAAAACTAGTGCAAAAACCAAGAGTTTGTATGATCCAAGTGGATATTGGTGGCCACCCACCTATTCCACTTGGGGCCCCACCATTGTCTCTTTCAATTTTTCAGTTTGGGCAAAACTTACTATTTTGAGCATTTTTTTAGGTCTTGAGCTTCCGAAGCCATTTTGAGGCCCTAAACGATGTTTTTTGGGAACACTGAGAGCAACATGGATCCATGGACTGATTTTCCTCACATCAACAGATGTATTCCTAGAATAGATATTTCTAACGAGGTATGGTGCGTGTCAAACAGTGATCATATGCCAAAGTTATGTCCCCAGGAAGTTGACACACCAATTTACCCAAACGAGGCCCACAGTTTTGGTGCTTCATCTCCTAGGGTTAGGGTTTTAGATGTTTAGGGTTTTCCATTGTTTATAAATAATAAATAGGCCCTCGAGCTTCATTCTAACATAGCTTATAGGCCTATAGCCACCACATATCTTCTTAGAAATAAGCTACCAGTGCCGTCGCTAGTTTATTTCCATTCTGTCTGTAAGGAAATTTCAGTTCTTTGATATTCATGAAATGAAGTGTTATTTCCACTGCATCTTTTTTTTTTATGGATATATGTGTATTCTGTTATGTTCCTACATAAATCTGGATCAGTGGTATGAGACTGGTCTGTTTTTTCTCGATCCTTCTTTGCATGTCCCCAACGAGGTTGGGGTATAAGGAGTTAGGGCTCGATCTGGTTGAACCTTTGGAAGATCAGCCTCGCAAACCCTGACGAACGCCCATCGGTGATGAAAAGAAAGACGAGGGAGCATGAGCTCCTATCAAAATATTTCTCGAGGATTCCCTCGAAAAACAAAGGAACGTGATGATGGATAACTTTGCCCAGATCCTTCAACGACTGCCCACCGACGGTGCATCTGCATCCAACAGTCACTCTAGAGGCACGAATCCCTTTAAGGTACAAGTAAGCTTTGACATTCCCATATTTGAGGTTAAAATAGATGCAGATGCTATAGATAAATTTTTGAATCTATTATAAGGATATTTCTCGTTTCATGATATTTCTGACCAGGAGAAGATTATTTTTTCACTCCTCAAAGCTATCCCCCATGTCAAGGACTCGTGGGAAACCTAATCTAAGAAAAAGGATGAGACATAACCCTCTCTGTTCTCAGCCGTACCCTCTTGGAATTCTTTCTGAGATGCCGTCAAGGAACAATATTATCCCGTGGGGAGCTATGAGGACAAGTACATACAATGGACCATATTGCAGCAGCAAAGGGATCAAGATGTTCATGACCTAATGAATATGTTCCATACCCTGCACACAAAGTTGGGTATCAAAGATTTAGAGAAAAATTTGGTGCTAAAGTATTGCATTTGTATGCACAGATACATTCAGGAGGAAATGGAGTTCCTCGACATCTCCTAGCTTGGTACGACAAACTGGTATGTTGCCAAGATTGAGCAGAAATTCAAATAGAAGAAGCGAGACTTTGGATCTGTGAATCAAAATAAAGGGAAAGGTTCCCCCAAACAGCAGAACAAAGGACAAAGCCAAGGCATGGCAGCCCAAGAAACCCTACTAAAGCCACAAGCAAAGAACAACACCACAAAGCCAAATAAGGACAAATGAAAGTGGTGTGAGTTCCATAAGAGCTCCACTCACAACATAAGTGAGTTTCAGGCCAAGCAGTCACTGGTGGCTGAGATGAGGGCTTCTGAATTAGATGCATGCTCCAACTATGAATCAAAATCTAACAAGGGGAATGACAAAGAGAAACAGATTAATGATGCGAAGCCCAATGCCACTGTTTCCACTGCAAAGATCTAGAAGGAGGAACCGGAAGATCCAGAGGAGGAGGAGCGTCTCTTCCACTCCCAGATGTGGGTAAAGGGTTACCCACTAAATTTTATTGTCGAAAATGGGAGCCAAAAGAACCTCATTTCAGCAAACGTCGTGAAGCAGTTGGGCTTTCTGGCCACAACACACCCACAACCATACACCATCGGTTGGCTTCATCAAGGACGGGATCTCCACGTCAACCAACAGTGTCACTTTCCCTACAACATCAAGCCCTTCACGAATGAGGTATTATGTGACATTTATCCTCTTAATGTTTCTGATGTATTATGAGGCCAACCAAACTTGTGGAAGCGACATGCTGTGTATGAGTCTCGGTCTCATGCTGTTATTGTTACTTTGGGAAATAAGCTGTACAGGATACCAGAGGTACCACCACCTGCCGCTATCTCTTTGGTTACTACAAAAAAATGCAGTAAGCTCATTTCCCAAACCAGGAAATTTGTTTTCCTGATGATCTGCCCCCAGGTCAAGAAGAATATTATGGCCACGACCTCCAGACAAGGCTGCTCTGCATGACAACAACAAATGAACAAGGTTGTGGAGGAGTACGGGGACATCTTCACCTCACCCATAGGGGTGCCTTTGCACTGTCAGGTTAAGCATCCCATTGATATAACCCCAGGTGAACCGCTACCCAATGGACCGATCTATCAGCGCTCTATTCTGGAGAACGATGAAATCAAGAGGAAGATTCAGGAGCTGTTGCAGAAAGGTCATATCCGGCCAATTTCATCACCCTGTGGGACCTCGATCGTGTTGGTACAGAAGAAGGATGGGACTTAGAGACTCTATATTGACTATCAAGTGTTGAACAAGATCACTCTCCAAAATAGGTACCCAATCCCATGGATTGATGATCTTTTGGACCAACTCATTGGGGTGAAATATTTCAGCAAGATCAACTTGAATTCTGGGTATCACTAGGTACCGACTGAACCCTCTGATGTGTGGAAGACTGCCTTCAAAGCTAAGGAGGGCCTTTTCGAATGGTTTTTAATGCCTTTTACGTTGACTAATGCTCCCAAAACCTTCATGATGTTGATGGACAACATCTTGAGGCCATTCACCAACTCATTTGTAGTGGTGTACTTGGATTACATTCTAATCTTCAGCTAGACTTGGGAAGAGCACCTCAACCACATCTGACAAGTCCTCCAAACACTGCGGCAACACAAGTTATGTGCCAATTTGGAGAAGTGCACTTTTGGCATGACCGGGGCTCAATATCTGCGATACACTATTGATGAAATGGGGGTGCATGTGGATCCATCCAAGATCCAAGTCATTCGGGATTGCCCAGCCCCAACCACTCTAAAAGAGCTTCGCAGATTTCTGGGTCTTCCTAATTTCTACCGCAAGTTCGTGTTGGGATTCTCTCATATCACTTGGCCCTTGAGTCAAGTCACCAAGGGAGGAGAGAAAGAAAAAATTATTTTGGTCGGGACCTCAATAGAAGGCATTCGTAGAATTGAAACATTGCCTCTGTTCTACCCTAGTGCTCACATTACTAGACTTGAAATAACCATTTGTGATCGAGACAAATGCCACTGACTATGCTATTGGGGAATTTCTTACTTAACAGGGGCATCCAGTGGGATATCACAGTGAGACATTATATGACACAGTTCGCAATTATCCCACTTATGACAAAGAAATGTATTCCATTGTTCAGGCTTGTCGACAATGGAAGCATTACATTTTGGGGAAGGAAACAATCATCCACACAGACCACCGACCCCTGTAGTTCATACAGACACAAGGAAATTTGCAGAATGATCGCCATCAAAAGTGGTCCACATATCTACAACAGTTTCATTTGAACATCAAGTACAAGAAAGGTAGCACCAATAATGTTGCAGACTACCTCAGCCGACCACCGATCATGGTGCTAACCACTATTCTCAACTCTAGTGGGCACGAGACTTCTGATTGGATGCTTCTCTACAAGAGCGATCCCAAATTCAGCCACACATACAAGGAATTATTAAGGGGTATGCAAGCTCCAAATTTTCACCTCCAAGATGAACTGTTATGTCACGTGGGACACCTTTGTGTTCCTTCAAGCAAGCATTCCAAGATGATATGGGAAACGCACTACAGTCGATTCGCTGGGCATTTCGGGGTCAAGAAAACAGTGGCAGTACTGCAAAAGTATTTCTATTGGTCGAACCTTCGACACAATTTCAGGAAGTACATCAAATCCTACACTGCTTGCGCCATTTCCAAATCGACCATCAAGAAGCAAGGCCTATATACTTCGCTACCTACCCCTATTCGACCATGGGAATCCATCTCCATGGATTACATGTCGGGCCTTCCTTCTATTACGCATGGAAACGACTGTGTTTTCTTGGTCGTCAACAAATTCTAGAAGATGGTCATTACGACGGCCTCCAAGAAGAATATCACAGCAAAAGCCACTGCTAAACTCTTCTTTGAACGAGTGTGGGTGCACTTTGTGATCCCACAGTCTATCATATCAGATTGGGACAGTATATTCCTCAACACATTTTGGTCCAACCTTTGGTCAATGCTAGACACCAAGCTCACCACGTCCACAACTTTCCATCCCCAAACTGATGACCAGACAGAGGTCATCAACAGGATGATTGTACACATTTTGCACATGTAAAATTCAAAGCATCCGTTCACATGAGATGAGATTCTCCCATATGCACAACACAATTATAATTGGGCTCTCCACAGCTCAACCGGCCACAACCCCTTTCAGGTGGGCTTCGGATTCCAGTCACTATGTCCCATTGACGTAGCCATGACATTTGCGGCTACTCAGGCCGATTCAGCTCATGTCCAGTCTAAAGCTGACAAAGCGAAAAGCTTCATCGAGCAGATTTAGTGCATCCACCAACAAGTTAATGACATATTGGATAGAGCCAATGCTAAGTACAAGCAATGACATGATCAACATCGGGTGCCACACAACTTCCAGGTGGGCGCGAAAAAGTGTGGCTACATTTGCAGGAGCGCCTCACATGGACCCCACCACAAGCTTTTCCCAGTTCGATATGGGTCGTACACTATCGCCAAGACTATAGGGAACAATGCCTTCAAGCTTAATATTCCACCATTCATTGGTCTGCACTCAGTATTCAATGTGGACTACCTTCGTCCCTACTTCCCACCTCTACTGGACACCTCTGACATTGCAAAACAACTCACACCAATAGAGTTAAACCCAGAGCGCAGGGAACAGGCCACCAAAGATTGTATCATGGACATGAAAATTAATAAAACTCGCCAATAGAAGATCCAACTGTATCGGGTTGTCAAAGTTGGCCAACTCCTGCACCAAGGCAAGTGGTTCACCAAGGACCAAGTTTAGCAGAAGTTTCCTCATCTCATGGAGGAACTCAATGCAATGGGGACCATTGCATCCTAACGGGGGGAGGAACGATCCAGGTGGATATTTTTGGCAACCTTCCTATTCCACTTGGGGCCCCACCATTGTCTCTTTCAGTTTTTCAATTTCAGAACAACTTATTATTTTTAGTAGTTTTTCGGGTCTTGAACTTCCGGAGCCGTTTTGAGGCCCTAAACGACATTTTTTGGGAAACCTGGGAGAAACATGGGTCCATAGATTGATGTTTCTCAGATTAAAAGATGTACTCCTCAAATATATCTTTCTAAAGAGGTATGGTGTGCGTCAAACGGAGATTGTATGCCTCAAACACCAATTTACCCAAACGGGGCCCATAGTTTTGGTGCTTCATCTCCTAGGGTTAGGGTTTAGGATGTTTAGGGTTTTCCATTGTTTCTAAATAATAAATAGTCCCTTGCGCCTCATTGTAACACAATTCAGAGGCCTGTAGCTGCCACATCTCTTCTCAAAGATAAGCTACCAGTGCCCTAGCTAGTTTATTTCCATTCTATCTGTAAGCAAATTTCAGTTCTTTGATATTAATGAAATGAAGTGTTATTTCAATTGCATATTTTTGTTTCTGGTTATATGTGTATTCTATTGCATTCCTACATCAATCTGGATCATTGTATATTATGCAGTAATTTTTATGAGTACAAGTCTATGATTGACAAATCTGTCAAATCATTCATAGAAACTGACAAGAAAGATCTTGTGAGATAAAAAAACACTCCTTCATGGGAACTTGGCACTGATCAGTGCCCGAATTTAACTACCCTATGCTGCCTCTGTGTAATGACTATGTCACTCTGCGTAGTCTCTGCATCAAAGTTATGGTTGGCCTCTATCTCTGCACTAACCTCTCTACTGGCTAGAAGCTAGGGTCTTTTGGCTTTCAGAAAATATCTTCGAGATCTGGAACTGAACCAACGTTGTCTTCTCGATAAAAATACAAATCCCTCTCAGGCTCTGCATAGTGCCTGCGTAGCCTCTACATTAGTGGCTCCACGCTGCCTCTGTTTCTCTCATTGTCTCCTCTGTTATGCACTCTCCATATCAGGAATGCTTCCAACTGGAATTACTGCCCCTCTCTACAAAATATCTCTTGATCGAGGTTTCCTCTGAGCACTGCTCACTTCATAAATTTTATCACTTGATCCTTTGGTGTTTCATGTGCTTTCCAAATGACCCTTCAAGCCCTTCTGATTATCTTCTTGTTCAAACTTCAATGAATGTGATTAAATCTCAATCAACGACTAAGATTTACTTTTGACTTGATCCAATTTTTATAGAAAATTCACACCCATATTCTATTAATTCACTTGAATTATTTTATTTTCCTAAGTTTAGAATTATGGTCCTTTTAAAATAATTAATTTTTTCAATAAAATAGAATCTGGGTGGAATTTCCCAGAACGATTTCTAGGTTATCTGGAATACATGTGTCTAACCCTCCCTGCAATTTTTGATATTTAGAGGAAATTTGATGTTACCATAAATCCACATAAATCACTTATGAAGACATCAATCATATGCTCCTCTCGAATATCATTTACCCTTATATTCAATTCTTGGAAGTCCTCAACGTGCACTGACATTGAACCCTTTTGTTTGAGATTTATCAATTGGCTAAAGAAGGTGTTTTTATTTGTATACTCATAATTTTCTATCATTTCCTTCATAAAAATTGACCAAGTGACAAGTGTTTTATAGGAACAAAGCCATCGATATCATACAAACTGATTTGGTTCTAAATATAAAGTTGCAATGTGTACCTTTTGTGTGTGTTGCACATTATGGAGATAAAAATATTGCTACATATGTAATATTGCTACCTAATTTTGATCTATTGCATTATAATTCTTGTTTCTGAGTTAATAGAAGCATGTTTGAATGATATTTTAGATCTATATTTTCTATTAGTGTTTCTAGTTTCTCGATGCACACAAATTTAGTATTCATGTTCTACTGTTTTAATAGAAGTTTAACCTTTTCAGTTTCCCAGTAGTTATGGATTCATCTTTGAGTGCTAAACTCTAACATGCACTAAAATTTTAACCCGATATCAGAGCAGCCTTCAAAAACCTTTCCAAACTAGCCATGGAATCAAGTCATACGGGTGATAAGACATTTCCAATGGGTTGGTCTCATAATTGATGTATTTTCCCACGAGTTGCAAGGTTATTATATTAATAAAATACATAGTGTACAAAATCCTGGCATGTATGGATGGGAAGGACCTTAAGAAATGTATGATTCTAGTTCCCAAATAATATCCTCACATATACTAAAACACTAGAGACATTGACTAGAAATGTAATTTAGAAGAAAAAATACACACACACATATATATATATTTTTCATTTGGAAAACATTGAAAAGAAGGGGTTGATCATGTTTCTTTATAATATATACATCTGAATGGGCTAATTCTCGATATTCATACCCAGTCAAACATTGTGTTATCGAAATACCAAAATTTTCAAAAAGGAGTCCATCGATGACACTAGACCATCTTTGTTCACACCCTGACTCTGAGCACGTATATCCCAATTTTGTAAATGTTGGTTTAGGTGAAGGAATTTTTGATATTTACGAGCAGTTAAAGTCTTGACTTGATCATCTGTGAGGGGATGTTGCACTAGGCCTATTAGGTGAGCCAAACTTGGGGTGATATTATAAATCCATGTTATTAACACACACAAAGAAGGTTATTGCATCCCAAAAATTAAGATACACTAAAAATATTTTTAATAACAGCCTCAAACTGCTCCTTTTCAAAGCCATGAAAATTGTCGTTGAGGTAGACCACGATATCATCCTCCCACATATGTCGATCCTCATCCATTGGTTACCTTTAGCAGACCCCTTAAGTTTTAAAGGTATATACGTTGGACGACAAGGAAGACATTTGTTCACAGGTTGTTTCACTTTAGTACATCCTCCAAGGTAACTATCCACGGAAGACAAGGAAGACATATGTTGAGCTAAGGCTCATAAGTGATTATTATTTACATGCATTCATCAAATTTTTTATGTTTTTTAAGGATTAGAGACAAAATTTTATCTTGAGGGGAATCCCCATGATATTTTCTGAACAAATTATATACAAAATGTTTTCCCAAGGGGATTCCCTATTTTGAAAGGTGTGATGGAACTTCTCTCATGCCTAAGGGGTGGAGATTTATTTGGAAAATTAATCCAGAGTTGTTCAGTGCATCAATGAACAACCAATGGTTGTTACTTGTAAACCTTTTCCATTATATATATTTTAAAAGAGACCTACTGCATTGAAGTCATGAGATATTTTAAGTGAAAGATAAGAGACTAATCTCTAAATTTTGTAGAGAAAAGTGAATACTGGTATTTGGTTGTTGATAATTGGAGACATTCTAAAATGAACATGATCCTCCACTAGGTTTTTCATTTAAGAAAGGGGGAAAAGCTAAGTGCAAAGCCTACATTAGGTGCAATTTTCATAATTTATTCTATGGAGTGGCCCTGTTAACTGAAGGGGAGAGGAATTGGGGTTTCTGTAGGATTATGCAAGGAAATATATGTGAGAGGTTATCAATAAGCACCTTATAGCCAAGCAATGAATGCTATATAAAGTGAGGTATATATATTGTCCAACCTCACACTTGATGATATATATATATATTCCATTGTATACGACATTAATTATCCTGCTGTGGAGTGCATAATATTTATCAATGTGGGAAGGGCTGAGGCTTGAGGTTGTAATTATCAAGAAAATATCTTTCCCTAGATCATATTCAAGGAGTAACCATGGACTAAAAGATAATATTTAATTCTAGTAACTGGAGATAAAAATAGCTAACAGGAGTATTGTCAGAACATGAATACCTTACGACCAGCGATGTGAACCAATCCACTAGATAGAGAGAAATATGACGAGCATTGAGACTATAAAACCAGTCACCTTGTTATATTTCATCATTATCAATGAGAGGGAAAGCTTTCATACTACAACCATTGATATAATCTGATCAAGATAGATACAAGCTTATTTCCTCCAAACCTTTATAGTACACCAAGTACAAACCTGTACTTGATTTCCATGGGATTTCTTGTGATTTCATTCACTCATGTAATATCAAAATGTTTCTCTGAAATTTATGATCTATGGAATGAACAATAAAACAACATTGGTACCTTTTTTAAAGCATGAAATTTTATATCTATAAATTTTTGAAATAGTACAAGAAATAAGATCCTTAAATGCACCAAGTCTTGGGATTTTTCTTAAGATGAGAATTAATAGGCCACCTTTTCATATTGATTTATTTTGATATCAATTGTTTGGCCAACTTCCATATCGTACACTTGGAATTTAAATATTGTTTCAACTCCCTAGCACTTGTTGGAGTGTCAACTCCTTTAAGCTTGTCAGAATACCTTGAGAAAAGAGGATAAATTTTTCCAATGAGAGAGGTGAATAACCCCAATTTCCAAGAGTGTGGTGACTCTTGTAAGCAGAACACCATTCAAGTAAACATGATGGAAGGTTTGTTAAATTAAAAAATGAAGAAAGGATCCTGCTCAAACTCCAGATTAAGACAAAACAATATGTTGGAAATTTGTGAAGTTCTCAATCAAAATGCTAGAAATTTGTGTATTTCTCTAAGGAATCTAGTAACAAGTACAACATAATTCTTATTTGAAGTCTCAATGAAATAATTCTCCTGGAAATGTTAGAATGCAATTTTTCTTAGTGTGATCTAGACTAAAAATTTAGCCTTCAGTTAAATTTTTCCTAAATGATTTAGCTACCCTATAGACCTCACAAATGACATCACTCTTGAACATTAATTATGATTAATTATAAACACCTAACCTTTAATGAGGAAAAATCTCCCACAATGTTTCCAATTGGCTTTGGGAAAGCAGGGAGTAGTATGGACAACTATCCCTGTGACCCCTTGAAGATGTGACCATTAAATATACTTGCCAAACAATCACTTTCAACTCAAGAAGAAGTATTCCACAACCACTCATATCAACAGAGAAATTTTTTAGCACAAGTTAGGGAAAAAGTGGCCAGAAAAACAAGTTAGAAACTCAATTGGCATCCTTAAATGTTTAAACATTTGCAACTTGAAAGAGAATTATTCCAAATTAAATTTGAGAACACGACATAAATTTGATAACAAACATGATTGAAATACAAAGTTTTTGAAAGGTTTGATGTAATCTTGCACTATGATAAATTTTTTGGTATGAACCTCTAGAAGAAACTAGCTTTATAGGTTCTCTAGACCCTGAAAGTTGTCACGAGCTTATCCTTGTTTTACCTTATTATTATGGCCTTACTTGTGTCTTCTCCTATGACAAAAGACTTAATATATGAGCATACATTTCTCCTCACTTATATAATTAATTAAGATAATGATAGAAATTATAGAATTATATTTGCACTGATAAAAGAATAACAATTGAAACAAAAGTTATAGGCTTCTAGCTCAATGGGTAGCTACAATTCGTTCATTGTGACTCTTGAGTCATATGGCTTTATTTTTTGTCATTTCATTCAACAAGTTAGAGCTATGGGCCAATTTGGAGTGTACTTGAGGGTTATTGTAGTGTTATAAGGGATTCCACATGTTTGGCAAGTGGATTTGTCTAGGCCTTGCTAATGTTATGTCATTAATGGTAACATTAAATTATTAAAACTAAATCAATTGACTAACATTCTTCAAAGTAATGATTTATGGGCTAATGAACAGCACACACACACACCAACACACAAATATATCAACAAATTTCAATGGAACTCATTGGATTTCATATGGAGAAAGTAGAAGTTTAGATCCCACTGAAAATCCAACAAACATAACAGTTTTCAGGACTTCAAGATTTGGGGGACTACAACATTTCCATTCAGTTCTGTCATGTATGAGGGGATGGAATTAACATTTAATCAAGGGAATCAAGCCCGCTATATACCTAGATGATGGAGGCAGTGATTGTTGAACTCCTCTATCATGACCTTAGTAAAAATGTACCCATCTCTCAAACAAAATCTCATTTTGACATGTTAAGATTTTTCAATATTTTCTTCATCATTAATGGTGAGAGGATAATATTGATGATGAGGGTTCAGGATTAAGTATCAATTTTGATGTATCATTTTTCATTTGGCATCCACTACATCATATATATTTGTGCTTTCTCCATGTTTATGTGTCAATGTGTTTATCTAATGTTGTTGTTGCTTTATATGTTTAAAATTTTGAAAAAATGAATATATTTTATACTTTGTAATGTTTGTTGTGGTTTTTTATTTTTTAATTGTTTTGTTGATGTTTCCAAAAATATGTTTTCAAAACCCTCGCCAATTTTTGGACAATGTCAATGTATTCAACAATTATTTTATGTCATGCTTTTAGGTTTTCTAAGGCCAACCTAGTTAACTCAATATAGGCCCCATTGCCCATCATTGGATAAAGCACCCCATGCACAACTCTTATTTGTATTTTCACATAATGTGCTCATTTATTTATTATTAAACAAGTGATTTATCTTAAGGTCACCATGAATAATTGAAATTTATTGTTCTTGGTTTGATCTATCATGTGATTAAGTTCTTTCTATCTAGCACACATGTGTAAGGGTTTATTTCTCTCTGTAAAGTTGTGCATCTCTTGGTTTCCTTGGTGATATCTCTCTCTTCAATGCAGAATTTGGGTTGGTTTTGGTTCTGTTAGATACTCTTGCTAACACTGTGAATCTCAACATAGTACTAGAGAAACTGTAAGCCTCTCCCACACAATTTAATAGTTTTTTTTAACACCAGCGCATCATTCTAGAGTTTCTTAGGGTTTAAAATTATCTTTTACAATCAATGCACTCTCCTCTTTTTGCTGTAGATTTTTTTTCCTAAAAATTTTGGTACCTCTTCTTTCTTGGATCTATTAAGCCAATTTTTTTATGCACATGGACATGGCTTCTTTGTTTGGTATTTATTTAAACCTAATGGACTTAAAATAACCTATCACTCGATTGAATGGGACTAATTATCATGTTTGGGCAAACAAAATGACTCTCATTATTAAAAATAAGGATCTGTGGACGTATCTAGAAAAAACTCTTCCTTTAGCCAACAATGAGCAAAGACCTCATAAGAAATTAAAAATTTTGAATCTATCAAGCCAATCATCGAAAATATTGAGCCAAATATGATTCATCACACAAATAATAATAAAAGTGCAAAGGAAAACTTAGGTGCCTTCAAGAATCTCATTGGAGATGTCAGTACTGCTCAAATAAACACAATATTTCCAATCTCAAGATGGGTGACTTTGAAAGCATTGAGTTTATTGTGATGTAGAAAAATTCAAGGTTAACAACATCATATTAGAGGAAAGGAAAAAACAGATTCAAAATAAGTATTTTTTTTAATAATACCTCTTCAACATTCAAATCATTTGTTATAATCTATAGTACCCCACTAATTTTAAAGGGATATATAAATCCACTTGAGGTAATTTTAGCTAATCGTATTCAACATAAATTTACATAGAGGAATAAAGAAATTTTCCCTATTTTTTTCATTCACAAAGATTACACTGAAAACATAGAGAAAACTAACTAAATATCGAGTAAATATACACTATTCCCTAATACAAACGTCTACAATGTCACATTCTTCCTCTCCTCTACTATATTATGTCTCCATTGCACCTGCTTGGCTTGGAACAAAAATCTAATCTGATAGGAAAATAACTCCTATATATCGTTGTGGATATGGTTTTGACTCCCTCTCTTATAATTAGCATAGGTTTTTGGAGCCTCTAAAATCTTCATGGAAACTAATATGTGGCTAGCTCTAGATATGAATAATAGCAGCTAGCTTGGATTCTAATTAGTTTCGTGATGGTTAAAGCAATAGTTAACTTATCAGAAACACTACTTCCTCATACATAATTTGTTTTTTGTTTTCTTTAGCACATTTAAAAACTCCTAAGAAGACGAACAACATAAAAATGAGTGGCTCCCAAAGATTATTCCACCTTTGATGTGAACCAAAGTAATAAACAAGATAAAGCTACACTTTATCCTAGAGGCCTATTAAAAGAAATGTGACCATTCCAGCATGAGACTATATATATAAAGCATAATAATGTTTTAAGCAAATGGCGGGCTAGGAAACCATGAATATCACCTACACGCATAACTCATAAAAAGGATTTTGTTTCTCATTGGGTTGGGTGGATTTTATAAATCAACTAGAAAAACGACAAATTTTCTTAAAACATAGACAATATGATAGAAAAAAATCCAGAAAGGAACATCATTGAAGTGTGAAATGAACTAACCCATATGGTAGTTTAAAAATAAAAATCAAAATCAAAAGCTTTGAAGCCGGGAAAAAGAATATTAATGTCTATGGAAAATGATTTGGTGCATGAAAACCAAAGTTACCAGACTCATAATCGAAAATAAATTGGTGAGGCAAAAAAGAAAAGAGTTTTAATCGGATCCGAAAAATTCGAGAATAAATCGATGAATACAATAAATAAAGATATACACATATATTGAATTTAAAAAACATTTTTCATTTATATTCAATAAATCCATGTATAAAAAATGCATAATATCAATAAATGTCCAAAAAATCATGAGGCCAATGTGTATACTTTAATTATAAAATATATTTAGTATTGGAAAACATTAAAAAACAAGTACAAATATTAAAACGAGAGGAGGAACATCAATTTTTTGTCAACTAACACCATGAACCTACTAAAATATTACTTCGGGTTATAGTAGAATGAATTCTAAACTAGGTTAAGTTGGATTGGTAGAGTTTTATACCCATTGGTAGATCACTTATACACTCGATGATGAAAAATGAATTTAAGGAATTATTTCATTATTATAGGTCCTTGTAAAGTTCCAACATTCTCCAACAATTTTCTTTTATTCAAAACGATAAAGAACTTTAACATACCACATCCAATTTATTTTAATCAAAATGATATTTTTAAAGTAAAATAATGTTACACGACCATAAGGAAGTAGCCCCAAATATGTACATATACCATCCAAGTCAATAGCTACTGTCATGAGCACTGGGGAAAGTTGTTTGCATTTGATAAGTGGACCTGTAGTTCATTTAAGTGACTCTTTGGGTGGGGGAAGGGCGGAGTGTCTGGACCCAAGGCATAGAAAACCTAGAAAACAGCGTAGTCTAGTAAGATGAGTGATTCAACCAATGCTAAAGTAATTTCCTGATACATAAAGCCAACTGCCTAATACTATATACATAAAGTCGACCAACAAAACCCATCATGACCTTGACGAATTAGAGAAAGGGTTTTGGTTTATCGAAGCTGAAGCATGAGTAGTGACGGGAGAACATAACAATGGCATTGTTTGATCCATGACACCACTGGCTAAGAAGACAACAAGAAGAAATAAAGAAAACTCCAAGTGCGGCGAGCAATAACAAGAAGTGAAAGTGGAACAACAAAATAAAACCCTACGGACTTTTAACCTAAGAATCTAATTAGCTCATTGATTCCTCTACTAATAGCCAAAATCACAAGTCAAACTCTCATTGACCACCAATAAAACTCGGTCAACACAAGTTTGACTCACCAATATTTAGATCGGCTCATTTGTTTGAAGAGCAGAGTTGGAATCGTGAGTTCTCGTGAGTGATCGGAGACTCCTGTCACAATGATGCAAACAAAGAATCATCTTTCCAAAGCTACAAATTATGAGAGGGGCATTGGGTTCAAGGCCATAAATGAATAAACCCCAAACTAAAAACAAAACAACCAATTAATTCTCTAATATTCAAAACAAATCCTTAATGCTATTTACTTTACCGATCATATGAACCTTAATGTCATTTTTTTTTCACATAGGAATTAGACATTTATGAAATTATTGAAATGCATATCACAATCGATGCATATATATATTTTGTGTCTGAAAATGAAAAGAACATGAAAACAATTAGACCATGGTACCATAAATTTAATGATTTACTCCTAGCACTACTCATTTACTTCATTCATAATAAATAATATTCCAAAGGAGCACATATCATACATAGGCACTGGAGTTATTGAATGGGAGTGAAATAAACTCTATTATGAATTGCAATTTATAACTAAGTAAAGAATAAAATTTGTATTTGCGAATACCCAAAAATGATGATGATTATAAAGGCCTTACCTCTCAATTATGATATCACTACGTAACGAAAGGTCTTGAAGGGAAAATGGGGGGATTCTTTTAGAGTAGTGACAAATGGAACTTATCAATTTTTTCTTTCCATTTTTTTCGATTTTGGAGCTAGTAAAAATGGTTCAAGCTTCAGATATAACCTCTTACTTATTAGATACAAGTATTATAGCGACATTTCTATTGTTCTCATAAGATGGTGCAAAAAAATTATCAAGCGCAAAACCTTAAGATGGATTAATTTTTGTGGTATCTAGAGGATTAAATAATAATATTAGTAAAAAGAAAATAACTCCTAATTCGAGTAAAACTCAACTTCATGTAAAATTTATGTTTTCATGTTAGAATTTTTTAGAATTCCAACAATTAATGCAAGAATTTCCATGAAATTTTGTTCAATATTAGGAAAATTATGAGCCTCTTACAAATTTGGACCCCGATTTGGAGTTACTGGTCCTAAATCCATACATATATGCATGCTCACAATGACGAAATGTTTATCTGTCCCACTCAAGTTCACATTATCATTAACTGAATTCATGTGAATAATATGAGAGGGATCATGAGGCTTCATCTAAGGATTCCCAAAGTCTCCAACCTTCCCGACCAACAAATAATGTGAATGATGAATAATTCATCCAAGGGAATATTGGAAAAGAAAAATAGAAGAAATGGTTAAATGATGAAACATGTTACATTTGAAATGGTTTATAATTGATGTCACAAGTGTCTCTTCCAACATATAAAAACAATGATCCAAGTCATATTTTCAAACAACACCAATTAATCCAATACAAATCACCAAAGCCACGTGCCTTAGGTCACTTACTTCAAAACGCATAAAGGGAATGGAATGAAATTTTTTTTTATATATATTCAACTGCTACATCTCTCAAATAGTCTTTACTCACAGGATACAACTCAATTAACTATGTTGAATCAGCAGCATGCCTTACCGTGAAAGTTCCTTGAGTGCCAGGTTTTGAAACAATTTCTAATGCTTGCAATGTATTTTTATGTTTTACATTTAAATTCTTAAGTTTATTTGTGTTAGATGTTATTTATTTCCGAGATGCGGTAACAAATACGTTACTAGGACCATAGGGAGGATTTTTCCACTAACATTCATCATGCTTTTGTGCAGCTTTTGCTTTCTTAATGAGCTGCATAAATAAGCATAGTTGGCTTTGCCACTATATGTATCAATACATAAGGTATTATATTTTAGTTCAGAGTAATTGATCATTTTTCAGTGTTGGAAAGTGTAACTAGGTTTGGTTTTCATAACTAACTATGTAATTATGAATTTATGCAATGGAGAAGATAAAGTTAATAAAATGTATTTTTGTAATGCTTGTCTCATGGGTTTCATGAGAAATAAGTTTTATTATAGGTCAAAGACTTATCCTTCATGTATTTAGGGTTTGTCATCTTGTCATAAATTAGAGACATGTATATGAATAATTTTTACACTTGTAAAGAAAAATTATTGATGTATTTGTATGCTCCAAGACCTTGTAAAATATGCTCCACAAAGTTCACTTGAAATATGCTAGAACTCTCCTTGATAATTTCAATATATTCTCAGATTGATATGTCGGCCTAGAGAAGGGAAATAGTCCCTATATATAAGAGTTCTCTGCGGTTTCATTTGGAGAGAACAACCTCAGAAAATTTTGCAATCTCAAGTGTGCAATACAGTGCGTAAGAGAGGTGAGATCAGTGAAGAAAGGAGGCTACAAAAGGTGTAAATAAGGAGGCAGCGAGAAGGTCACTATAGTTCATTCTTAGGTCTGAAAATATAACTCGCATATTTCGAAAAGGTTGAGGATGATTGCAGTGTGAAAGAGAGTTACCACAACGTTAAGGTAAGCTCGATCTGTGGGCTTAAGAGACACCCAAACAGTGTTGAAAGAAGGTTCAAGAAGGGAAGTCTAATAAGTCGACGTTGGGATCAAAGAAAAACAAAATAAGTACATTGGTTAGGGTTGTTGGAATAGAGTCTGAGCTTCTCTAAGGTGCAGTGCGGGACAGTGCTGAAAAGAAGGATATAAATAAGGAAGCCGAGAAGAGAAGTAAGAAATAGCGACAAGGGTCTTGGAGGTATAAAATTAAAGGGTTTCTGTCATGGTCATGGTATTAGTCAACTGAAAGTCTATAAGAAGAATTACTTGCGGGTTTTCCTCTCCAAGAGGGAGAGGTTTTTTCCTTGGCTCGAAGAGCCAAAATCTTGTGTCTTTTCTGTTTTGATAATTGACTTGATGAAATACCTAATAAGCTAATGAATGGAAGATCTAAGTGAGAGAAATAA
Organism: Pinus albicaulis; assembly: GCA_034641835.2. Lineage (NCBI taxonomy): Eukaryota > Viridiplantae > Streptophyta > Pinopsida > Pinales > Pinaceae > Pinus > Pinus albicaulis. Next base: position 951,936,281 of record CM076577.1, on the reverse strand, counting down.
GTTCACAGGTAATTATCAAGTAGAGAATTGAATTAAACTACGCCCTATAAAATTATCAACATGGTATTAGAGCTATGGTGCTAAAGTCAAAGGTAGGGCATGTAAGGGGCACTTAAGGACTAGTCTTTCTGATGGCACTTGTGAAAGGACAACGAGGAAAACAAGGAGTCAGCGAGGGCATGCCACTAAGATGAGATTGGATCATAGTCTTTGGATATCTCTATTATTATCCATGGTACTAAAGTTTCGGATCCCTATAAAAAGTCTTAATTTGCATCGACATAACAATAGTGATCACAGGTGCATAAATATCAATGTATATCAGTGATCTCTGTACCATGGAAATGGCATATGTGATACAACAAACTCAATGATAAATATCTCTATGTCAAATTAGTAATGGAGATCTCAATATCAAAGCAATAATGAATATTTTGATGTCAAGGAAAAGTGAAGGATCTACATTAAAGTAGAAAAGTCCACCTCAAGAAGAAGTCTTGGGATTGTCAATCAAATCAAGGTAACTAGAAATCTTCACCAGCAAGAAGTATTGGATCCCAAATACCCTCATCAAGATGAAGAGATATTCAAAGCATGAAATTCCAAAGTATAGAGAATCATTTCTGATCTACATTTATTCACTACCAAAGAAGTTGACATATCCTAAAGGAAAGAAGGCATTATCATAAAGAAATCTCCTTATCATTACAGAAAGGACCTCGTACTTAAAGAAGACCATCCGAGGAAGCATCAATACATCTTATTCAATCACCATTAAAGTGACAAAGGTGAAGATATCATCTTCACATGTCAAGTAATTATTTTTCATTCTATAATCAAATTTGTTTAAAATGACTTTGTGATTGCAAGAAGGTCCATAAGCTGGTTGGGCCATAGAATTTTTCTTGCATAGACATAATCCTTGAAGGAAGTGAAGTCATTGATCATATCTATGGAAAAATGTCCAAAGGTCAAGAAATATCTGAATACATATAAAGGGATCAAAGAGCTCAAAATATTCTTATGAAATTAATCAAAGGCCCTCTCATCCCTATGTAGCAGAAGTGGAGACATCAAATAAATATATGATAAGCTAAAAGATATATTCTCTAAAGATGCAGTAAATAAGGTCATATAGAATCTCAAATGTGAGATCTTATTATAATGGGAAAGGTAACAAATGGCCATGGGTCTAGAAAGTTACCTTATCTAATAAATTGTGACTTCTATGCTAGATAGTAGAAGACAAGTTGAGGGTAAGAATATTGAAAGGTAAAGGACTGAGACATTACAAGAATAAAACTCATATCACTGGAAAGGATGGAGGAATTTGAGGAAAATAATTTTAGAGAAAGAGGGAGTAAGATACCTTTACAATGGTTAAGATATTCTCCCTCGGAAAAGGTCTTGTCATGACTCCTAAATACTGTATAGGATACGCCTACAATAAATAATAAGATACAGTGTGACATCATGAAAGAATTAGAAGAAAGAGGACAAGAGGAAAAAAATTCATGGCAATCAAATATGAAATATATAGCTCTTGGTAGCCTCATTAGAGGAGTCATCCAGGACAAGGCTCATCATACATCAAAAGGAAACATTTTGAAATATAATCACATTCAATATGCTCAAGATTCTCCGATGGAATCCTCCTCAAAGGATTCACCGATCTAGAGAGGAAGCAAGTGTTTCAATAGGAACTCCAACTTGTCGAGTTCATGGAATGATGGTATGATGACACAGATAAAGGGATTAAAGACACTCAATCAAGGAAGCTACTAAAAGAATACTAGATGACCTGAAGGTAAATGAGGTATGTATACTTGTTTTTAAAATTATAATTTCATTTCGTATGGTTGCAGGTAACATTGATCACTACTTCTATCCTACGAATCGTGATCAAATGAAAGGGATCTCCTCCTCTAAAAGGATGCCAAAAGGCATGATTTACACTAGATTAAATCACCATTATATGTCCCCATATGGAATAAGAGGTGATTGTACATGATTAAGGAACTGCACATTGTAAGTTCCTGGAAATGTAAGAAAATTTTGTTGAGAAAGCGATCATGAGAAGTACAACCAAGGAAAGAAGCAGTAAACATCCAAGGAAGCCAAGAAGACTTGACTAGAAAATATTCTGTGAAGATATGTAGACTCTGATAAAATTTTGGAAAATATGGAGACTCTTGACAATACATATCTTTAGTAGATTTTTCAATCTGTAAACAAAGGATGATGATGCCCACAAGAATATGTCATGGTGAAAAATTATTTAAATGTTCATATTTATAATTAATTAATATCTGATGAGCTTATAAAGGGATTCCAAAGGGAAGCATATGTCTTCCACAAGTTGATAACCATATGTCAGGATGAAAGATCCTTGAAATAAGTATAGTTCAAACGCATGCAACATGATATGAAGCTAGATCATTTGAGAAGATGGATGGATCACTTTATAATAGAAGACATGACTCTTGGATGAAAGTGATAGATGATATATTCCCTATGTATAGATCCCAAAGATGAAGACTCCTCAACAACAAATAATTTCATGAGATTGAAGGAAGAAGTTCTTCATGAGCAACTAGGTGTTTTCATCATTGCTACTACAGGTCTTTGGTTAGGACGCATCCTAGTAATAAGTTTCTTACATGGAATAAACTTGGTAATTCCTAAGTCGAGAAGGAGCTTAGGTACATTCCTTGTATAGGAATTAGTACATTCCTTTGTGGAATATGTCCTCCCTAGTTGAGAGGAAGAGATAGACACGTCATTCTGGTCTTCACCTAGAAAGACAAAATGAAGGATTGGATAATCATCTGGCATTTGATGCTCTTTTGGGATGTATTAGGGCATCCAAGAAAAGAGTAGTCGTGAAAGTACAAATATTCTTTTAGGACTGGGAATCCAACAGTAAGAATAGTCCTGATGGGCATATCCTGACTGAACCCAGGTGGGATATGATCCAAGAGAGATAATGATGAGGGTTTCTACTCATCATTGGCCTTGCCATCATTGTGGCTAAAAGATCTCATGGAGAGATAGAGTTGTTAGTCAAGGCCTTGCACTATGAAAATGTTGATTAATGTGATGTTATACAGATGGGATTACCAATCAGATTCTTCTTATGAGATTCTTAAGATCGAGAGTGACCATTTACCATTATGAATACCTCCTCTAGTTAAGAGGGAGTGTTGGAAAGTGTAACTAGGTTCAGTCTTCATAAATGACTATGTAAATATGAATTTATGTAATGGATAAGACAAACATAATAAAATGTATTTTTTTAATTCTTGTCTCATGGGTGTCATGAGCAAGAAGTTTCTATTGTAGTTCAAAGAGGTATTCTTGATGTCTTTAGGGGTTTTTAATATTGTCATAAATGTATAAATTAGAGTATGTATATGAAGAATTTTTACACATTTGAAGACAAATTATTGATGTATTTGTATGCTCCAAGACCTTGTCAAATATTCTCCCCAAATTTGTCTTGAAATATGCTAGAAGTACCCTTGATCATGTCGACCTATTCTCATATTGATATGTCGACCTAGAGAAGGGAAACAGTCCCTAAATATAAGAGTGCTTTGCGGTTTCATTTGGAGAGAGTGACCTCGGACAACTCTGCAATATCAAGTGTGAAATACATTGTGTAAGAGAGGTGAGATCAGCGAAGAAAGGAAGATACAAAAGGTGTGAAGAAGGAACCATCCAGAAGGTCACGACAATTTAGTATTGGGTATGCAACTATACCTCACATATTCAGAAAGGTGGAGGGTGATTGCAGTGTGAAAGAGGGCTACCACAGTGTTGAATTAAGCTCTATATTTGGGCTTAAGAGATACCTAAACAATGTGGGAAGAAGGGTCGAGAAGGGAATTCTAAGAAGTAAAGGTTGGGATCAAAGAAAAAGAAAAAAAAGTACATTGGTTAGGGTTGCTGGAATAGAGACCGGGATTTTCTAAGGTGTAGTGCAGGACAATGCTAAAAAGAAGGAAAGAAATAAGGATGCCAAGAAAATCAGTAAGAAATAGTGATAATGGTCTTGGAGGCATACAAGAGTCAAGGGTATGTGTCATGGTCATCGTACTAGTCAACTGAAATTCTATAAGAATAATTACTTACGAGTTTTCCTCTCCACGAGGGAGAGGTTTTGGCCTTGGCTTGAAGAGCGAAAATCTTGTGTCTTTTGTGTTTTGATAATTGACTTGATTAAATACCTAATAAGCTAATGAAGGTAAGATCTAAGTAAGAGAAATAAGTGCACAAGTAATTATCAAGTAGAGAATTGAATTAAACCATGCCCTATCAAATTCTCAACAGCCTGTGGATCTATATCAATTATCCATGTCTCTTTTTCTCCACTCCCTTCCTCACCTACAAATGGAATCCTTAGATTTAAACTAATACATGTATAGTTCGGCCTATTGTGAAGGACTGCAAGTGTGTTTTTGGGAAGCAGGATGGCCTACCAAGTATTGATAGTAGATCATTATTTAGAGGGATCCTCTAACATCTTCTATTGGAAAGGGAGGATCATGATAGTATTGGGGGATAATGGGGTGGGAGATTTGATCAAAAACATAATTCCACCACCGTAATATCCCCAATAATTGGCCCAACATAATAAGAATGACATCAAGTACAATTTGATACAAACTTGATAAAATTAAATTTTGATAAATATTTATTTTTAATTTTATCATGGAAAAAAAGTGATGGATTCACCTAAAAAAATGCACTTGTTATGTGTATTGTAGATGTGGATTTCAAAATCGAGATATGATGAGTCTGGACACTCAATTGTTCATAGGAAGTGCATCTAGAATTTTTTATGTTTGGTACTTCTGTCTAGGAGGAGAATTGGATGCATATGCCTTGGTAGTTTTAGGTTTGATGGAGGAATAACATTGTAAAGAGAGGATATATGTGTTTATTTATTCAATAACTTTCCTGGGTCGGTTTTGGGGCTTGGGTTGTTCATTGTGTTGGCTTTGTGAAATAATTTGAGCCTGTGCTAAAGGATTACATTGGAATCCTTACATTGGCCAAATTCAATTTGTGTAAGTATTTTCCATCCTATTGTGCTTGATTCATTATATTTTTTTTCATAAATTCATACAAATTGGGAAATTTTTAGCATGTGTGAAATGTCTCTGCATGATTGTGATCATTGTGAGAGGATGAGTTGTTACCATGTTGTTGAAAACTTGTTGCATGTTTTGTTTTTGAATTTCTTTGCAGGATGGTAGCTTTGAACAAAGTATTTACTTCTCACACTCTAATATTCCTAAAAATTACTTCACAAACTCTTTTTAATCAAATAAATGCATCCCAACTAAATGGGTGCATAGTCATTATCTCGAATTCATTTTTTATCAATTTGAAATATTGGCACAAAAAACTTAATGGAAAATAGGCCATCTTAGATACATATTAAGAGAATAATAAATGGATACAACAGCCATCAGATAAAATCAAAATAAATAGGATCTTGTGAGTCGTTGAAAGGATAGACACACCTATACTAAATCTAACAAGTTTCCTTGTGATAGAGATCAATGATAAGTACCTTGTTCCACTATAATTTCTATTTCATTTGGTAGCAAATGCCCATTAATGTGAACAACATAAGTTTTACCAATAGATCTGCCCACATCAAGTGTTCTTGTAAGGATCTGCCCAAAGATAGAATACAATGAGATTGATGCATTGCAAGAGAGAATTCTGGTGGACAGGCTAAAGTTGAACATACCTAGTCTCTTTAATTTGAAGAGATGTACATGTTTCAGGTATGGATTAATAACTTACTGAAACATTGGTTGTGTACCAGTCACCTATAAGAAAAGTTATATCACCATCAGGTGGAGGGAATAGAACACGGATCAGGGCCTTGCTAGCTACATTTAGTCCTCCAAAGCCCCGTGCAACTTTCTTCAAATACAATGATAGTAGCTACTTATTTGGTCCTTCACTAGGAACTTGCACATGCAGTTATTTCTTGGTGGTATGGGGTATTTTGTGCTAGGTACTCCATCTTGCCACAAATTTCTCCATTTTCCAGTGGCCTATGATCTTCTATAACATTTGGGGCCTCACTAGGAATGTGCATGTATTGTTTGTTGTGTTCTATAGAAACAATGTAGTTTGCAAGTGTAAATTAGTTTTGCATACTTTTAACAAACGATATTTTCAATGATAGACCGTAAGAGAAGGTCATCCCAACGAAACCTGCACCAGTTCAAATTGTTAGGAATGAACATATTATACATTAAAATATTCAATAAAAGCAGAAATCACCCACAATTGACATTTAGCTTCATTGTTCATAATAGGATTAAAGTTTCCCTATGGGAGTAGACCCATAGCAAGAGCATATGAGAAAAAAATATTTCATTTAACATCTCTAGATGTTGAATCAACCATTAAATGGCTCATAAACTATGGAAAATGGGGCTTGATTTTTTGTTGATAAGGTCTAAGTTCTTCTTCAAGAACTGATCCTCAAACCTCAAAGCCTTAATGGTCAGTGTTCTTACTATGGACTCGCCAAAATGATTTTCAATGGGTGATTTAGTTGTACCATTTAGACTCATCAATTTTTTAGCAAAAGAAAAATAGTCTTCTCAAATACCACTGCTCCTGAATTGTGCATCATCGGTATCTCAAGTAATACCTTAGTGATTCCGAATTTTCTTGTAGAGTTATATTTCTGGCTGAAGAAATGATTATTACCGGTCAGGTGAAAACATGAAAGGATTATCTTCCCTTTCATTCTTGAGTTTACCTTTCACCATTACGCAAAGCTCGTTCAGTTCGGATGTAGGATTTGGAATGAAATATAGGGCACTGAATTCACCCTCATTCTTCCTACCACGCTCCATAGAGGCCTTCCTCCTCATTTTTTTTAATGTAGTTACTGCTTCATAAGGCATGAATTAGGGCGCAAGTTTGGAAATCCATTAAACTCTCCATGTGATGGGACTCTCTTTGTATTAGTGGCTTTGAAATTAATGTTCATGGTTTTTATTTATCCTATTTTCAAATATGGTTATCATTTATTGTTTATTTTGAACAAAATTTGAATGTGTAATTTAATTTTGGGTGAACACGATAAAAATAATACTCCACTAAGTGTTGGAAAAATAAAACTTTTATGTGTAAATAGAGACAATCATGTTAGATACAAGGAAGGGATGATATTTATAGTAGAAAAAAATCCACAATAAGGGGTTTTCCAGGAGAAATTTGTGGAGAAATTTTAACAAGAACAGTAATAATAAAAGGTAAAAAGGATTATTAAGAGAAAAAAAGTGGTTGGTTGGTTTAATTAGTTATTATCAATTTTGTAGTATTTATTTAGTTCTTTATTTCAGCTACCTAGGTTCTAATTCCTAATTAGACATTTTTCCTATCTTTATAACACTGGAAAAGTAGAAGCCTCCAAGGAGTAGGACCACACCGCAAGTGTATATCCAAATGTCTTGACCATTCTTACTAAATCACGTGTTATTAGTATATACTAGAAGCATATTAGATATAATTTTGGGTTATAGTGGAAACCATTCCATTTCATCTTAAGTATAGCTCAAATCACTTTGATTAATTACTAGTGTTGGGTTTCTCTATGAACGTTTTCTAGAAGTAAAAAAGTACGTGGCTTTCAATCTAGAAGGGTATTTTCCCCAAGGAATGCGACCACCCCACAAGCATATTTAGCGATGCTTTGACCCTCGCTAAATCGTATGTTATTATTATAGACTTGCAACATATTGAATATACTCTTGGGTTACAATGGAAATCATTTCAATTCATCTCAAGTGTAGCTCAAGGCACTCTAATGATATATATATTATTCTTTCTATTTATCACAAGGATATTGACTATGTTAATATGTATTGTGGTTAATCATTTTAATAGCAAATTCTATGTTGGTTTAGTAGTGATTATATAAAAGTGTTATAATTTTAGCATTATAGATGGATTCATGGACCCCTTTAAGGGGGTTATTGAATCCATCTACCTAGATTTTAACATTTTAGATGAGGGTCTCTAAATTTTAACACTTCAAATGGACTCGAAGACCCATTTTTCTCTAAATTTAACACTGTAGATGGATTCAAAGAAGGGGGTCTTTGAATCCATTTGCAATGTTAAAATTTAGAGACAAAAGGGTATTCAGAATTTTAACACTAGATGGATTCAAAGACCCATTTATCTCTAAATTTTAACACTGTAGCTGGATTTAGAGACCCCTATAGTGAAATATAATACTTCAGTATCAAAATTGCAAATTTCTATTTCTAGAGTGACACAATTTAAAATTACTAACATAAATGCATAATTCATATACTTGTCATACTTATTATTTGGTCATATTTTTATTCTTGGACTATAATAGTCATTTACATTAATCTTTATTAATTTTTTCACTTATTATCTAGTCATATATTTTAATCTTGGACTAAATTAGTTATTTATTTTAGTCTCTTTTAGTTTAGTCACTTATTATTTAGTCATATATTTTATCCCTAGACTAAATTAGTCGTTTAAGTTAGTCATTTTTATTTTGGTCACTTAAAATTGCTCAAATTTAGTAGTAATTCACTTGAAATAATTGCGGTGACTAACTGTTTTAGTCACCTAGTCACTAATTTCATCATTTTCTACTAGTGAGATCGCCTTCATCAACGTTGGAGGATAAGACTCCACATGAGTTATGGACTGGTAAGAAGCCCTATCTTTCACATCTGAGGGTATTTGGATGTGATGCATATGTACATGTTTCAAAGGAGAAAAGAACCAAATTAGATAGCAAATCTGAAAGGTGCATATTTATTGGGTATAAGGATGGTTTAAAAGGTTATAAGCTTTGAAACCCAGAATCAAGGTTGTGGACAACCGAAATGTGGTGTTTAGAGAGGTGAAATATGTTGTTAAACATGAACTCTTAAAAAATAAACCTAAGAAGATAGAGTTTGAGCTAGAGGAAGAATCAGGCTCTACAACAAAACAAGATTTAGAAGAGGAAGAGCCACAAACTCCAACTTTGAGAATATCAATTCGAGAAAGAAGGCAGGTAGAAAGGTATATTCCATATGATTTCTGTTAAAATTTTGCTTTATCTATCACTCATGAGGCTTCCAGAACTATCAGGGAGGTAGTAGATTCAGAGGAAGGAAAACTCTGGAAGGAGGCCATTGTTGATGAAATGGCATCCTTCCAAAAAAGTGAGGCTTGGGATCTGGTGGAGTTGCCGGCTGGAAGGAGTTTTTACCTGGAAGGAAACCCATTAGAAGAAAATGGGTGTTTAAGAATAAGATTAATGTAGAAGGAAAGGTGGATAAATACAAAGCTTGGTTGGTAGAAAAAGGTTATTCCCATTTGTCGGGAATTGATTTTGGTCATATTTTTTCTCCCGTTACCAAGTTAACTTCTATTAGATTACCTTTATATGTTTTTTCTGCATTTGATTTTGAGGTAGAACAGATGGATGTGAAGACAACATTTCTTCATGAAGATATGGAAGAATAGATCTACATGAGGAAACCTAAAGGCTTTGTGGTGAGGGTTAATAAAGCACTGATATGCAAGTTAAAAAATACTTTTTATGGTTTAAAAAAGTAACCAAGGAGGCGATATCATAAATTTGATACATATATATGGGGACTTGGCTTCACCAAAATCTAAGCAGATCATTGTGTGTATCTTGAATTGATTGGTGACCGTGTTATTTATTTGGTCTTGTATGTGGATGATATGTTGTTGATTGGAAATGAAAAAGAAATTACCTAGGATTTGAAGACCCAATTTTCCTCCAAATTTGACATAAAGGATCTTGGTGCTGCAAACTGTATTTTGGGCATGGAAATTAACCGAGATCGGGCAAAGAGGAAGATCTGCTTAAACCAGAGGAAGTATGTCGAGACAATATTCCAGAGATTTAATATGCATGATAGTAAACCGGTGAAGGTTCCTATTTTTGTAGGTGTAAATTTATCTATTAAATAGTGTCCTAATACACACAAAGAGGAAGAGGACATGTCCCATTGTGTTAGTGTGTTTGGTGCACATATGTACGAAATCACACCAACTTAAGGGGTGTGGTTTTCCCTCTTAAGTTATTGTTCACGGGAAGAAAATATATGGAGTCAAGCAAGTTAGTGGAACATGCTAGAACATAAACATGCTAGATAGAGAAATAGCATGCATATTAAAACATAAAACTAAATCAAATAACACAAAAGCTATAAATAAAGTCAAACAACTTCAATAATCCAAATGCCAGTGCTTACGTCCCTTCTTATTGAGTGCTGGTAGGAAATGAGGATGAAACTTTAACCCACTTGCCAAGGGGCCCTTAGGACTTGGGGTTCTAAGTCCCGATGCAAGGATGTCTTTACTTCCAAGATGCCTAGGCGCAAAGTCTCCCTCTCTACTATGGTGGACTGGAGTTGTTGGATGCCAAACAACTGAGTCTCCTCTATATCTGCTCCGGATCACACACTGTTGGTATTTATTAGGGTGATTCTGGCCATCATAACAATGTGCTCTTAATTTTCTCATCTCTTGGTGGCCTTTTATAGGAAAATTCAAATCCTCCTTCCCTCTCTTGGTACGTTGTGGATGGTGACCCAAGAGAGGAGGGTGATTCCATTTTGTTCCACATTTATTCTATTGTGTGCTCCCTTGATGTCCTAAGGAGGCTTGGGTGGTTGTCCTTAGGTAGCCTCAAGTGTGGAATCAATATCCTGGAGTGTGATTTTGTGGTCCCGGAAAGTGACTTCCACCACTCCTAGGGTTGCATGGGTTTTGGGTCAAAACGCACGCAAGGGTGTGCTTATCGAAGGATTTTTCTCGCAAAAGGATGTTTGACTAGTTCAAATTTGATTTTTCCTCGGACCTTAGATATTTTTTAAACACTTTCAGATTCTCTAATGTCTCTCAGCCCTGTAAATCCTTCTACCTGTCATTAAATAATGTCATCTTTGCTTGTACAATTTTCCAGTGATAATAGTTGCCCCCTAATGTGTGAGGTCTAGGAAGAACTATATAGCCGAAATACATTCTAGTTTCTTTTTTGTGTACTGTGCGTAGAGAGAGGGAGAGAGAGAGACCTGCATGTAGCTCATAATTGGAGACACCCTGCACCAGTTCGAAGAACGACCATGTTGTAAGCAAATATAATACAATATATACAAATTTTCTATGAGGCGGGCATGTCCCATGCTTGTAATGTTGTGGCTAGCTAAACAAATCTATTTGATAGATCATTAGGGGAATTTTGAGGTCTAAAATGGGCCTCCTAAGAAAATTGTACAACAAAAATAAAATTTATAAGAACAAATAGGATTCAAAATGATGATGTCAACCATGGGTGATGATTCACCATTTTTGGAGTAAAAAAGTAAAAATATTAAAAAATAATAAATTAATAAAACTACTTTTTCAACTCGTATTTTCAACTTATCTCCCTAAGGTTTTACTGAAATTTCGAGCCAGAGTACTCATTTGATGCAAACTTTAATTCCTCATCCAATGAGTACCCATGTTGCATACTTTTGATGGACCCTGCTACACGAAAAATGAGAAATACATGAAAAAACTTGTTTGCAAACACGTTTTTCATGTATTTCTCATTTTTCATGTAGCACAGTCCATCAGAAGTATGCAAAATGGTACTCCTTGGATGAAAAATCGAATCATGCATCCAATGAGTGTTTCCACTCGAAATTTGAGTAAACCCATAGGGAGATAAGTTGAAAATACGAGTTGAAAAAATAGTTTTTCCTTTTTTCCCTCTAAAATTTGATGATGTAATCAAATATTATTTTATTATTTCCACTATTGTTTTATAATTTCCTTAGGAGGCCCATTTTAGACCTCAAAATTTCCCTAATGACATGTTCTATCTGTGTCACTAATATCGTGGTGATATTTTGGTTGATGACGACGACTGTTGACGCCCTTAGGGGCATTTTTTCTTTGACAATAGGTGGAATTTGGTACCCATATGTGTAAATTGGTATGGCATATAACTGCGCATTGTACGCTTAGGTACTAGTTGGGACCTTCCCGTGTAAGCATTGCTGAAAGAGACGCTTATGAAGGCACGGGTCTGCGACGAATTTGATCAAAATGCAATGGTTGTAAGGTACGATACCATCTTGACATGAAAGCTTATGTTGTAGTCGAATGTTAGGAGGATTGATAGCATCTATGGGCAATGATGTCTCCCACAGTGCCACCCAAGGATGTTTATTTTGTGGAGAGGGGTGATCCAAGGTACCGCTTCTTTTTTGGAAAATAGGTGTTGAAGTCGAAAAAAAGGAAGCTGCAACCAAACAAGAGGGTCACTAATTCAGGGGATTAGAATCTTGGATGTGATGGGTTTAACACAGGCATGATGGTGAGGGATGACTGAAAATTTTATGATGGGGATTCTGTGACCCAAGGTCGAAGTATAAAAAAAATCTTGGTGATAGTCATAACTATTTCTGGTGGGGAAATACCTGGGCTTGGTAGGACTTTCAGGGTGGGTATAAACTGGTTATGAATTTCATGGTGGCTTTTGTGTGAGGGTGTGATGCTCTTACCAAGGGTGACTAGGGACTGCTGCCATGGGAGAACAAATGAATGAGTGGGTGGTGGATATAGTGCGTCGTTTGCTGTCTTTGTACACTTACCAAAAGAATAAAATAATGGGGTTTGGTTTGTACAAAACATAGTGACGGGTGTCCCAAAACATGAGAGTGTTTGCTCCCTGATGATGTAAGGAAGGTGTTTTGCTGAGGGTGGTGGCCCCATTATTTGGTCTCATATGTGAGGTCGATGAAGCAGATGGAAAAATGTCACAAATGGGTTATGTTGATGGAGGTATGGTAGGCCAAATGCAAGGCGCGGTAGTGCACTTTCAATCTGCTTCCACAACCTGGTCTTCTAGGAAAGGGGTTTTATTTTGTATGGTAAAACTTGACCTTATGCATGGTGGATGAATAGGCATGAGGTGCTTCTTGGACTATAGAAGTATGGCCATGGCGTTACTATTTTTGTGATAAATGGTGTTAGCTTTGGGTGACGAGTGCCATGGAGGGGAGGCTCTACCGACCAACAAGGATGCTTATCATGTGCAGGGTGAGGTGATGATAAACACGGTCGAATATGTGGAACCTATGGCTAATTTCTGATGGAGAAATGATGTCAGGATATGCAGAGTTTTCTGGGACTCTATCATGCTAGGGGTAGAATGATACCTGCTCTCGAATTTTCAGTGGATGGAGTTGTAGATGGTTTGTGTGCTTTCCTGCAAAAAAAACTACCTCAAGTGAAAGCATCTTCTTTATAAAATATTGTTGAAATACATGAGCTTTATAAAAGAAGATGAGAGAGGGAATACCTATCGCCGCTGAAAAAATATCTTTTCAGGAGTGTGAATGTTTGGCATCACCTCTATTCATTATGGAGTGTTTATCATAGTGCTACTTTCGGTTCAGAGAACAGACCTTGTGAGCTCTCGTTATGGTCCTCCAAAGTTTTTGAAAAGGGCGATGTATAGGTGAACATGGACCTAATTCAATTCATTTGTGCTTGTTGAGTTTTTGAGAGGTCAGAGGCTTCTGCGGAGCAGTTCTTTTTGTTACGGTCAGACTGAGCATGAGGGATTAGTGATATCATGCCCAGATAACCTCCATGATGTCTTGCACTTTAATTTTTCTAGTATGAGGGTGTCGGTGTTTGTACAAAACTTGTTTGTATGGATTCTGAGCAATTTTTACCCTAGATTTCGTGGGCGATCAGGGTAAGATCACGCCTTCAGCATGTGATTTTTAGGGTTTTGCATGCCTTAGGCGTGCTTTTCTCATCTTTTGGTGCGCCTTTTGCATTCCTGTGAGAAATACAGGTGCTCCTTCAGTGTGCATGTCTGAGGGATAGATGCGCAAAAGGTCGAGGTAGTTTTTTGTCCAAATTTTGGGATATTTTATCTATTTTTTGATGTTTTTATGCTGCTGATCGGTTCCTGTTTAGATGACAGGATGTTGTGGAGGGAGAGGGATTGGCCTGATCTCTGTACTGAATTAGCCACTGACGGTCAGGCATGCCAGCAACTGGTGCAATGGGGTCTTCTGAAGTTTGTTGAGAATGACCTTCTTCAGTCACAGAACCGATTGCTGTGTTACTTGATCGAGCATTGGAACAAGCGGTGCAATGTGTTTTTGCTACGTGGGTCTGACCTTGCTATCTGTCCTGAGACAAATATATACTCTGTGACCAGGCTACTGCCTCAGGGTGAGGTGTTGTGGTATCCACACCCTTTTGGGAGTGTGGATTTTGAGAGGTTCCAGGTGCATCCTTGTGGCTGGGCACCCGTTACGGAGGGGTGCATAGCCATTTCCTCAGTGATAGACTTGGACGAGCGGTGTGCTTTGGAGGCTATCATGTGACTTGCAGGGTCTTTGGCTCTACATTGTGCGTCGGGCCCACAGGTTGGAGTCTTGCATTGAATGAGGGCCAATCACTTTTCTGATTTCACCCACTTCTGCTATGACGGGATGGTGGCACAAATTTACAAGATCCACGATGGATCAAAATTGTTTACGTAAGCTAGTATTATATGCAGCATCATGTACGAGAGGGTGGTTTTGTTGAGACCAATGGTGGTGGTGCCTACTGGGGGGCCACGGGAGCCTCGCATGAGGAGGTGGGCTCCTGTGATGGTGCAGGGAGGTGGTGGTATGGTGGGGCGTTACTAGAATGCTACAACGAAGGCATGGTTTGAGGCCAACCCCCATATGTTTCTACCATTCCCATATGCAAGGATGGACTTTCGGGGGGATCTAGAGATGGGTCTCCCTCCTGGCTACGTTTGGGGGCCAGCAGGTATGTTTTTATGTTTTCTGCATTTATTTGAGTATATATTTTTTTATGTGTTTTTATGGTGACACTATCATAGTTTTGGTTATTCTTGCAGATGTTGGTGAGGTTGGTCATCCCATGACTTGATAGGTCAACCATGGTCCTCTTAGGAGACATCGAGGAGTTCATGGGGGGCTACGAGGAGATTCTGCACAGCCTCAGCATGGTGGACCTGGTGGTGGGACTAGCCCTTCAGGAGAGGGTAGCAGCTCGGCTGTTGTAGAGGCTGCGGCCAAGTGAGCTCATGCTGATCCATAGGTGACGCGTGTTGATGTGGCGAATGCTCACATTACTGAGTTGAACACGCGGGTGTCAGTTCTGGAGGATGCCTGTGATCAGGTGGAATGCTTGACCCAGGGGATTCCTTCTCGAGGCTTTCTGGATGACCTCAAGAATGTTTGGCTGGAGACGCTAATGGCCCGGGAGAGGGACTATCGGCCTGTTTTACGTTGGGTGGTAGTCCCAGTTTTGACGGTGGCTTCAGTAGTGGTACCAGGAGCGGTAGTGGGTCCAGGTGCCCCACCTAAGGGAGCACCACCCTAGAGTATTTTTGTACACGGGGAAAGCACCCACTATGAGGATGCTTCCCCAATTTTTTGACGACTTTTTGTGTATCTTTGGGCTGACCAATGGGTCAGAGACATTATTTTTGTACTCGGACACATACACTATGATATATATATGAGAGATATTTTTTGCGGCTCTACATGGTGTGTTTATGGATTTATGTTACGCTGATGGATATCTATGTTTTCTATGATTTTTGTATTTTGTGTATGATGGTTTATTCGAGATGCATTCCAGTTTAGAATATTGTTAGCTATGCAATCAGCTTTTTGGTTTTCACTTCTAGATACATGCGTAAACGTAATGTAATCAAATGGCCTACTTAATCTTTTTGCACGCTAATATATTGTAAATAGATGTGAATCTCTTATGTCAAATGTTTGGTTTGACTGTGACACTACTATCTAGGAATCGACGTAGACATGCATATGGCGTATACCCTAATGGAGGGCATCACACATAAGTCCGATGATGGCGTCATATTCTACCTAATTATTTGTTGTTGAATCAATACACACATTGTTGGTGTAGATTGGTGATCGGTCAAGGTGATAGATGACCCAGGAAGCTGCTGCTAAACTTTGAGACCATCGTGATGCTCCATCGGCGAATCGGAAGTAAGGTTCGAGTTGGTAATCCATTGTGACACTCGCGCGCATTTTGTAAAAAGTAATTTGGTCAAAAAAAATTAAAATGGTTGGTTTTGTGCACATTGACTCTAGGGTAGGGCCTGCTTGGCCCTTATGGGTAGAACTTCTTGAGGTAAAAGTCATTGATGGGGTTGCTAAGGCATGTCTCGTTCGGTTCCGTCAAGATGTATGCCCCCTGGCAGAGGCAATGTTTTACGATGTAGGGTCCTTTCCACAAGGTTTCGAAATTTCCTGGCCCTAGGGCTTCTTCTGTGACATCATAGAGGAGGACTAGTTCTCCCTCGATGAATGAGTGAGGGTTGATGTGGCGGTCAAATGATGATTTTACCCTTTTCTTGTGGGCCTCGTTGTGTTGAGGAGACTATTTTCGACTTTCTTTGACAATCTCTAGTTGTACTAGGTGTTGTTCTAGAGGTTGGGTATCATCGAGGAGATTGATGGCGGCATGTAGATTCGGGATCTCGCGTTCTATGGGAATCACGGCTTCGAACCTATATACCAACTGGAAGGGAGTGAAACTAGTGGACGTCTTCACAGTCGTGTGGTATGGCCATAGGGCAGAAAAGAGCATATGGTGCTAGTTGGTTTTATGGTTATTCACCATGCATTGTAACATCGTTTTGAGGACTTTGTTTACAGCTTCTACCTGACCGTTGGATTGAGGGTAGTATGGTGAAGCAAATTCATGGGTGAATCTGAGGAGGTGAGATAGCTCCTCGAAAAATTTATTCTCGTAGTGCTTCCCATGGTTGGAGACTAACTCTTCGGGAATGCTGAACCGGGCGATCATGTGGTTAAAAAAAAATTGATCAGCAGTTTCTGCAGTGTTGTCATATGTGGGCATGGCCTCTACCCACTTGGTGAAATAATAGACAGCTACTATGATATATTTATGGTTTCTAAATGATGTGGGGTTGCAATTCATGAAGTCGATTCCCCATTTACAAAAGGAGTTGACGACGATGACAAGGTGTATAGGAGTGGGGGGGCGCTCTTGCTTAGGAGCAAAGCACTGGAATCGCTCTCATCTATTGGCTACTGTAATGCAGTCGCAAAACAGGGAGGGCCAAAAATATCCTTCCTGTAGGAATTTTTGGGTGGTGGCCATTCTAGATAGGTGGCCGCCGCAAGCGCCTCTGTGGCAGTCATTGAGGGCTTGTTCCACTTGGTCGTGAGTGAGGCTTCGATGTAAAATGGTGTCGATGCCATGTCGGTACAAGACATCGCCTATGAGGAGATATCGGGGGGCCTGTTGGCGTATGCACCGACGGTCGTCTCAAGTGAGATGAGGTCTGAAATTTTTAGTTCGTAGCAAGAGGAGAATGTATCCATACCAAGGGTCATCAGTTGCTACGAAGAAGAGATGTTCATATGGTAGCGAATCTTTTACTAGTGATCCCTTGGTATCCCTTGGGAGGCCCATAATGAACTCTGCTAAGGTAAGCACCTTTTTGCTTTTAGGGGAGAAAAAATGTAAGTCATATTCTTGGAGAATGACTATCCAGCGGGCATACTTATGGTTCATTAAGCAACGTGTGAGCAGGTATTTGATGTGATTAATATATGCGATGACCATAGTGGTTTTTAAGATGATGTAGTGGCAAAGATTTTGAACTGCATGTATTAGTGCTAGGGAAGTATTTTCTTATGGCTCATATCTTAATGATGGGCCCAATAAGATTTTACTAACGTAATAAATTATGTGCTCCTTCCCATCTAGGCCTTCCTGGGTCAAAACTCTGGCTAAGGTGGACTTGGAGGTTGATAGATACAGGATGTAATCTCTATCATAGTCTGGGGATTGATGAGTGGTGTTGAAGATAATGCTTCACTCACCATATCAAATGTTTTTTGGGCATGATCATCCCATTTGAATGGGATGTCCTGTCGAAGGAGGTGCAAGAACCCTTGAGCGCACGTGGCATAATCCGAGGTGAAGCATCTCAGAAAATTGGCCTTCCCATGCAGGCTTTGCAGTTGCTTGAGGGTTTGAGGTGGAGGTACCTCATTGATAGCTTGAACCTTGAGGGGTCCCACATGAATCCCTTGTTGGGACACAATAAAACCTAAGAGTATACCTGTTGTGACGCAAAAGACACACTTGATGGGGTTCAAGCGTAGGTTGTATTGATGGCATCGTTGGAATACCAATCGCAGATCATCGAGATGGTCTGAGCACTTCTTGGAGTAGATGGTTAGGTCATCCAAGTAGGTGAGGACAAGTTGTGCCAAGTCATGAAATATATAATTCATGGCCCTTTGGAAGGTGGCTCCAACATTTTTTAGGTCGAATGGCATTACCTTATATGCAAATGTGCCCTAGGGGTTGGTGAATGTTGTTTTGTATCGATGTGTATGGCAGATTTGAATTTGGTTGTAACCAGAGAATCTATCCATGAAGTAGAGAGCCTCGTGTCCCGAAAAAGCATCGATGACCTCATCGATGAATGGGGTGGGATAATTGTCCTTGGGACAAGCTTTGTTCAAATCCCAAAAATCGATGCAAACGCGTATAGTGCCCTATTTTTTGATAACGGGAATAGGGTTGGAAACCCAAGATGTGTAAGTGATGGGGTAGATAAACCTGGCTTTGTGAAGCTTATCGATTTCTTTTTTTATTGCCTCTTCCTTTTATGGGTGTAGTTGACGTTGTTTCTGGCGAATTGGAGGTATTTCAGGCCAAGTGTTAATATGGTGCTCTATGATGGTGGGACTAAGCCTAGGAATTTGTGAGTAGTCCCATGCGAAGATATCTCAATACTCTTGTAGCAATTGGGTATAAGAGGCTATTTCTTCTAGAGAGCATGCTGCCCCTAGTGATATTTCTTTGACCTTTGCAGGATTTTGGGATATGTTCACCTTGACAGTAGGTGAGATGTTTGACATATTTCCTTCCTTGAATGCATCGGGCATTGGGATGGGATTTTTGAACCAATCAACTTTTCCTGATGGGATGAAATATTTTGATTCGATTGCATAGATCTCTTGTTCTTTTGTCTTGTCAGGACTGAATGTGTGCTTGGGGAGAAAAAGTGAACAGTGATACATTGCATACCATTGATAATCTGGCTCCGTCACTACCTCTACGATGTCCTCATCCAAATGAAATAGGGACCTTAAGGGGGATTGATCTTGTGCAAGGTTATACTAAATAGGTTCAATCCTCACGGAGCTAGTTAAGAGACACCAGAAGGATTCCATTGTCAATGTGGTCGAACCAGATGTGGTCAATAGAGTGTAGACAGATTGGGTCTGCACCGTCCTATGTACATCTACTCTTGTAGTTGTAGCTGACTCGACACCTATGGCAGATGATCAGACAGCTCGAGTAATAGTTTTGATACATGATGATATGAATCATATATGGTGTATTGTATTGTCGGCATTTGGTGGGGGAAGAATCTCCATGATGGGAGTTTGCATAAGCGCAAGGATGGGTTCCCCGCTAGGATGGTCAATTTCCTGTTGGTGGAAATTGTGCCTAGTGCAAAGGTGCCTGAATTTTTCCATTAGCAAGCATACCTATGGTTCGTGGTTTTGGCCAGTGCAAATGGTGCATGGTACCACTATGCCAAATGAGTATATTGTATGGGAATCAAAACTACTCTTTGTCCCAAATTTGGATGCTTCGAAAGGATATGTGGTAGAAGATGAGATCTTCTGCTTCCATTTCCGTGTCGTTGGCTTGGGTGTGCCTAACTCTTGTGGGGAGTGTGGACTTAACGTTGCTCTTTCTGCTCTTAGCTTGGGGAGATGCTCGTATTTAATTTTATGGTTAAAGTGTGAGAAAATCTGGCAATAGGTACGCGTGATCTTCTCTTGGTTGGAGATAAATCTCTGTGGTAGAGAAGAGACTGTGTGAAAACTGCTTACGAGGGGCTTCAGTTCTTTGCACTAATTGACCCAGTGGTTGCTCAAGTCACATAGTCTGCATGTTATCCTAGGTTTGGCCTGGGTCATGCTTGGTTGGTGCGTCGTCCCAGTTTTCCCATCACGCCTGTGTGGGTGTGTGGTCACTGGCCTAGGGGTGATGTACTTTTTATATCGTTTGAGGAGATTTTCCAGTTTTTTCTCTATTGTATGAATCATATCAATGAGAGGACGAACTCGCGAGATATTGGTACAGCGCTATCCACAGTGATTGCCCTGACATACTGGGGAAAATAGCCTTGATATGGGGGTGCCATCATGATCAGTTTTTTATCTGGCAAGGTACCAGTGTCATAATGCTGCTAAATCAGGGAAAGTGGCGACCACATGATTGGGAATTTTAGATAACGCACATTTTGGTCTTCTCTGTAGAGATCAGTTGGGGGTAACTAGGGGTTCCCTGATTGGTCACTTTTCAGCTAACAAGAATAGGATGGATCTGATCGTCACATCCTCTTGGGTTGTCGAGTTGTTCATGGCTTCCAATTTCGTGCCATATTATTAGGAGAGGCAGACTATAGTTGAGCACATACAGGCTCATGTTGCGTGAAATCTAGGTATGTAGTGACAATGACACTCTAGGTGATTGTCGCCACATATCTAACATGAATAAAGGATGTCCATGTTATTGTGATACATGAACATTTCCAGAGTTGGGAAATCAATGATGAAATGATCGAGCTCATCGCAGAGTACACAGCTCTCGATGCGAGGATGGGGCATGACTGGGAGTCTTTTTGGTGCCTGTCGTTCCTCCTGTACATACGAGATGGTACGAGGTTCATCTCCAGATGACTAGGTGGAAGTATCCTCTTGATAGGATTGGTCGATGGCGTGTAAGGTGTCCCTATATCGTGGGATATCTAGGTAATGATGGGTATAGTGCCCATAATTGCTACAAATACCGCATGCGTGATTGGTATGCAATGATTTTCCTTTACCTTCAGTGCCAAGTTCCTTTTTCAGGGACCGTGCACTTTCAATTTTTACCTCAAAGCCAAGGAGCAGTTTTAGTTCATCCAGCTCTGGGAAAATATGGGTAGGGTGACCTACTATGTCACATATGGAGCAACCTGGTGATTCTCGTTGTACGACAGGATTTTCCAATCTCTTTCCTCTCTTGGTTTTCTTAGTCGAAATCATCAGTTTTGCAATGGGAATTTCCTTTGTAGGGATGTTTTCGACAGTTTCCTGTATGGGTGGGGCCTCCTCGAGACTGAGGGGCTTTAACCCTGTGGCAATGATGTGTGTGGCTCCTATCGTAGTAGAAGGAATGAGATACCAAATTGGTATTATGAAAGAGATGTTTGGTAACACCACTGTTGCCAAAACCTACTAGGATACGAAACCAACTGGGGGGTAGAGGAAAGGGGTTTGGGAAGCGATGTAGGCTAGAGAGGTTGCCATGGCTGAGGACTCAGTGTCATTACTACTTGTGTCCGTGTCCTAACTCGCTTTGGTGCTTCACGTGGACATCATGCACACCGGAGCTCCTGTGACATCAGGTGACGACTTAGGTATGATGGGGGGATCTCCTAGGAATGATCCTAGGATTGGACGACAGTTTGAACTGGCCGGGGCTAAATTTTTGGTTCTGGGAAAGCACGTCCATGGATGTATCTACATAGGGTAGAATTACATCACTGTTTGTTAGGGGTCATTTTTCGCTATGTGTTAATCCGTCGACAGTAATGATGTGGTCCTCATGGGGGAACATCATAGTGTGGAAGACGAAGGAGGCTATGGCTGACATGGCATACATATAACTCTGACTAAGGAGTATATTATAGTCCAAGTGAGCATCCAAGACATCAATGTCTATAAGGGTCGTCTTTCTAGCTAAGAATACCGGGACATTTTGGTAGAGACTGACGGGGGTTGAAGGACGACCATCGTATGCTCTAAGTGTGATGACTAATGGTTTTAGTTCGGGAGACCATAACTTTTGCCAAAAAAATTTTGACATGATGCACATGGTTGCACCCTCGTTAATGACACATCGGTGAATTTTAATATTTTGGACCGATAATGGTATCTGAAAGGCGACCATTGAAGGAAGCCTGGGGATGGATTTTTCTAAGTCAAAAGCCATTAGGCGTGTATCAGCAGGGTTGATAGCACCTAACATAGAAAGAAAGGCTTTCCATTATTTTGGGCATGACTGCAATACTTCCAAAGCTGACATGGCAGTGGGAGATTGAGCTAGGTCATCTACGATGCTATAATTATGGGCTACTTTGGAATAGTTTCCTGCTCGCCTAGTTGGTCCCTTAGCCATCTTTGGAAAAGGTTCAATAGGAATCTTTGATATGGTCAAAGGTGTTGTTGGCACACTGGTACTAGCACCTAATGTGTTGGTGTTTGGTGGAGTGTCATAATTTCGATTCCATGTTTAAAAAAACATTTCCTCGCCAGTGATGTAGATTTCATGGTTGTTCTTTCCAGAGTCATTGAGAGTTTGTTGTTGTGTGCTAACTGTCCCTTGATGAGGGAAGGTTTCCTGCATGACGGTTTTCTACTGGGAAGATCCCCCTTGTCCACAGTTACTCTGTAGCTTTTTCAACTTAGGGAGGTTGGGAAAGTGATGAGTGTAATGGTCGTACTCACCACATATTGAACAAGAGTGGTTTGTTTGAAGAGGTGGCCTTTTGTTCTGCCATTAGGAATTTTTTGGCTTCTGGATTTGATTTCTGTCGGAGTTGCCTCCATCCTGAGATTGTGGAGGGCATTGTTGATTGTTTCCCCCATGTCTAAGGTTTCCTTTAGGCTTTGTTTTCCTTTTTTTCTTAACCACATTAGGAGGGTAGCTCTCCTGGTTATATGGTTGGTGCAGTTGGTTATGGGAAGCCTGCACAAATTTCACCTGTGCATTCTTCTACATAGGCAGGTGTTGTGCCGGGGACTACACATAATGTGGTCCTTGGTTTTCAAATGGTTTTTGGGGGGAGCTCTTCTGTCAGTATGTATATCTGCGTAGTGGGTCGCCTGAGCTGGAGGATAGGGTCCTCTGTGCTGATGGTGATATGATGATGCCCTACTGGTCAAATTTTGTAGAGGCATGAGATGACTTTGGTAGTAGGGTTGTGGTACGTTCTGGGTAGAATGATACGTGTAACCGTGGTTTTGAAAGTTGCTACCTAGGTAACTTTGGGTGAATGACCCAATTAAACCGTCTGCAGATTTCGATGTACCTGGAAATTATTTCTAAGTTTACAGGCGCGGGGCATTCAGCAGGATATTGTAAATATACCCTGACTGCATATATATCAGCTCAAGTCATTGGGACTTACTGATGGTGTCCTCTTTGGATATGGGATTTTTTTGTGCCACATCCTTTGAAATATTTGCGGTGAGAGTTTTCAGGAACAGGTCTAACAAAACTTGATCGTCGAGTTGGCTTTGCACAAAATACGACATCGCTGCCATTCATGGAGATGGTCCGAGATATGGATGGCAGGGGTTTGCTAAAGTGGGTTAGTAATTCCATTCTAGAATCATGGTGAATGGTTAACTAAAAGTAGGTTAGGAACACAGTGGCAAGGGCACTAAAGGTTCCATGTGTTGTAGAGGGTTGCTCCACATACCATTTCTTTGCTACTCCAGTTAGAGTGTGTTGAAACAGTCTCAGTCGAATAGTATCATCAACGATGTTATTCAACAAACACCACATGTGGAAAGTCGTGACATGATTTTTGGGGTCTTCCGCTTGCTTTCCTTCGAACTTTGAAATGTCTGAGGGGAGCTTCGTGGGCATGGGAGGCCATATGGTGTTGTGTGCAATGGGGTCGTTTGTCAACTTGGTTAAATCTGGTAGATTCAACGAAGCTAGAAACATTGACTGCGAGGTTGTAGCCATTGCAACTTGTGAAAACACAATGTTCTGGTTAGGAATAAGTTTTGTCTGTGACGTGCCCTGCTATGTGCTCGAATGGCTTCCCGAATGGGTAGCACTCCTCTGCCCCCTCTGGGTTCTGGGAGGAGTGGTGTGTGTTGTGGCACTGGGAGACCGACTAGGGTTCCCAACTAAAGACATCCCAATAAAGGATGAACCAATAATGGTGGCAGTGTTCCGTCTTTGACGCCGAAATGGCGAAAGACCTGGAACCCCTCCCGGTAATGGGGGAAGGTCCAAAATACGTCTAGATTGACGAGGTCCTTTTGGGTCTGTTCTAGCGTCAACTAGGTATGGTTTTGGAAATATTTGAGAGGATAGAGATTATAATCAAAGTAAAATTCTGATCACATACATAAAACCAAGATAAAATAATATAAATTTTCCCTTTGGATTAATCCTATGTGATCAGTCAATAAAAAAAAATGTTTTTTTTGGTTTGTGTTTGATACTCAAATCCTAGAAGACCTAATCGTTCTCACACACTCAAATGTAATTGGGACTTGAGAAGATATCTTGTGAGTGCTGGCACAACATCTCGTAAGATTTGGCGACACCCCTAGTCAGCCGAAGAAAATCCACCAAGGTCAGGGTAGAGAATATAGTGATTGCCTACACTGTCACCTATAGGGAAAGGATGCCCTAATTTTGTGCCACTAAGTACCACCGTCACATGTGAGTGTTCGAGTCTTGGGATTCTTGGTATTTTAGCTAATAGTACCAAGTATCAAACGGGTCAGGTAGCCCCAACTGATACCGCATGCACTGCGCATAAGCCTAACCCCTCTGAATCAGGTCTCTGTCATGCTCAGGTTTTATTTTTCGTGGGCTGATAGGTGGATTTGAAAGCTCCCTAAACAATCAAATTCTATGTTTCAAGATGAAGAGTGATCAAGACGGCTTATTAGATGCCTACCCCCTTTATCCTAACTTAGACTATAAATTATTTTGTGGCCCCTGTGGGGATAATTCAGTGAGTTTTGTTAAGTTATTTTTAGGTGTCTTTGCTTTGCTTAGTGTGTGGATTTGTGGGAGGAAAAATTGAACAAGCACATAGTTTGAAGGTGTGGATATGCGATGATCCTTTTCAAAATCCCGTATTAAGCTATGTTCTATTGTTTCTTGCTCAAAATAAAAACATGCGCGGATATGGGCCGCTTTCTATTTTTCCTAATTAATCTATGTGATCAACTATAGGGAGATGGTGAGCTTTGAATAGAGAGCATTAATATTCTTGCCTATAATCACCAAAGGGTGCAAAGGTAGCAGAGATTACTTGCTCTTCTATCGACAATTCAATCCTGGTCCCGAAATCCTAGTGCAAAAGTTGAACTAAACTAATAAATTTTACACTAGAAAAGGAACTTCTAAGCATCCGTGGACTTGGGACACTTACTTTGGCTAATTATCTAGGTGTTTGGGTACCTAAATTTGCAAAACATAAATTTTTTCAGAATGCAAGTTAATTTCCCCCCTAATTAAACTATGTGTGAACTTTGCAAAAATCAACTTGAAATAAAACTAACACTAAGCCAACCAAAAGCAGCTAAGAGTGAGCTTTAGCAAGCTACGGGGCACCTCAACCAGTGCTGGCAGATGTATTCTGGGCTGCCAGACACTTTTACAATCAGGAAAAGATGGAAATATTGCAGAAATTTCTCATTCTATTTTTTGTGTACAAAAGGCTGAAAAAGGCGCAAAGTCTGCACGCGGGTTAGCTCTGAATGCATGCCTTGGGTGTGCCTGTCTATGGGAAATGTGCGCAAATTCCTGAAATGTCATTTTTTGGAGCTCTTTTGCTTCATTATGTCACTTGGGATGAATCAGACAATGAAGGAGAGGCAGAGGGCCATTCGAGCCCAACTCCACAGCACAGATAGAGGTCTCTACAAAAAGGCACAACCACATAAACTTGGAAATAAAATTTAGTGGAGTCATCAATCCTGTGTTAGTGTTTTTGGTGCACATATGTACGAAATCCCACCAAATTAAGGGGTGTTTTTTTCCCTCTTAAGTTATTGGTCGCAGGAAGAAAATATATGGAGTCAAGCAAGTTAGTGGAACATACTAGAACATAAACATACTAGATAAAGAAATAGCATGCATATTCAAACATAAAACTAAGGAAAATAACACAAAAGCTCTAAATAGAGTCAAACAACTTCAATAATCCAAACGGTGCACTTATGTCCCCTCTTATTGAGTGCTGGTAGGAAATGAGGATGAAACTTTAAACCACTTGCTAAGGGGCCGTTATAACTTAGGGTTCTAAGTCCTGATGCAAGGATGTATTTACTTTCGAGCTACCTTGGCAAAAATTCTCCCTCTCTCTACTATGGTGGACTGGAGTTGTTGGATGGCCAACAACTGAGTCCCCTCTATCTTTGCTCTGGATCACACATTGCTGGTATTGCTTGGGGAAATTCTGGGTAGCATAACAATGTGCTCTCAAGTTTCTCATCTCTTGGTGGGATTTTATAGGAGAATTCAAATCCTCCTTCCCTCTCTTGGTACATTGTGGAAGGTGACCCAAGAGAGGAGGGTGATTCCATTGTGTGCCACATTTATTCCATTGTGTACTCCCTTGTTGTCCTAAGGAGGCTTGGGTGGTTTTCCTTAGGTGGCTTCAAGTGTGGAATCAATGTCCTGGAGTGTGATTTTGTGGTCCCGGAAAGTGACTTCTTCCACTCCCAGGATTACGCACTTTTTGGGTCAAAAAGCACACAAGGGCGTGCTTATCGAATGATTTTGCGCACAAAAGCATGTTTGACTAGTTCAAATTTGATTTTTCCTCAGACCCTAGAGATTTTTCAAATACTTTCATATTCTCTAATGTCTCTCAGCCCTGTAAATCCTTCTGCCTCACATTAAATAATGTTGTCTTTGCATGTACGATTTTCCAGTGATAACACCCGTGTTCCATATGCAAGTGCAGTGATTAGCTTAATGAATGCAATGGTATATACTAGACCAGAAATTGTACATGTAGTACGACTATTGGTCAAGTTTATGTCAAAACCAGGGGAGGAGCATTAGACAACAGTGAAGAAAGTTTTCAAATATTTACGTGGTACTAGTGACTATGGTCTATGCTACCAAGGAAGACCAATATTGGACAAATTTTTGGACATTTGTGTATTTTTTGATGTAGATTGGGCTAGATATCTAAATAAAACAAGATCTACAATGGATATTTGTTTAGCCTATTTGTAGGTGCAGTTGGTTGAATTAGAAAAAGACAATCTATAGTGGCTCTTTCAAATATAGAGGTAGAATACATGGCAGCCACTCATGCAAGCAAGGAAGAATTTTTGTTTCATAGATTGTGCTTAGGTATGGGGTTGGCGCGGCAAGCTATAAGGATATATTATGATAACCAAAGTGCAATTTTCTTGGCTAATAACCCTAATTATCATTCAAATACAAATAATATTGATGTTTTGTATCACTTTGTTATAGATCATGGTCGAGGACAAAAACGTGTTGCTAGTAAAAGTGCACACTTTGAAGAATGATGCAGATGAATTGATGAAGTCTGTGAGCACTAAGAAGTTCTCTTGGTATACAAAAATAATGGGCATTGTATGTTTCAACCAATGACTAAGCTCTCTTGTGGCCCCTTATGAAAAGAAAACAAGAAATGGGAGAATGTTGGGTGTGTGTTATATTCTTTCCATGACTAGCTTCAGGAAAGAAGCAGGGGGTAAGAGGGGGGCGTTCATCCCCCCTATGCTTGCACCAGGTGCAGAGGGGGGTCACAGGGGGAGTGCAGCCCCCCTTATCGTGGGGTTTGTAGGGGGTAATTACCCCCCCTACATAGGGTTTAAGGTAGATTCCCAATTTTTATTTTTGGACCCTATATTAAGTGGGCAGAACTACCTATTATTTTGCGCATGGATTTTCACATGGTTTTGGGCATGATGATTTTCTACCCATGGTATTTTGTAGATACAACCAAGAGACCTATGGTTATGTTCTAATCCAGGGTTAATGGATTAGAGTTTATGAATTCATTGACATGTATATATATGTGTTGTAATATTGAAAGGAATACAATGAAAAATCAAGCAGGTAGTCACAGTTTTTGGATCCAAGGGAAAATCTCTATGTATTTTTGTTTTATGTTTTATGCTCTCATTAATTTTTATTTTATGTTTTAAGAGTTCGTTTGTAGATCATTTATGTATAGGGCTAAAACTTACAAGGAAGAGGCATGCCCCATTGAATGTGCCAATGTCTACAAAATATATAGTACACGACAATAATTAGGCAATTTCAATATTAAACAATTTCATAAAACAAGTTAAAGAATGTGCAAGAATAAATTTTATTCTAATTAATTAAAACAATAAAATGAAGATATATTAATTTAAAGAAAACATTGATATTACTTCTATCATATGGAGGCTTAGCAACTTTTAATATTGTATTAGGACACTATCTACAGTCAATCCTAGTGTATGCACGCCATTGCCACAAACACATGGTCATCCTCACTGGCCAATAGTGCCAGTGCCTCAGTGGAAATCCTAGTCAGATACTCGAGTAGGCCCCTCTTGTTCATCATCTTCCCCCACATGCACGTTAAGAACTAACTGATCATCCTAGGAGGGAGATGATAAAATGTAGGCATCATCTCAAGAAACCTATCAAAAAATAAACAAAATAGCTCTAAAGAGAGAGGGCAGGTTGCCCTCCCTTATCCCAATGCATGGAATCTATCTAAAGCCATGCAAAACTACCTCAACAAATGGAAAACCATCTAATACAACATGTCACCAGAATCAAAGAATCAACATAATACAAAATAGGTAAATTAATGTGCTACATATCACTACTAGAGTGTGCAATGGTGGTGACTAATAAATATAGTCACTTAACCTCCTGTGCGGAAAAAGAAGAAATATATTATTTTCCACCACAGACTTGAAAATCTACTAGATGTGCAGCATGAGGCCTAACATATCTCTGATTTTAGGAAATTTTACCCTCACCTACAACCCCATGGGGGAAATCAAGGAAATGGGGAAAATCCTCCCCTATCTTAGATAATTGAGTGATAAGTTATATGTCCTCCTCAATTGGACTATACCATGCCCCAAGAATGACATGGAAATCTTACTCCTGGGCACTCCATCAGCGGTTTAGAAGTGCCAATAATACAAAGTGTGCCTTCAGGGATACAGCCTCCTCATAATACTTAAGGAGGCATACATTCCTTAAGAGTGCTCGAGTCACTGCAGTAATAGGATGATGTTATAAATCCCTCTCCTGCTCTCTAGCCTCCCATGTTCGAACCATATTTTAAGGGTCTTCCTCCTGCTCCTACTCTTGTTTTTTCTCCCTCTAGTGTCGTCTCTGCTATATGATTGACATATAAAATACATTATCCTCATACATAAAAATACATTTTTTTTTAATTAAATGAAACATGTATTTATAAATATGGAAACCTAACTTTCAATTAAAAAAAAAACAATTGTTGGTGCACTCAAAACACATTCATGCACCTACTCTAGTGTGCTACCAAACATAACTGCACCGACATCGATGCACACATAAGTATGGCACACCAATGTTGGTTCACAAATTTAATTTTTTATAGTGGTGTGTCACACTTGTGCACCCATGATCACATATAATCTTTTTTCATCTGCACAGAACGTTCAGGTTATCGAACGCACCAAGCTATAACTATATTTTTAAATATTATTTTTAGGTGTGTTTGGTAAATATAAATGCACCAGAAGTATTGCACCAGCGTACAAATTATCGTATTCCTAGTTCATATTTATTTATGAAACACACCAGAACTATCATGTTGTGTTATGTTCACGCATCAAAATGTGGTGCACCTTGTAAATTTGCAAGATGCATCGTTATCGATGCAAGACAAATATAATGAACGCATAGCAAACATTGTTACCGATGAAATAGGTAACCTCATTGTTACCTACTTTTTGAAGTATCAAGAAAAACACCTGATTTTGAAAAAGTGGCAATGCAGAAGCAAGAAAAAAAAAATTCAGCATGTTTTTGGCACTTTAAGTTTTTTTCATTTTGTTTTTTTTTTTATTATTAATTTTTTTTTTATGTGATGTTTTTTATGTCAATTTTGAATAGTGGTGGTGTATCATCACCAACGTTTTTTTAAAGGATTTATTTTGACACTATATATTTTCTAATGTCTTCTTTTGTGAGATGTTTATTTTTAAGTGCATTTATGTACTTGTGTTTAAAAAAAAAAAATTAAATTAAATGAAAACTTGTAATGATATCTTCACTTTTTCACATAGATAAAAGATGGAAAAAGGGTCAATATTCTAAAGTTTATATTTTCTACAATTTTATGTATTGTTAAATAATTTTTCAATGCACATCAAATAATTGTCACTAAAAAACCAATATTTTGAACCATATGACAAAAAAATACAATTTTTCAATATAAATACAATGCAAAAAATACACTTTTACAAACTTTTTGTTGGACAAAACATGTTAAATAAACTAATTTTTTGGAAGAATCTTAACAAAAAAACTTAAGAAAATAACATTTTTATTGAATTTTATGTCAAAAAATAATAGCAATCACATGTGCAAAAAATAAGGGTTGTTCTCATAAAATATCAAAGTCTAAACATTACAAGTAAAACTGATTAATGATTCTCAAAAATAAGCTTTGTTTGCAAGCATAACTTAAACATCATCAACAATATCAACTAATACATCTTCAATATCATCTAGAACAGCATTAATGGCTTCTTCCGCAACATTTTCTTCTTCATTTTGATCATTTTCGTCTTCTAATGGATCTTTCATGTCAACAAATCTTCCAAAGTGTCCCTTTCCAATCATTCCATATAATGGTGGTTGAGGTTCCTTTGCTTTTTTTGCTACACGTGATTCATTAAAATCTCCTTTCCTCAAACCAACTTCTTGCTTCGCATCTGGAAGGAATTTAAGAGCGTTAATTCTTTGTTGAATAAATTTGCATTGAACTGGGTCTTTCTCAATGACAATGCAATTTCTTCCTTTTAGTAAGCAACATGCTATTGTTGTACCTAATCATCAAGCACCAAAAAAATAAGTAAGAAAATCAGTATGGAGACATAAAAAGTAAAAAAGACAATATTTAAATTTAAATTTGTATAATAAAACTTACCTGAACCTGATAATAAATCCAAAACCCATTCTCCTTCATTTGAACATAGATCTATAAGATAGTTAATCAATGCTTGTGGCTTTTGATAAATGTTAACTATATCTCCTTTTGCATCTTTATCCTCATATGTTAGTTTTCTTACAACTGCATCATAAACCAATACTTGACTATGACTCTTCCCATCTACTCGATTCATAATAATATGCTTATAGCTATCATATTTTGTCCAACATTCAACATGGATGAACTCACAATCATATTCGACTTTTTCCTGTAACATAACATAGTAAAAGTTCAATTAAATTTTACATGAATAATTTTTTTTTGGAGGAATCAAACATACAATTTCAAATTCTTACCATGTAAGTTGCATCCTTGAGTTTTCTTTACCCTTGAAGCTTGTTAATAGCATTGGAAACTATGTGTCTAAATTAAATGTCACAAATTGCCAAAGTGGTGATGTTGTCACTTCTTGAAAACCCGTAACCACTTTACTAAAAGCTTGATAAGTATATGGTTCTCTATCATATTCAATGTCTGGGAAATTGAAACCATGAGGAATATCTGCAATAACTAAGCCATATTCCCTTTTAGGTATTAGTGATGCAATGTCTTCACAGTCACCTTGTATTATTTGATATTGGACACTGTCGAGCCCATTCCAAATGTAATGATTAAGAGTAGGATCAAGTTCAACATTCATAAGATGCTTCCTTCTCATGTTCTCCATCTTAATTTTTTCAATAAAGATTTTGAAAGTATCTGGTACTCCATTTCCATCCTTCTTCAACATCTTTAATGACATATATATATATATATATATATATATATATATATAAGTAATAAAATAAAAATAGTTTAAATATGAATAAAATGAATTTATAAATCAACATATCTTATTAAATGCAATATAAAACTCTTTTAGTGTTGATGTAGAACTTGCTTCTGGGTAGTTGCGTACAACATCATCCCAACTGTCTTCATTCAACATTTTAACCATGTGTTCTTGTATTTTCATAAAAAATTTATGTCTGAATAAATCAAGTTAAAAGAATTAATATACTGACATGTATAACAAATTCTACCAACATCGTTATGTTTTATTTAAAAGAAAATTATAATGAAAGAAAAATAAGAAATAATTCAAGAAACTTACTTTTGAAATTCTGCACACATTTCTTCCATTGATAATTCACCCAACTTCACACGAGCTAAAACTAATTTGACTAATTTATCATCCTTCACACCTTGCATTATTCTCCAAGGTGTGATAGTCATATCCTCTGGAAGCTGCTTCATTTCAGGACCCGCCTTACTGTTGGTACATATTATGGGTTTACTCTTTCTAACCTTCTGATTTTTTATGGAAATATTCTCCCACCGATCAAAAATATCATCAATCAAATCCCATACCTCCCCAGTTCTAAATGCCAACTGAAAAATGTTATTTGTGCCTCTGAATAAATTTGTATTCAATTTTCCATCTTTTGCTTTTTTTCATCAATTTGATAACCTGTTTCCATTAAACATTCCTTTCGAAATGTTACACTAACTTGCGTCTTATCCCCACCACATTTTTCTATGAATTCATTATGAATAAATCTAACCCTTTGGATGAAAGTCATTTTCATTCTATACTCATTATCTGCATTATGATCCCATGCCAATAACTTTGATTCTATTTCTGTTAAGCCAACGTAAATGATGCATTTCACTGTTTGAAAAAGATAGTTATTGGGATATTCTGCAATCAATTTCCTCTTAGCTTGTATCGAATGGTTCCTTCCAATTACGTAATATTTATAATCAAAACATTTTGTCTTGTCAAATGCTTGTTTGTTGGGAACCTGACGTGGATCGACAAGAACCACACAATCCACCACATGCGCATATGGATTGAACCTGAACAATGTTTTCAGATTATGTACATGTAGGTGATGGGCCTTTCTAATTTGATATTGAGATTGTCCTTCATCTGGGCTATAAAATTGGTTAACATTAAGCTCAAATGTTTGGCCACCAAGAATTAATTTATTCTTCCTCAACTCTTGTCGAATAGCATTTTGTTTTTTTTTAATAATGTCATCCTCTAACTCAATACCTGGTGTTATGATTTCTCTACTTCCGTGAGAGCTTTCAGTTTGTTCTTCACTTCTGCTCACGACCTTTACAAGTTCACCAATATTTGATTTCCTAGTCTTATTGGATAACATATTAGTTTTTTTATAAACAAGCTCTCCTTCATGAGGTAAAAGAGAGACATCTTTGGCAATTTTTCTTTTTGGTGTCTGATCTGTTTTCTCCTTTTACACAATAGTTCTAATCTCCTCCTCACTAATTCTATCATAATTTTTTGTTTCATGTTCGACACCTTCAAAAGAAACATGTTTAATTTTACTAGATTGACCCACCTTAGTGACTCTTGGTTGATCCCCTCTTTGTACTATTACACTATCACGAGCTATTTCTCTTTGCTTCAATCTCCTTTCCTCTACTTTGTCTTTGTGGAAAGTGTTGATCACATCCATAACATTTTGCACCAACATATAAATACCTTCAAACATGTTTGAAAGACTCGGAACAAAATCCTATGAAACAAAATAAAACATGTCAATGATCAATAATTTATAAAAAATTGAATCATCCTTACAATAATGCATAGAGGAAATAAAAATAAGCATACTTACAATGTTATTTGCAATGTTGCTTGATATTTCTTCAGAAAATTTTGAAGATATTTCATCTGTGTCATACTTGGCGATTGATAGACGATATCTAACCTTCTCACGTTTCTGAGCCTTCCTTGCAAGAACATAAATAGTGTTTGTATTCGGGACCATACATATGTCTCGTACTCTGCCCATCACATCATATGGCTCATTTAAGTCAATCATACCACAAATCAAATAGATGTGTATATCAGCCTCCATTTCACTGTCTTCAAGATACCATGAGAAATCGGTTTTATCTATTTCCTCGGCGTTCTTCCAATCAGAAATAAGCTTTAATGAACCTGGTGCCCCACTTTCTTGACTTTTATTAGTGTGTGCAACAATGTCCTTATTGCGTCCAACAATGTCCATAGTGCGTCCAGCTGCAACTTTAGATTTGAGAGTTGTATCCATAGTGCGTTGAGCTGCAGCTGTAGATTTGGGAGCTGCGGCCCTAGGTGCAGAAACATTCACATAAATATTTTTTGATGCCATTTTCCTGATAATATATATATATATATATATATATATATATATATATATTAGTTAATGGAAAAATAATGCGGATAAAATAAATTTAATAAACAAAATTTATTTCTAAAACTAAATAGCTTGAAATTAAAGCAATAAAATTAACTATAAAAATTTTCATTTAAAAACAAAATATTATAAATCATATGTATATATATCTATATAATATGTTTTGAATACATTTTATAAAAAATTTAAAAATGTGTTTAAATTGTATAAAACAATTTTTAAAAAATAAACTATTATTTTCAAACTTTAGTTTTTGTTTAATATTTAAAACAAAAAACAAAAAAATTACTAACTATTTATAACAAATGTTAAAATTAAATTTTATTTTTTTAAGGCAATGATTTTATTAAAAAAACTTATAATCTTTTAATATATTTTAAAATTTTAAAATTTAATTTTACATTACATAGCAATTGAATAAAAATAAACAAAATAAAATAAAATAAAAATTTATTTTACTTTACATAGCAATTAAATAAAAAATTATAAACTTAAAATTATAAAAAAATTAATATAAAAGTTTATAAATTTATATAATCTTTTAATATATTTGAAAATTACAAATTTCTATTTAACATTACATAGTAATTAAATAAAAATAAACAAAATAAAATAAAAGCAATTAAACAAAATAAAAGAAAAAATTAAATTTTTTATAATGTTTTTTTAATACTTAAATTAAAAAAAAAAAAAATTAAAAAAAAATTTAAATATTTAAATGTTAAAAAAAAATGTTATAATATTATATTTTTTTTTATTTTTTTAATTGTATTGTTATATAGTTTTATTTTTTATTAATTTATTATATTTTTATATTAAAACAAATGTTTTTTTTTTTAATTTATTATATTGTATTGTTTTTTTCTTT
Source organism: Pinus albicaulis (assembly GCA_034641835.2). Lineage (NCBI taxonomy): Eukaryota > Viridiplantae > Streptophyta > Pinopsida > Pinales > Pinaceae > Pinus > Pinus albicaulis. Next base: position 951,901,039 of record CM076577.1, on the reverse strand, counting down.
AATTATATAATGTTTAAAAACAAAACATAATTGTTACTTAATAATTTTTTTTGTTTTTTTTTTTTTAATTTATTATATTGTATTGTTTTTTTCTTTAATTATATAATGTTTAAAAACAAAACATAATTGTTACTTAATAATTTATTTTTTTTTAATATATTTGTTATATTTTGATATTTTTAACAATTATTATATAACAATGTTTTTATTATATTATATAGCAATTTTTTTATTATTTTTATATATAACAATGTTTTTATTAATTTTTAATTATTTTATTAAAACAAATTATAAAAATAAAAAATTAAAAACAAAATTAAAAAAAAAAAAAAAATTGAAATAACAAAATAAAAATAAAAATTAAAAAACCAAAATTAAAAAATATTGTATTAAAACAAATTAAAAAAATAAAAAATAAAAATAAAAAAGAATCATGAGTTGCCGTTTGACAGTGCCCGTGGGGCATCGGAGGCCGGCCGGGCAGCACCACGGGGGCGGCCCAGCCAGCCTCAGGGCCCCCGCTGGGCAGGGCTGTCAAACGGCAGCTCATGATTTTTTTTAAAAAAATTTTCTTAATTTTTATTTTTTTTATTTTTTTTGTTTTTTTAATTTTAATTTTTTAATTTTCTTTTTTAATTTTCTTTTTTAATTTTTAATTTTTAATTTCATTTTTAAATTTTTTTTTTATATAATATAATTAATAAATAATTATTAAAACATTATTTAATAAAAAAAAATTGTTAAAAAATATCACAAAAAAAGAACCAATCAATTTATTAAATAACAATTATGTCTTGTTTCTAAACATTATATAATTAAAATAAGAAAAACAATAAAATATAATAAATTAAAAAAAACATTTGTTTTAATATAACAATACAATAAATTAAAAAAAAAAACTATATAACAATACAATTAAAAAATAAAAATAAAAATATGATATATAACAAAACAATAAAGAAAAAAAAATTGAAGATTTAAATTAAAAAAATAAAATAAAATAGAATATAAAATCAAAAAATTCTCAAAAAAAAAATAAAATTAAATAATGAAACCACTGATATATTTATAATAAAAAAAACAAATAAAAAATGTTATAATATTACTATTTTTTTTAAGTGCATGGTCGTTTTATGGATTTTTCTGTCTAGATAAACCTATAAGTCTTAAAAAAGAAAAAAAATTCTAAATTTCTGTCCTTAAATCCCTAAAAAAATTAGTTCTTTTTGCATTTTCTTCACTAAAAAAATATAAAAAAATTAAGGTTTTTGAACCTAAAAGCCTTTAAAATGTAGTTTTTGGACACAAAAAACTATAGAAAAACAGATTTTCCCCAAAATCGTCTTTAAATTGACAGAATAGAAGGAAAACTAACCTTTGAAATGAAAAAAGTTGTTTTCACCAATGCCAACACAATGCCTCCACCAAATTATGAATAGCAACACAATGCCTCCAATGCCAATGCAATGCCTTCATGAAGTTACCAATGCCAATGCAACACCTCCACAAAATTACCAATAGCGACACAACACTTCCAATGCCAATGCAATGCCTCCACGAAGTTACCAATGCCAACGCAACACCTCCAGAAATTTGCTCTAACAAATACCAGAAAACTTGATGTGATGTGATGAATAGAAACAATCATTCTTATTATATAGTGAATATTGTCTGATTGGTTTACTGTTTAACGAATGTGGGATTAAAATTTCAAATTTAAAATATTTACATTTAGTTTATTATAGTTCATACTATAGTTAAAATACTTAATATTTGCATGTAGTTATCATAGTTAATATTTTATTTAATATTTACATGTACTGAATGTTGAATAATTCAAATATAATCTCACATTAAAAATTAAAATATGAAATACTTACATGTAGTTAATTATAGTTAATATTATAGATAAAATAGTTAATATTTGCATTTAGTTATCATAGTTAATATTTACATGTACTCAATGTTTAAAATCATGGGATTAAATTTTAAAATCTAAAATATTTACATGTAGTTAATTATAGTTAATATTATAGTTTAAATAGTTAATATTTACATATTATTTTTTAAATATTTACATGTAGTCAATCTTAAACCATTCAAATAAGAAAATTATTTTAGTTTCGAAGGCATGCATGAAAGGAATATTTTGTGGATATTTTGAATAGAAAGTATGGTGAAATATTTGAAGACCAACAGTTTATTAATAAATTTTGAAATATATTTTAGATGAATATAACGTAAATTGTAAATTTAAAATTTAAAATATTTACATGTAGTCATTATAGTTAAAATAGTTAATTTTTGCATGTAGATATTATAGTAATATTATAGTTAATACTTACATCTAGTCAATGTTAAATCATTAAAATAAAAACATTATTTTAATTTGGAAGGCATCCATGATAGAAATATTTTGTGGATATTTTGAATATAAATATCGGTAAAATATTTCAACACAAACATTTTATTAAAAAAAATGTTAAATACATTTTTTGACTAATATTTGTACCAAATATTTGAAATGAAAATTTTGGAGGAAAGTTTTTCGCGAAATTTTTTGGGGGGAATTTTGGAGGGAAATTTTTTCGTGAATTTTTTTGGAGAGAAAATTTGGAGGGAAATTTTCAGTCTTTAAGCTATATATTGTAAGTGGAAGAGGAATTTGTATCATTCAACCTATTCTTGTTGAAAGCCATGGTTTCTTTTGATAGCAAAGCTTTTCTTTGTACAACATTAACATCTTCCTCACGCAACAACTCTATTCAGAGTGATGAATATAATGGGAGTTCGTTCACCATGAACAGAGAGTCAAAAAATCGACTTGGTCGTAATCCTAAAGATGATGAGAACAAAATTGATGAGGCGCAGCAAAATGAAATTTCTGTAAATCGAGCGCCAGTTATACCACTTACTCTTAATCCTAAGGATTATGAAACCAACAGTGATGAAGGGCATGATGAAGAATTTCCAGAGTCAAAAGTTTCACTTCGTCCTAATCCCAAGGATTATGAGGACACCATTGACGAAGAGGGAGATGAAGAATATCCACTTCAACTTAATCCTAAGGATTATGCGAGAACAACAAATGAAGAGGGGGATGAAGAATCTGCAGAGTCAAAATATCCACTTTGTCCTAATCCTGAGGAGTATGCCAGCACCACTGATGAAAAGGGTATGTAAAATTTCCAGAGTCAAAATATCAAATCCGTCCTAATCAGAAGGATTATGCGAGCACCACTGATGAAGAGGGGAATGATAATGTTTCAGAGTCAAAACATCCACCTCGTCCCAATCCTAAGGATTATGCCAGCATCATTGATGAAGAGGGAAATGAAAAATTTACAGCGTCAAAATATCCACTCTGTCCTAATCCTAAGGATTATGCAAGCACCACTGATGAAGAGGGGGACGAAAAAATCCAGAGTGAAAATTTCCACTTCGTCTTAATCCTAAGGATTATGTCAGCACCACAGATGAAGAGGGGAATGAAGAATTTGTAGAGTCAAAATATGCACTTCGTCCTAATCCTAAGGATTATGTCAGCACCACTAAGGAAGAGGGGAATGAAGAATTTGTAGTGTCAAAATATCCACTTCGTCCTAATCCTAAGGATTATGCCAGCACCACTGATGAAGACGGGGATGAATTTCCAAAGCTAAAATTTTCACTTCATCCTAATCATAACGACTATAATTTAACCACTGATGAAGGGGGGATGAAGAATTTCCTATAAATATAGATTCAAGGCATTCACTTATTCCTAATCCTAAGGATTATAAGAGCTTCAGCAGGGAAGGGGAGGGGCAGGATGAAGAAATTCTAGTGAATACAAATTCAAAGCTTCCACTTATGCCTAATCCCAAGGATTATGAGAGCACCACTGAGGAAGGGGAAGATGAAGAGTTTCTTGCAAATGATAATTTTAGAGGCACAGATCTAAATATTGCATTTTCTCCAAGTGACCATTTCAAAGACACTCATGGTGATGAAGAATTGAATCCTCCCAGGGAAGAATTTGAAAGCATGGATCAAGATGGTGAAGAATTTATTTTGAGTCGGGGTTACAAAAGTGCCGATGATTCTTGTGAAATGTTTTCTTCAACTGATGATGGTAAAGAAAATTTTCCAGGTAATGATGTTAATGAATTTCTTAACTATGTTGAGGATGATGATAGTGGGGATAATATTCCTCCTAATGGTGATGAAACTACTTTTACAAAGGATGATGGAATGATGAAGCCGTTGCAAGAAAATATTGCAACTAGGAGTAGGAGTAGACATTTCCATATCAATCCAAAGCATTCCAGTTATACAAGGGTGAGGACAAAATATCTCACAAAAAGAAGTTATGTCGTTCATTTGATTTCAAGTGAATGTTGTCGAAAGGATTGCTTGAAAAATATGGATTTCAACTTTGTTTTGGAGAAAAGGAAAACATATATGTCAATGAATAAAAGCATGCAAAATTCATATTTAGTGGGTTGCATGCAATCTACACTAGCAGGTTATGATTATCATATTGGGAATGTATTGCTTTGCAGAAAGGCGTTCAAAATGTTGCATTCAATTGGTAATTGTCGTTTGTCAAGAATCTAGGATAGATTGGAGAGGGATCCCACATATTATTCAAAAGAACATTATAAAAGGGAGGTGGGGCCATTTGCAAATACTGATAATACATGGATGAAAGACTTCTTTTCAAATCATGGAGAGTGTATGCCAAATAAAGACACAATACATATTCTAGATAATTTCTCGAGATGAGAAATATTCATGTTATACAAAGATTATGCAAAAGCTGTTGAAGGAATTGGTAATTTTATTACATATTCTTATTTTACAAGGATATGGAAAATTGAATTCAACAATGTTTGTATTCCTAAGAAGACAAGGATGGGGATTTACAGCACATGTGCTTCTCTTAAAGCAAAAAGAGATAAATGTCAAGGGGCAGAAAGAGGTATGTGTTCAAAACATTGTTTTTTAAAATTTGATACTTATCAACTATGAAAATATATTTATTCATATGTTTCTTTTATTTTATGTACAGATTCCGTTGTCAAAGAACTTCAAGACCATCGCAATCAACAAACAAGTGAAAGGCAAAAGTTGTATAAACATCGAAAGAAGTGTTATGATCATCCAAATAAATATCTGGGATTGATAATTGATGGTATGGACCAAAATAAAACACTTCTTCCACATTTTGTCCGCGCGCCAAAAAAATTACAGGAGGAAAATTTCATTCAGTTTCACTTGGTTGGTTATATGGTATTTAATGAGAAGATGTTTCCAAGAGTTTTCTTCACAACTCCAAATATTCACAATGATGCAAATCTGACCATAACTATAATCCATGATGTGGTTACTCATTGGTCTGGGATTCTTCCTAAATTTTTGTATTTACAATTAGACAACACAAGTCATGAGAACAAAAATCATGTTCTGTTTGGGTATCTAAACATGCTCGTTGAATTGGGGATTTTTAAAAAGATAAAGGTTGGTTTCCTTCTTGTTTGGCATACTCATGATCATATTGATCAAATGTTCAGTCGTTTTTCAGTAACATTGAGGAGGAAAGGTGTTGGGAGCCTGCCATCATTAATTGAATGTATTAAGAAATCGTACATTCCAGAGCCTGTTTTTCATGTGTTGGAAGAAACTGTTGACATGCGAAGGTTTATTTTTGGATCGCATGGTGAGGAGAAATGCATTGAACAACTTGACATTAGCTTCCAGCATCAATTTTATATCAAAAAAATTGATGGGATAACACTTATATGGGGCAAGAAGTATTCAACTGTTGAAGAATGGGGACCATCATCAGGTTTAGCATTTTTGAAGTTCATTCTAGAGCGTCCAATATTTTCATCAAAGATATTGTTATTACAGTCAGTTGCTAAACTCCATAAAGCACGAAGGCAGAAGAGAGACATAAATTATTTTGAATGTCTAGAGGAAATTAAAATATGTATTAGAGATACATATTAGTACTTCGATGTTGCTGATTCAGTTTGGTGGGAGTCTTTTTTCAATAATCAAAGTGATATGATTTCAAGATCAATAAATTGGGATACGCTTTTGAAGACTCCTTTCTTCTGGCCACAAAATATGCCAAATGAACATGAACATCAGGAAACACACAATGTTGAACAACAACAGCATCAAGCTATTATTAATTCCCCACAGGTAGAGGAAAGAGAAATCTATATTGGTTCTAGAAGATCACGTGCACAACGTGAAGCCATGGAAGACCTTTACAGGGGTTCTATGCAGGATCTTAAGGAGGGTTGCATGATAGCAGTGTTAGCAGATGAAGATCCACTTGGCTATCCATTCTGGATTGCCAAGGTTATAAAGGTCATTAATGAAAATGAAGATATTACAGCTGTTGATGTACATTGTTATGTCACAAGTACCCACACTTTCAATGGTGTGTACAAGCCAGAGATGGTAGTGGAAAAAATAATTGGCAGAAAGAGAAAAATAAAGGGCACAAATATAAACTGTCATCGCACAGATGTCTTAAAATTGGAGGATGTTGACATACTTGTGTATGACTTCAATTTGACAAAGAGAGGAACTCTTCAGTTGCAGACCATAAATATTTTGAAGAAATTGCTACCATAACAATTACTGTTGAGATGGAACTCTGCAGAATGTAGACGTAGATCTACAAGACTTTTGAACTCTGAAATGGTGGGCATGCATGTTGACTCAGATGGAGCACTAGTTGATGAAAGAGAAGAATATGGATCATCTTCATTTGCATCGAGCCATTCATCTGAAGATGTAGGTTATGATGGTGTGCCAAAACCTATGGTTGATTTTCAATAACTATCTAAGACACTTTTATGTAATTGATGTTTGCATGGTAACTTGAAATAAAAAATTTGACTTCCATCTCATTTTTCATGAAGTTATCAGACATTTCTATGTTTGTTGGATTATATGTTTTAATTATGAAGAATTCATCTCTTTAGAATATCGACAATGAAACAATGAATTACAAAAATAATTTATGTTATATTCAATGTACCAATGTTGATATTTTAATTATAAGTAAAATAGAAAATAGAAACTAATGTTGAATTTTTAGATTATGCAGTGATATTACTATGATATTATGTATTGTTACCATTTGGTATAAGATACTTTTAAAATTTTTAATAATTATATGCGTCATTGAAAGGGAACACTTTGTTTTGATGCTTGATTTTTAGGTTTTGGTTGAAATTAGATTTAAATTTGTCTTATGCTAAGATTTGAAAAAAGATAAGTTTTTATCCTTTAAAATTAAAATTACTCTTACTTGTTTCTATTCAATGATAATTTTTTCATTTACTTGTTCATTTTTTTAAATTGTTTAAGTCTTATAATTTCTCCATAATTTCATTGTTCAAGTATGTTGAAAACTTAAGATTGAAAAACTTTAGATTTACAACTTGTCATTAAGGTTTTTATGCGCTACCAAATTTTATCTTTAATGTTATGGTTGAAAATAATTACAATTTTGGGGTTGTTTAGAGTCAAGATATTTTATGTTTAACAAAATGGATGAAAATTGTTCGAAATGATAAGCCCTTCAGACATGTATTTGTTTATCTTTAACATCATCTATCAAAAATGTTAGAAATTTACGATTTTAAAAAATTTCCTAATATGTTGTCTTTAATTCCATTGTTACAACTGTCAAAATTATGACACAATTTTTTTTTTTGTTATTCCAACATCAACTGGTTTTTTTTAGGGTGTTTTTTTCAATCCTTTTTTCAACAAACAATTTTGTTTTTAGCATAATTTTATAAAATGTTGAAATTTGACCTTCAAAAAAAACCAAGTGCGTTCTGAAGACACACTTTTTGTTTTTCGGGTGTTTTTTCATGTTTTTTGAGACTTTTTGGGCTAGAGTTCCCGTTTTGAGGTCAAGTTACCTATTTCATCGGTAACAGTGTTAGCACGGGGAGAATTTTTTTTCAAAAAAATGGAAAATTTAACCTAATTTGCAATTCAAGTCCATTGAAAAATTAAATTAGAGAGAAATATACCAATTACCTAGACATTTGGTCATCAGGGAGGCATTGTGGACAAATAATGGAGAATTTTTTTTTTAGAACAGCTTGAAAAAATTGGAAAGTTAAGCAGTGAGAATGATACAAAAGGATGGTGAGAAAGAGAAGCACCATGTTAGGTCCCTATAATACTAGTGTATCTCCCTTATTTTTATTGTTATTGTAGCCCCCTAGTGTTATTGTTGTTCCCATGTAGCCCCCCATATTGTTATTGTTGTGCTCCATAGAAGCCCACTATTGTCATTGTTGTGCTCTTAAATTATTATTGTTATGTAGTCTCTAATTATAATTTTGACCCCTTAGACTCCTATATATACCAAGGAGGTATTTTCATTTGTATCATCCAGGTATTTTTCATTTATGTGATGTAAAGGAGGTTGTCTCCTCGAAGAGGCTATTTCTCAAGTCATTGATCTATATTTTATTTTATTTTATGAGCTTGTTTCATAACATTTGGTATCATAGGTTTGTATTTTAGGGTTTAGCTACTTAAAATAAGCCATATTATAATTTCCGCCATAACATTTTTTCTAGGAGACTTCAAAAGATGAAATTTCGACCAAGAGGAGACAAAATCTTTGTGAACTTCGTGAAAAAATTTCAGATCTTGGTTCTCTGCATTTTCTGAGATATGGCCAGAAGAAGTTAGAGTTTTTGCAGGATCCAAAATTCATTCTCAAACAGGCGACCTAGGGAAAATCGTCATAACTTTATCTCCGAGCATCGGATTTGAATTTCACAAAAAATAATTGAAATTTCATAAAATTAGTTTTTCGTGTATGATGTTCAGGAACGAAGATAGAAACACTCACATGTGGCATTCAGTATAAGTTAGCTCTAATGTATTAGCCTATAATCACGTCATTATGGGAGATTGGGCATAAATTTGTCTTGAAGAATCCAATCATGAACTGAATTATGGAATTAGAAAGAAGAATTAGAAGGATACCACAAGAAAAAATTTCAAACCTTGGAGATCTGAAATTACAGAGATATAACAATTTCAATATGGAGCTCCTAAAAAGCAAGAAAAAGGTGTATTTTTTATTTTATTTTTTTGAAAAAATAGTTTGAAGTGATTCAAAGGGCATAATGAAGCATAGATATCATTGTTTGATTCTAAAATTCCTTGAAAAAAAAATTGACACACCTAGTAAGCAACCAAAAATTTCTACTATGGTGCATGAAGAAGAGGAAGGAATGCAACATGATTTACAAAAATTACGAGACCAAGTGAAACCAATTTCACTCTCACAAAGAGAAACTAAAATTGAACTGAAAGCAAAGATGGATGGTTTGAAATCCAACATGGAAGTAATGATGAATGTCAAGATGCAAGGTTTGAAGTATGGTTTAAAAAATAAAATGAAAAGGGACCTAGAGGGTTTGAAGGAAAGTTTGAAAAAGTTTCTACAAGAGATGCTTCCTACAGGTGACAAGGTACTCCAAGAAAATCATTATGGGGATAAAAGGAATATGAATTATAATTTTAGAGACTCTCGTAATGGTTCGAATACTAAACACATTCCAAATATGGATATGAGGAATTTTTATGGAAAGGATCTCATAACATGGATACTACATATGGAGGAATTATTTGATCTACATGATGTGTCAAACACAAAAAAGGTATGCATTATATCTTTATACTGAGAACAAAATCAGTTTCAGTGGTATTGATGGTTTTTTTCTTGTAAATCAATTGTCACTTGGAAAATCTTTGTAGAATAATTTGTATCACATTATGAGGACACAAAAAGAAATATATTCTTTAGCTAAATGATAAATCTGAAACAAAAGGATTCAATAGCGGAGAACATTGAGGACTTCCAAATATTGAATATCAAGGTGAATGATATTCCATAGGAGCATAAGATTGATGTCTTCATGGGGAATTTAGAGGATAACATCAAACATGAAGTTCGCCTTTGGGAACCTTATTCAATGGAGAAGGAATTCAAGGTGACATGAAAATTTCAAAGCAAAATTATGGCAGAAAGGAAGTATACCACTCACAACTATAAAGATTGACGTGTTACTACTACTAGATTTCCAAAACCTACAAGGTTGACACCACAACAATTGGAGGAAAAAGGAGAAAAATGGTTTTGTTATAGTTGTGATAATGAATACAATAAAGGTCATAAGTGTGCTAAGAAGAAATTCTTTTACATATATTGTGAAGAGGAGGAAGAAAAACAACAAGAAGCATCAAAAGAAGAGGATATTCACCAAGAAACAACCCCAGAAAAAGAAGAAATGAATTCAACGATATCTTGTAATGAATTGGCGTGAATTACTACTCCTCAAACTCTCAAGATAGAAGGATATATCAATAAGAAAAAGGTAATAGTGTTCATTTATTTGGGTAGTACCCATATTTTTATTTATTTTAATATAGCCAAGGAATTGAATTGCTTTATATATCTAGTATCAAAGTGTCAAGTGATGGTTGCAAATGGAGGAACTATAAATTTCTCTACAAATTTCCATAATATCAAGCTAACCATGGTAGAATATGTATTGAATATAATGATTTCCATTCCAATGGGTGGTGTTGATGTTGTACTAGGAGTCCAATGGTTACAATATTTGGGGATGATAGATTTTAATTTTCAAGAACATTTCTTGAATTTTTTGGGGGAAGGAAAGGTAATTGAGTTAAGGGGTATACTAGGGAAACCATGGAATATAATGAACTCTAATGGCATGACAAATATTTTGAAGAAAAAATATCACGGAATAATTGCACAATTATCCTCAATAGAGTTCCTGACATCTAAATCATCTATTTCTCCATATCTCCCAAAATTCTCGGGCAATCATTCCGAGGTGTTTATGAATCCCATAGGCCTCCCACCAATTTGTGATTATCATCATGCTATTCACTTTATTCAAGGAAATTTTCCTCCAAACATTAAGCCATACAAATATCCTTATGCCCAAAAAGTGAAATTGAACGTATGGTTGCAAAAATGCTAGAGGCTAGTATAATTCAACCTAGTCAAAGTTATTTCTCTACTCTAGTAATATTGGTGCAAAATCCCTGGATGCGAGTGCATAAACGCAGGAGGAAGATGGCAGGCCCAACGTGCGCCACATGGCCTAACCATATTTCCATGCATGGGCTTTGTCCGGTAGCATTTAAGCTAGCCAACTACTTGCATCAAGCCTCTATTACTGCTCTTAGTCCAGCCCGCCACCCAGAATTATTCTTAATGGCTCCACGTCTTTCAGCTCTTTCATTTCCCTCCTGGAGAATTTTCCTCTCTGATGTCTCAGAGCCGAGCTCTCAAATGCAAACAGGGAAGCATTTCAGCCTCCATTGTTGCCTCTCAGTTGCTCCGGAATTCTATCTCACCCACAGTCTCCATTGCAGCCTCTCACTAGCTCCTTCGCCTCAAGGAGTTGACCCCTCAGCTCATTCTTCCACCCCGCCTCCACTTACTCGCCTCCCCAATGACTCTTCATACTCCAATATTCCAAGGAGGCATTGGATGCGCTGCCGCCGAGGCAGAGGATGGGGCCAGGCTTTTCGACCCCCTCTATCCATTCATTCTGAGTTCTGCTCCCCGCCGCCTGAAGAGAATTTTTCTCAATTTCATTGCACTCACCAAGGTAGAGGACGAGGTCAAGCTTCTCGACCTCCTCTTTTCATTCATTCAGAGTCCCGCCCCCCACCACCTAAACAAAATTCTTCTTAGCTTCATTACAATTGTGCAATGGACAGACCCCATCTCACTGCCACAATAACAGTTAGTTTCTAGGAAGAGGCTTCAAGTTCTGCAGGGAGAGGCACTAGAAAGAGACCAAGAAAATCCACAATATCTACAGTGCCTCTGCAACACTCGAGGAAAACAGAGGCCCTGCCGGTCAAGCCTGAAGCTCATTCCTCCAGCAGCAGTGGTAGTGGCAGTGGGAGTCTCGAATGGTCAGGTGAGGAACGTAGAAAGCGAAACGCTAGCATGGTTCACACTACTACTACACCAGAACCCACTACCCACCAATCGAAGCAAGTCGATGACTCCTCAGAAGAATACAGGTGTCTCATTGTGGAGGAGCCACCACCATAGCAGCACGACATCTAGCATGGAACTCAGCTATAGAAAGGAGAGGTATTTTTTCTCTGTTTTGTTTATTTTCTATGACAATATCTTTTTCCAGAACAAATTGTCAACTTCTACGTCATTTTTGGAAAAATTTGGTTCCCCCATTGATGGCAGCATTTTCATGACCGGTTTCCCCATCTGGGGCAGTCAATTTTTTGTCTTTTTGACTCATATTACCTATGGAATTGGCTAGCATAGAAATTCCGAAGGCAAGACTCGCCCTATATATTATGTTTCATTAATAGAATTAGTCCAATTTAGAAAAAAAAATATTGGTGCACAAGAAGGATGAATCATGGCGTATGTGTCTGGATTATATGGAGATAAACAAGCTTACTATTAAAGATAAATTTCCCATTAATGTCATTGATGAATTGTTGGATGAGTTACATGAAGAAATTTACTTCACCAAAGTGGATCTTCATTCAGGATATTATCAAATTAGAATGAAAATTAAATACATTGTGAAAACAACACTTAGAATTCATGAAGGTAATTATGAATTTTTGGTCATGCCTTTTGGCCTTACTAATTCACCTTCCATATTTCAAGGTTTGATGAATTCCATTTTCAAACCCTTCGTTAGAAAATTTGTGTTAGTATTTTTTGATGATATAATAATCTATAACAAGTCTTTAAATTAGTATCATGTTCAACGTGTTCACAGGGTTCTCAAACTATTGGATTTCTTGAGTTTACATGGTATTATCACAAGTTTGATAAGTTTAGTTAGACAATATCAGCTCCTCTAACAAAATTACTAAATAAAGACGCATTTTTTTGGACTCCAGAAGCAACTAAGGCCTTTGAACATCTTAAAGAGGCGATGTTCCAAGCACCAGTCTTAGATACACTTGACATCACAAAAACCTTTATTGTGGAATGTGATGCATCAGGAAATGGAATTTGTGTTGTTTTAATGAAATAAGGAAGAATGATTTGTTTTTAAAGTCATCCAATCAAGGGAACATGTTTACACAAACCTATTTATGAGAAGGAAATGTTGGCAATACTACATGCACTAAAGCATTGACGACCTTACGTGTTGGGAATAAAATTCAAGGTAAAAATAGATCATGAGAGTCTTAAATATTTTTTGGAACAAATATTATCCTCAGAAAAACAGAAAAAATGGGTCACAAAGGTTTTGGGTTATGACTTTGAAATCATTTAAAAAAAATGGAAGAAAAATGTTGTTCTAGATGCACTTTCAAGAAAGGGTATGGATATGGAAGCATTTCTCTGTGTCATTTCAATTATCCAACCTAGTTTGATATCTTAAGCAAGGGACGAATGGAATAATAATGAAGAGGTGTGGAAACTCATTCAAAAGTTGTAGCAATATCCCAGTACATCAGATACATTTACCTAGAAAAATGAATCATTATGGTACAAATACAGTTTATATCTCTGTAATAATTATCAACTCATACAAAAATTCTTTTCAAATTGCACACCTCCCCATTAGGAGGGAACTTAATATTTTTAAAATCTTACCACAGGGTCAAGAAGGAATTTTTTTTCGGATGGCCTTAAATATGAAATTCAGAAGTTTGTGGTAGAATGTTTAGTTTTCCAACAAAATAAATTTGAGTAGGTATTAATGGATTTTATCACAAGTTTACCTAATTCTGAAGGAAAAAGTGTCATCATGGTGGTAGTTGATAGAATTACCAATTATGCACACTTTTTTGCATTATCTCATCCTTTTAAATCCAGTATGGTTGCTACTGTATTTATTGAGACAATTTAAAAGCTAAATGGAAACCCAAATATTATTTTAAATGACAGAGATCCCATTTTCATGGGAATTTTTGGATGGAATTAATTTCTTTTCTTGGTGCTCAATCAACTCATAGTTCATATTATCATCCTCAATATGATGGGAAAAGTGAGATAGTGAAAAAATGTTTGGAATAATATCTTTGTTGCTTTGTATCTAATAAACAAACACAATGGGTCAAGTGGTTACCTCTAACTGAATAGTTCTATAACACTTCATTCCATACTGCAAAAAAAATGATGCCATTTATGGCATTTTATGGATATCATCCATCATTCATCACATCATCTTTAAGAGAAAATTCTAAGGTTCAAGCAGTGAAGGATCACATAGAGTATCAAAAACAAGTTCTCCAACTCTTAAAGGATAACCTCACTTTGGTGCAGAATCGAATGAAACAAGAGGAAAACTAGCATCATAGTGAAATAAATTTTGATTTAGGCAATTGGGTATTCTTACGTCTACAACAATATTCACAAATTTCCCTCAAGGAAGCTTAGAAAGATAACAAGTTATCATCCAAGTACTATGGTCCTTACAAGGTGTTGCAAATGATTGGTACTACAACATACAAATTGGAGCAGCATGCATATTGTTGGAATCATGGTTTTCGTTAGACCAAAACCCACAAGCGTTAGTCTCCGCTACAATCGCCAGAGTTAGGATCCACGAGAGGCGGTTAGTCCATGTTGCAAAACACAAAGGGAGTGTTGAACTAAATGTGCAACAATCTCCCCCCAAACACGATCCGGGTGAGTTTTGAACTTGAGACCTATCACTCTGATACCACTTGATGGAATCACGATTATCGTTAGACCAAAACCCGCAGGTTTTAGTCTCCGCTACAATCTCCAGAGTTAGGATCCATGAGAGACAATTAGTCCATATTGCGAAACACACAGGGAGCGTTGAACCGAATGTCCAACACATATTCTCGGGAACATCGATTTTTCCATGTTTCATGCTTAAAGAAGGCTATCGGTGACAAGCTCCCACTTCAAGTAGTATTTCTAGAACTTGATGAAGAAGGAAAAATCATATTGGAGCCTAAAGTAGTCATGGAAATAAGAAGATGTCAGCTATGTAATCGATCAATTTCAGATTATCTCATTAAGTGGAAGAACTTACCCACTTAAGATTCCACATGGGTGGATGATAATTTTATACATAAGCATCCAAAACTATTCAAGCATTGAGGACAACACTTTTTTGAATGAGAGAGGCATGTTAGGTCCCTAAAATCTTGGTCTAGCTCCCTTATTGTATTGTTAATGTAGGCCCCTAGTGTTATTGTTGCGCCCATGTGGCCCCCATATACTTATTTTTATGCCCCCATAGAAGCCCATTAGTGTTATTGGTGTTACCTTACATTATTATTGTCATGTACGCTGTGATTATAATTGTGACCCCTTAGAATCCTATATATACCAAGCAGTTCTTATCATTTTTATCATCCAATAATTTTTTCAGGAGGTTGTCCCCTCGAAAAGGCCATTTCTCAAGTCATTGATCTATCTTTTATTTTATTTTGTGAGTTTGTTGCATAACACATTGACATCAGGGTGCTTGCATGAGGCAAGTGTGGCACCCATGCTTTAGAGCTCTCCAACACTCTAGATGGTAAAAATGAAATTTATGATCAAGAGGGTTTTCTTTATTTAACCCTCTTCCAGTACGTTACTCTAACCGCACCAATGCAAAATAGATCCAAGAGCATCATATTTTCTTAAAATTAAAAAATATATCGTTGTGATTTCCTTAATATTCCCCAAGGAATTCTAATACAGGTACCACACCTATTCTTTGTCTGACTATAGCACTGATTTATTTTTAAAAATTAGAAACCGCCTAATAGTGATCTTTCATAGACACCCTCGAGAATTTTAGTACCTTTAACACACTCGTGCATTGGTGGAAAATAGGACCACATTTTTCTGAAATTTAAAAACTATAGCATTGCTACTTAGTGGTATGCCCCAGGTTATTTTACTACATGAAGGGAATCGATGCTATCGACTATTCAAAAACTAGTGTGTTGTGTTATTTAGCACACCGTAATTTTTTTATTTTATAAAATTACATTTTCCACGGTGCACCATGTTATAAGCAACACTGGTGCTTTTATGGATAGTAAAGCACTAGTGCATTTCTATATTGTAGACGCACCATCCAAAAAATATATGCATGCCCACCTCTGCTAGTGATCTCTGCTACAAACAGATTTTTGGGTTATTTTTATAGGGTCTTCCACAAAAAACTATGATAGAAGGTATTTTCCTTGTAGTGCACAATTTTTAAAACTTCCAACGCCACATTTTATCTGCAAGATTTATTTTCCAATGAAATCTTTATCAGTGGAATTACCAAATGAATGATTCACAACCAATACTAGAAATATTATTCCCCTTCTAGATGTAGATTTTAAATATCCAAGGAAAAATAACTTCATTTATCCATCCCCCGATAATAATTCCAATTGATTTTATTACCCTATAGACAGTTCTTTACTACAGGGGAACCAACGCCCAATACATTTACTGAAAATGATAATATCGTTTAAATGAATGGTCGGAGAAGGAAACTGTAAGAATTGCAATGAATAAATAATTTAGTTCAACAACCTATCTTAAAAAAATAGATTGGCCAAGACAAATGAGGTTTGAAAAGCTTAGGGTTTAAAGGATGACTAGAAACAAAATGAGGAAAACAAGGTTTAATCACTAAGGAACTCAATAGTCTCAATTTTTAACCCTGTGGAAGAAATACTGAAAATAACACTTGGAAAATGGATGAATGCTTGATACGATGAAGCACCTAATAAGGGACTTAAGCAAAAAATATGGGTACAATTAGTGCAAAGTAAATTCATAAATCTCGTCTAAATCAATCAATTTCTCTTACATGACATATTAGTGGAAGAAAAACACATTTAATCAAATGCTAAGTATAGTGAAAGAAAAACAAAGTATGTAACTTTCCTAAAGATTGAACATCAGTGGAAATTTCAACTAAAAAGGGGCCTCCTAAGGAAAAACAATAAAATAATAGTTTAAACAATAAAATAAGAGTTATGAATTTTGGAGGGAAAAGAAGGGAATTGTTTTTTTAAATTGTATTTTTTTCTTATCTCCTTATAGGTTTACACAAATTCCAAGTGTTGACACTTGGTGGATGTAGAATTAAATTCCACATCCAACGAGTACCCACTATGCATACTTTTGAGAAGACCCGCGTTGATGAAAATTGAAGATACATTTAAAAAACATGTTGAACCTCCATGTGGTCTCTAATAGTTAAGTCCTACTATAAACTTAGATGGTCCAACCCATTCACAACTGTAGCTAATGATGGATCCTCATGGGACGATGCCACTAGATTACCATGTTCCACTAGTGTGCAAGTCAATGTAGCTAGCATTGTATCGATCTCAATGATTCTATCCATAAATAGAAGACACTAAGGAGGGGATTTAGGTATTCATCTAGGTGGACAAGGACCTAGTGTTGGGTTTCTCCTAGCATTTTTTTTTATCTTGTACAAACCATGACCGACCCCTTGGATTTTCCAATGTCAAACTAGTTGAAAAGTATTCTTAGCTAGAACTTCGTTCATAACTCCATCAAAAGGTACAGAGGTACCTCCCTATTATTACAATGAGGTTTATTAAATGCCACACACCACCTATCTATCCAATTGTCTAGAAATAGTTGGTAGGTGCAACAATCCATATAAATATGTTTTTTGTTGATTGGTAAAGGCTGATTATTTCTTAGGTAAGAACAAAATATAAAAAATATTGTTTAATACTGTTGAGGTCTCTTATTTGGTCTGTATAGACCGATCTATGATGTTCATACATTCTAGGCCTATAATCAGAAATATTGATTAACTCGCTTTGGACATTGCAAATGGATGATAAAATTAAGTTTAATGACATTGTAAGAGAAAAATTTTACTTCTCTTTGGTGTTTTTAAGATCATGTATTAGTAACCTCAATGTAGTTGATGTAGTTAATAATGCATCAATTTCATCATTTGGATTTCCTTATTCTTGCTTTAGGTTTGGTTGTTCTAAATTATGGTTTGGTGATGGTGGGTTTGGGTTCTGATTAGGTTTCATATTAGTTAATTTCCTTGCAATTCAATAAAATGATTGTGTTTAAGCCAAACATAAATCATTAAAATGCTTACTTAGACAAAAAACATGAATTATGGTGTTGATTTGGTGCTTGAATTTGCTTAGAAGAAAACACTTTTTCTCAATGCCTCACAAAAATGCATTACACTATCTCAATATAGTGAAAAATGGAGTCTCAAGCACATAAATAAAAATACTTATTAGGAGTATGATGCATGCACATTCTTAAAAATGTGTACATGCACCATCTTAATCCATGTTGAACTTTGAACCTAGGTAACTTCCTAGTTAGAAGGTTGAACCTTACCAAGGTTAGAGCATATATTTGAATTCTAAAGATTCAATAAACTAAGATATTAAAAAGACAACAACTCCTATTTAATTGGTTGGATATGAAAAAATTTAGTAACCTCCATTTAATTGTCCCCAACAATAAAGTTTTTTGGGTTATTAATTAAAAATATTAGCAAATGATATATATATTTCCTCGATTCATTCTTTCCATTTTTGTATGATAACAAATTCTCTTGTTTTTGGGTTTCCACATTTGTAAAAAATATTGGGACATAATAATCAAATCATTGACAAGCACTTGATCTATATGTTCGTTTCACTAGTGAATAAATTCGAGAAAAGAATTGAACAAATTTCAGTGAAAAATAAAAAGAATATTTTAGGCATATAAATATTTATTTTTTGAGTTAAACTATGCTTGAATTTCAAATTTATTTTGGTTCATCAAAATTTGATGAAGAATAAAAATATTTGTATTTCATGTATGTCATTTTAAAATTTATGTATATTTATGTGTGTTAAATTTTTTTGTTATTAAATTTTCAAGCCTATTATATTAAATTTTATATAGATTTATGAGTGTCTTTTTTTAACTTTCCATATATATATATATATATATATATAACATAAAATAAAAATAATATTCTATACTTAATGTTACATAAATGTAATTAAATAAAAATGTTCATTTTGTTTGGGGATTTACAATACTTTCTTGATCTTAAAAAAAGTTTATTATGAGTCTCTCGTGTTGTACGACCAATCAACGTAACATTGTATCATATATGATGTTTGAATATGTTACCTTTAAATATACATTTTATACGTAGCGCACATGATTGGAATTTGATGGGTAAAATTGTCGTCATAGGGCATTTGGTATACCCTTCTCTAATGTGTTCTCAAATTTAAAAAATGTATTTTTGATGAGTTATTATTTTCCCAAAACGTTGTTAATACTCTATATCGAGCTTTGTTTGATTTGGGCCAATACGTGTGAGAGTGTTACCTGCTTCAAGTATTTTTCTTGTGATTTATTCATTAATATGCATATGACAAACTCTTTGTTTGAATGCATATGAAAAACTATTTGTTTGAATGACAAACCATTGTCATTTGCTTCATTTATATGCATTGGTCATAGATTGGAATAGAATGGTGAGAATTAGCTTACACGAGCCACTCAACACATTATATATTTTAGTTTTATATGCAACACACATAGCTATAATATAATATTAGTCGCTGAAAATAACAAATAGAGGTTCATGGAATACAAATGAGATAAATGAATCACAAATATCCAATATCCAACCTCAGTTACTCATCTATATTATTATTACTTAAGACAATATTTACAAATTTTACACTAAATCAAGTTTTGTGTATTTAAAAAAGTTAGGCTGCGTGGCAGCTAGTCCCTGCTGACATGATCAGGAAAGTAAGATCAGGCCATATGCTAGAAACTAGTGGTCATATGCTAGGTTTACGTATTCCGTGGCAACATATATCAGTCTTATGCATGACATGATCAGGACATATGTCATGTACTCTGATACGCACGCCTCGAGCTCATTATGATGACGTAGACAGGATGATGAATTTAGATGGAATAAGCTTTGAATATCTTAGTTCGAGTGAAAAGTGGTATACAATATGAATCCTGCTGTATAAGCTTAGAAACACGTGGTGCTTGAGGAAGAACTAATCATATAATTACTTACTTGTGGCAAGGGTGGATCATGCAGCGTGCGAGCTGTGCAACTGTTACTTCATTGCATGTATTACATTTGTCTGAGCTGCTTGATAAGTTTTATTTTAATAAAAAATCTGTACAAAAAAGTTGGATTTAGAAAGGCGCAATCAAGCTGGTAGTTGGTACATCCTCGCCCTCCTAATGTCATTGAGCCAACCATGAGAGCCACTTAATTCTGAGAGCTAGACTCCTTTAGGCTCTGAATAATCCATTTCTAGTGGATTGCTAATGGATTGAAATTGAATTGGTGCTCACTTGGAGGAGTGATAACTCGACCTTCCAAGTGGGCTACAAGGTTACAATATTGGTCCATGCATGTTGAAGATGGATCATGTAGGTACAGAATTCGATTTGATGTCTAAATGACTCATAAACACTATATTTTCAAGAGAAGTGACAGGGCCGAGCTCACCATTTCTTTCTTGTTAATTCGCTAACAACAGTGGGTGTCATGTATCTGAATCCTTGTCCAAGACAAACGCAAAGATGACCAGATTGAAGTTGAGACGTTCATCTCGCCTGCTATTGAGGAAATCGATGGAAATGTTATCCAATAAGTGGTTTGGAAGTTGGGGTTAATGGAGGTTGACAATGACGACTATTAGCATATTAACAAGAATGCGCAGGCCAAAAATCTGAGTGATGCAATAGCTACAACGAATGTGAATGATTGTAATGTAGTATTAAAAAATAAATTTTTCCTAAATTTGTTTTTTCAAAGGTTGTTCATGAATTACATAGATCATCATTTTTGGGACAAATGTGAGTTCATTAAGCTCATTATGTCTCAAATAGATGTCAGATTGTCTTTCAGGAGAGAAACTAATTAACCTGAGGGATAAAACCGTGGATATTGTAAGGCCCATGCTTGAATTGCCAATATTTTATTTTGGGCATTTTTTATTTTAAGCTAAAATTTGTAATTAAGAATTTGTGATTTTAAGCTAAAATTTGTAATTATTATATGGAAATTCAATTTTTCAGTTAGAAAATTTCGTGTGCATGAAGGTTAGTAGCTCTCTACAGTTGTTTTTGTTGGCTCTCGCCCTTGAAGTCTGATACTTTAGTTGAAAAAAGATAATTATTTTAGAACTTTATTTCTGTTCACTACATGCATGAAGCACAAATAGATAATGTTAAGTAAGATAGATAATGTTAGGTAAAAATGAAATAAAACCAGAAAGTATGATTAAACAAAGGTTAAGGTTTAATTTTATTGTCTGTCTTTAAATTATTGATATTGTGTAACGATTCACCAAACCAAGAATGTGCAAATCTGGAAAAATCCCAATGAATTTCTCCCTAATCGTTTGAATCATAAGGCCGGGTAATTCCACCAAAGGACTTTGACTAGTCTTTTTTCCATACTAGTGTAAAGGTTAGGAAAGATGGAATCCTTTTCAACCAGAGCTCTAGCTGTAGTTATGCTCTTTGGGAGAATCTTAATCTTGCTATAAGTACTGCACTATATATAATAGGAGGAAGGTACATTCTCAGGGAGGGGAAATGCTATTGACTTTGTCTTAGGATATTCTGACACATAGGAAATAGTTAAGAATAACTTAGTCTAGTGTAGAGTTAGATAAAGTGTGTTTCTTTACCATGTACATTTGTAACTTATAATCTGATGGTCACGATTTGTGATGATCCGATGGTTATCTCTCTCCTCGGTATTAACGATGCTTGATTCGTGGCTTAACACCTGATTGGTCCATGATCTCTATTTAAAGAGCATGGAGGGTCATTTGTCTGGTAATCGTTTATGAGAGAAACTTATGTAACTTTTATTTTTATATTAATAAATTGCATGAAGTGGTCGTGTTGGCTCAGGCCCTGGACTGAGGGAAACAGTCCACGTTTTGAGCCAATGCAGCCACTTCATGCAATTTATTAATATATAAAAAAAAAAATTTACATAAGTTTATCTCATAAATGGTTACCAGATAAATGACCCTCCATGCTATTTAAATAGAGATCAGGGACCAATTGGGTGTTAAGCCACGGATCAAGTGTCGTTAATATTGAGGAGAGAGATAACCGTCAGATTATAAGTTACAAATTTACATGGTAAAGAAACACACTTTACCTAAATCTACATTAGACTAAGTTATTCTTAACTATTTCCTATGTGTCAGAATATCCTAACATCCCCCCTTAAGAACAAATTGGGTTAGGATTGAAGGATTTACAAAGGTGACACAAAAGGAGCCTATTTCCTGTGTGTCAAAATATCCTAACATCCCCCCTTAAGAACAAATTGGGATTGGATTGAAGTATTTACAAAATTGACACAATAGGATAAGGAAGGAGGCATTAGAGCCTATCCCCCCTTAATGACAAATTTTCTGAACTCCAAGCATGGATCGAATTTTGGTAAAATTCGCTTCTGTGAGAGCCTTCGTAAAGATATCGGCTACTTGATCATTGGTTGGATAGTACTGCACTTCAAGAAAACGATCATGAATGAGATTTCTGATTAAGTGTATGTGGATTTCAATGTGTTTCATACGCTGATGTTGAACTGGATCTTCACATAGTTGAATGGCACTCTAATTATCACACCAAAGTGTAGTTGGATGCTGCTAATGAATACCAAATTCAGACAAGATCTAACGAAGCCACATGGCTTCCTTGCTAGCTTCAACTGCACCATGATACTCTGCTTCTGCTAAATAAAGAGATATGGCACTTTGTTTTTTACAATACCAAGTAATAGGTCCTGAACCAATAGTGAATATATATCCTACAGTAGACTTATGATCATCAGGGTCACCAGCCCAATCAAAATCAGTGAAACCAATCAACAATGGAGATGCTCCTACACTGTAATGAATCCCTAGCTAAACTGTACCTTGAATATATCGAAGTATTCTTTTAGCTGCTTTCCAGTGACTTTCATGGGGTTGGTGCATAAACCTAGCAACAAGACCAACGGCAAAGGAAAGGTCAGGACGAGTATGGGTTAGATACAAAATTTTACCAACATGTTGATGGTATAAGGTAGCATCAACTTCAGGAGTAGTACAAGTGACTGAAACATTGACTCCATACTGAAAGGGAGAAGGGGTTGGCTTACAGTCTTCCATGTGAAAGTGGTGTAGAATATCATAGGCATACTTGGACTGAGAGAGGGTAATGTCTTCTTTGGATTGCAAGACTTACAGACCAAGGAAATAATGCAAGTGTCCTAAGTCTGTCATTTCAAAATTCTTTTTGAGGCTAGACTTCACATGGTTTATATGGTTTGGATTACTACCAGTAAGGATAAGATAATCAACGTAAAGAACAAGGATAGTGAAGGACTTACCCACTTTCTTAGTGTAGACAGTGTTGTCAGAATGACATCTAGAAAAGCCATTATCTAATATAAATCTAGCCATTTTGGCATACCAAGCCCGAGGAGCTTGTTTGAGACCATATAAAGACTTCATAAGGAGACACACAAGGCTAGAGTCATTTTGTATAAAGTCAGGGGGTTTTTCCATGTAAGAAGGCAGATTTAACATCCATATGATGGACTTCCCATTTAACAGAGGCAGCAAGGGAAAGAACAAGGTGAATGGAATTAATTTTGGCAATAGGGGAGAATGTTTTAGTATAGTCAATGCCTTCAACTTGTGAAAATCCTTTAGCGAAAAAAAGAGCATTATGTCTATCCACTTTTCCATCTGGTCCAAACTTTGTTTTGTAAACCCATCTACATCTGAAAAATTTTCTTCCTTTTGGAAGAGGAACAAGATCCCAAGTATCATTCGTCAATAAGGAACGATATTCTTCATTCATAGCTTCATCCCAAGCTGGATGACCGGAGGCTTCTTCAAATTTTTCTGGATTAGGATTTTCTGGAACTTGAGCCAATAAGGAAGAGGCTCTTTCGAACTAGAACGTGTATGTCGTCGATCGGCAGGGTCACCTACAAGAGAACCTGCTGCATCTCGAGTAGAGCGGACCCATATTGGAAGCAGTGGAGTAAACAGAATAATTTCAAGAGGTGGAGGAGGATTTTCATCCTCACTGTCATCATCTAAACTAAAAGGAATGCTATTAAAAATATAAGAGAGAGAGAGAGAGAGAGAGAGAGAGGTGGCACATATGCCGAATCAGGCTCGCAGGCCAAAGGTGGCACACCTGCCAAACTAGGCCCGCAGGCCAATATATTTTCATCAAATTTTATAGCTCTTTTAATGATTATATTTTTGGATTTTGGTTGAAGAAGTATATATCCTTTAACATCTTCAAAATATCCAACAAAAATGCATTTTTCACTCTTAGGTTCTAAGGCTTTATGTTTCCCATATGGAATATGGGCCTAAGCATCACTTCCAAAAACACGAAAGTGACTTACATCTGGTTTGATTGAGCTCCAAGCTTCTTATGGAGTTATATTCTTTAAAACCTTAGTAGGAATGCAATACACTATGTAATTTGCACAGTTCATGGCTTCTGCCCAAAAATTGAGACCAAGTCCTTTAGATTGAAGCATACAATTAACCATTTATTTTAAGGTGTGATTCTTCCTTTCAACTACACCATTTTGTTGGAGAGTATATGGAACGGTATGTTGCAATTGAATGCCATGCTCAGTGCAGAAGTTGATAAATTTGTTGTTAACATATTATCCTCCATTTTCTGATCTCAACTTAAGAATTTGATGTCCAGATTATTTCTCAACAAAGGCCTTAAAGGCCAAGAACATGTTAAAAACTTCACTCTTGAGTTTTAAGAAGTATACCCAAGTGCGTCTGGAAAAATCATCAATGAAAGTTAAGAAGTAATGGCAACCAGAGAAAGAAACAACAGGAAGTGGACCACATAAATCACTGTGCATGAGCTACAAAGGGGTTGAAGCTTGCCAAGCAGCACGTTTAGTAAAACTAACCCGATGATGCTCTCTGAGTACACATCCGGAGCAAAAACCATCTCGACAAGATACCATAGGAAGACTCGTCACCATATTTTCCTTACATAGAGTTTGAAGAGAGCGATAGTTTAAGCGACCAAATCTCTCATGCCAAAGTTTTCTCACTTCATCATTATGAGCAAAAAAACGAAGGGAAGACATGATGACCCAAATTTATCAAACTTCTACAACCTTGTCGAATCAACAATGCCAGTAGCTAAAATATGTTTAGGATATTTGAGGTCCTTGATTACAACATCATGAGGTGAGAATTCTACTATTTTCCCTTCACCTAAATGAGTTATTTGATAAACAGAGAGAAGGTTGCATGACAAGGTAGGAACGCATAGTACATCATTAAACTGAACATTATCGAGATGAATGTTTCCAGATCCTACAACACTAAGAGACCTATCTTCACCAACATAAATATGTTTGGTGTTACAATCATTTAAAGAAGAAAACATGGCTTTATTTTTTGGCCATGAGATAAGAAGCTCCAGAATCAATGATCCACTCATGAGAATGAGAAGAGGTGTAATCTCTCTCTCTCTCTCTCTCTTTTACCCAATTTTTTTTTTTTTTTTATGTAACTATTAGCATCCCTACCTGTTTCATTTTACTTGTCCCACAATGCTAGTTTTCAATAACATTTCCACTCTATAACTTTTCCTAAACTTATAGGTTCACGAATATGCCACTTCACTTAAATGGGAATAACATAAATAAATTCCAAAGGCTATAATATAACTATAAGTTATATGTTTTAATTTCAACCTATTTTATATATATATATTTATGATTTCATGGTATATGGTATAAATCTTATTATGCTTATACTTTTGTACTTACCATGGGAGGGTGAAGTCTAAAGACTAACCCTTAGTCGTTACGACTATTGAAGCATGTTATAGGCTAGCCACGGTCATGTCTCTTACGCCTACGGTTAAAACCCCATTGACCTCTCACAAATTTTTTTTTTTTTTTTTTGACAGCTAGCTACCTCATGTCAGTACTTTTGTAAAAGTTCACGTTACTATGTTGGTACCTTGTATTATAGACATCTTATCCGTCCCATCTCTTATTAATGAAATTTTAAATCTCCATGATAGCATTCTGGCTTGTTCCAGCTCGAATTTCTTTTTCCAAATCTCTCGTACTACTTTTGAACATGGTTACTATGTTCGTTTGACACGTAGCATTAACATTTGGACTTCTAATGCGTAAGGGTTACTCTAGCCATACAAGATTCAGATCGTAAAAGTACCCTGCCTATTTGGCACTCAACCTGTGGTCTAATATAATGAAATAAGACAGGAAGGGTACGACGTTATCCCATCAACCTAATTTCTACAATCCCTCTCGGGATTTCTTTAAGTACTCTACCATTAATTTTTAGGTTTCTGAATTCCATACCCTCCCTCTAACCATAGATATGAATTACACGTATCGATTTTCGGTATTAGGGTTTCAAGATTCTTGTTTTAAGTCACATTCTTTTCCTTACTGTTCCATTTACCTGGACTATCGTTCTTCGTTTCCGCTTTCTCGGCCTTTCTCAAGATAATGGGAATCTACAGCCATGAGGAAGGTATACCAGAGCGTGCATTTCATCGTCGGTCACGCTGGTAAGCGATTTCCCTCTCAGTTTGCTTCGGCGTTTTTGTCTTTGTAGGTTATCTCCGCACTGTCCAGTTGGTTCTACGCATAGTCTCATCTCAGAACTTGGGTTTGGATGTATTATTATCATAAATTTTTCCAATGATTTTTCCCCTTTTTAATTTATCCAAATGGGTGGTATGTTTACAGTAAAAATTCTTGTTCTGTCTTCCTATTTTGACCTTGAGCATTCATACAGATTTCTAGTTATACATGAGTCTAACCCATCTCTTTTTATTGCGTGTAACAGATTTGAACTCCGAGGAATGTAATGTTTTTTTTTTTTCCCACGAGGATGTACAATAGGTTTCCTGTCTCAATCTAGCACAGACCAGACTCAGTTTTGGGAGACCAGTTCCGTGTTCATGGTTAGCCCCGCGTGCCGTTTTGTTTCAGAGCATCTACTCCTTCTAAGTTTAACGACACCGGTCTCGCCTATAGTTTGTATTTATACCCTCTTCCTGTTACATCAATTTTTCTTTTACAACTCTTAATTAATACATGATTTATTTTTGTTCCCAGTATGAGGAAGCTCTGTCCTAACGAACAATGGTTCCAGGGGTTTTCTTTCGTTCCTTGCTAAATCTTCATTTTGGCTCCTTTATTGTAGCTCATCTACCATACAGGTTCCCTACACTCCTCCAATGTTCGTCTAGGATTCGAGCTATGGTTGTCGGAGTTTCAGTCACTTGATTTCAATGTTTGCGCACTGCTCAGTTGCATAAATTTTGTTTTTCTATCCAGATTGTCACGACAATCCCGTCTGTATATAACCCTTATAAGACGCTCGTCTACTTTCTTGCCATGCAACCAAGTACAACTTCTTGTTTTTATTTCTATTAAATTTCTGCAATAGCAGCATTAATTAAAAGGAGGAAATTATATTTAATAATTAATCATACTCATGCCTCTTTCACCGCCCTTAGCAATTAAAATATTTACATGGATAGCCAAAGGTTACTGCCCTCATGCGTCACCCTTCATAATTCTTTTTATGTACAGATTGCAATGTATTGCCATCGTAGACGTGACAACAATGTTTGCATACCATTGTTTTTTTTTTTTTTTTTCTGTGAGAAGATATATCATGAGGAGGTAGAGTTTCGATAATCTTTAGATTATGCTGTGTCCTTATAAAGGGCCTTCTAGAGTTTCTATTTTATTATTCATTGGAAAATTCTTCACTGTAATTACAATTATAATTATGCATGTTATTCCGAACTTTATTTGTGGTATTTCAGGCTGTATAGTGCTAGTAGACCTCAGCAAATTAAATTAATTTATTCTTAGTATGACTGTGTAGTATATATATACACATGCACTATTCCGAACTATAAGATGGTATTTTTTTTTATAATTGTATTTTCCTGAATTTAAGTTGCCACAGGTGAAAGTTTTCTAGAACTCTGAATTTTTCTAGCAGCTTCCTATGCACAAATATTCTTATCTAAATGTACCACGAACTTCCATGGCAATTCTAAATAAGGAGATTTTAATAAAACCATAATACATCACAGCTAATTGTTCTACTTTTGCATGCATAAAATTATACATAACTTTCTAACTCCGAATTTGCATAGCTCAAACAGAATTTTTAACTATTAACTAGCTAGCAGAGTTCACTCTTATTATACAAAATTATTTAATAACACATTGTATTTGTCCCAATTATAATTTCTGTTGCAGGAACCAATTACAGTCTAATTTGTTTTGATGTTAGACTCTAATAGATGGAAATCTGGTTGAACCTAGTTTTGTATGAGTCTTCTTTTTATTTCAAATTGCAGAAGCAGATTAAAGTTATATTGATTGTACTAGGGAAGCATATACCCTTCCTCAAATTTTATATCAATAATGGTTTAGAAAATATGGGTATTACATCAGGAGACTTCAAAAGAATTAAGCTATCTGTGGAGGAATATGTATCCTCAGATTTAAACCGACCCCGGTTTAGATTTTATGTTGGATTCTACTCTACAGACTTCTTTTCTATCACTATCCAGAATTATGCAGGTGAATTCCTAAAGAATGATTCTGTGGAAGGTAGCATTAATAAGTCTAGCATACAATTCCACCAATTATATGTAGCCAATTCATACCACAAGAAGTAAAAACATAATTCAATTTAGAGACATACCACTATTGCAATTGACCAAACTCCCATCCTTAGAGTCCTTTTGTCTCCCAGAACTCACCCCCGAGCTGAGATCTTCTCCTTGAACAGATCAACCCCTAATATGTTTAGGAGCAGCTTATTTAAGCTATTGTTCCCCAAAGCATGTTTCTAATTCTGCGTCCAAAATATCAGGATGTTTTTCTTCCTGTTTGCCTAGGCTTCCCATTTTTTGGATTCTTTAAAGTTGTTTTATGCTTTTCTCAGCTTTTCCATATTTTTACCTCTTCCCAACTATTTTCCTCATCATTGGGGAATTTAGATTTTTCCTCAAAAATCCAAATTTAAAAAAAATAATTTCTTTCAAGGATTTTTGAAAGATTGTGGGGGGGGGGGGAATATTTGCCTTATCCATCCTCATGTATTTAGCAAGTGATCTCATAATCTTATTTTGGTCAATCTGCACAAAATCATTTTATTCATTTTCTCAAATTAAATATTTAATTACATCCACAAAATACTTGTCCTTTGGGGTCCACTCCCCTTAGGACTAAAGTTCAAATGTCTAGTTTTTGAATTTCAAACACATAACCTGAGGGGTGTTACATACTCCCCCTCTAAAAGCAAACACCATCCTCGGTGTTATTATTTAACTACTAGAGTTCATTTTTTCAAACAAAAATGGATATCTCTCCATCATTTCAGCTTCTCTTTCCCAAGTAGCTTCTTCGGCAGTAAAGTGCTTCCACTGCACCTTTACTCTTGCTACTGTTCGATTTCTCAATTCAATTTCTTCCCGCTCCAATATTTGAAGCGGTTCTGGCAGGAACTCCCCTTCTGGTTCCACCTGTACAACAGTCCAATCAACTATGTGAGAAGCATCATGCACATATCTTTTTAATAACGAAACATAAGCTTACTCATGAACTCCCATCGTGGAGGTAGTATCATAGCCACGTTCAAGGACAACCTTTGAGACCTACAAACATCCAGGCTTCAGTTTTGCACAACTTCCCGCATAAAGTGTGCTCTTTTTGGGTTTAATATGCAAGTACATATGCTCCCCCACTTTGAATTCCCGGTGCACTCTTTTCTTATCAGCATAGTTTTTCTGGCGATCTTGTGTTGTCTTGATGTTTCTTTGTATCTGTTTAACAATTCTTTCCATCTCTTGTAAAGCATCTGGTCCCAACATTAGTTTATCTTCTGGCTGGCTCCAGCTCAAAGGAGTACAACATTTTCTTCCATACAGTGCCTCAAACGGACTCATTTTGATGGAGGATTGGTAGCTGTTGTTATAGGAAAATTCAGCTAAGTGCAAATAATCTTCCCACTTTGCTGGCCTATCCATCACATACATCCTCAGCATGTCCTCCAAAATCTGATTAGTTCTCTCTGTCTACCCGTCAGTCTGAGGGTGATAGGAAGTACTAAAATTCAGCTTAGTACCCATTCCTCCAAATATCCCTTTCCAAAAATTTGTTGTAAACTTAGCATCTCGGTCAGAAACAATCACCTTCGGAACTCCATGGAGTCTTAATACCTCCTTCAAGAACACATTTGCTACTTGAGTTGTCCCAAAGGTAGATTTTACTGGTATAAAATGTGCATCTTTTGTTAAAGTGTCCACTACCACCATCAATGAATCATGTTGGTATTTGGTTTGGGTAATCCTGTTAGGAAATCCAGGGAAACTGTGTCCCATTTCCACTCTGCAATTGGCAAAGGGTTTAGGAGACCAGCAGGATGTTGATGTTCAAATTTAACTAGTTGACACTCCATGCATCTAGCTAGATATTCTGCTACATCTCTTTTCATTCCTGGCCAAAACAACTTCTTTTTCAAAGCTGTTAACATTTTCTAATATCCAGGATGTCTTGCATATGGATGCTTGTGATATTCATCTAAAATATGCCTTTTTAAAGTTTCTACATTGGGGATATACAATCTATTTTTGTAGCAGATCAGCCCTTTTTTATTTTGAGTGAAATCAGTCTTCTCCTTTTTTAGTAGTTTCACCAGTAGTGTTTCATAATTTGGATCTTGGTTTGCTGTCTGTTTCACCAATTCTTCTACATCGATCTGGGCACTACTTCCAATGTTGTTTATATTCTGACAAGCATTTCTACTCAATGCATCCGCAACTTTATTTTCTTTCCCCTTGATATGTTTTATGTCCATATCAAATTCACTTAGAAAAGACAACCATTTGGCTTGCCTAGCATTCAAATCAGTTTGGGAAAAGAAATATTTGAGACTAATATGATCAGTCATCAATATAATTTTTTTCCCAAGGAGATAGTGTCGCCACATTTTCAAGGCATGAATAATAGCAGCTACTTCCAAATCATAGGCACTATAGTTCTGTTCATGTATTTTCAGTTTCCTAGATTCATATGCAATAACCGAATTTTCCTGTAAAAGAACTCCTCCCAACCCCTCTCCACAGGCATCCGTACATACAACGAATTCTTT
Organism: Pinus albicaulis; assembly: GCA_034641835.2. Taxonomy (NCBI): domain Eukaryota; kingdom Viridiplantae; phylum Streptophyta; class Pinopsida; order Pinales; family Pinaceae; genus Pinus; species Pinus albicaulis. The sequence continues at coordinate 951,869,737 of CM076577.1, read as the reverse complement.
ATTCGGGTCTGCAATCTTCATTATAGGGGCTGTAGTAAGTTTTAATTTTAATTGGTCAAAACTGTTTTGGCATTTTTCAGTCCATTCAAATTTGACACCCTTCCTTTGTAGGGAAGTTATGGGATATGCTATGGCAGAAAATCTCTCCACAAATCTGCGATAATAGCCTGCAATTCCCATGAATGATCTTACTGCTGAAACATTAGTTGGTACAAGCCATTATTTAATAGATTTTATCTTGTTAGGATCAACGGCCAGCCCTTGTTCAGAAATAATATGCCCCAAGTATTGAATCTTGTCTTTATAAAATTCACATTTACTGAACTTGGCATATAGCTAGTTTTCTTTCAGAGTTTGTAATACTATCCTCAAGTGCTCTTTATGTTCCTCCTCATTTCTTGAATAGACTAAAATATCATCTATGAACACAAGGAAAAATTTATCCAAGTACTTATTTAACACACTGTTCATTAGTCACATAAATGTGGTAGGGGCATTTGTCAAGCCAAAAGGTAGGACTACAAATTCGTAGTGACCATACCTGGTTCGAAAAGTTGTTTTGCTGATGTCTTCTTCTTTAATTCTGAGCTGGTGATAACCAGTCCTTAAATCTATTTTCGAAAAAAACTGAGGCTCCTCTCACTTGGTCAAAAAGATCATCAATTCTAGGCAAGGGGTATTTGTTTTTAATGGTCAACTTATTCAGTTGACGATAATCAATGCACATCCTAAAAGTTCCATCTTTCTTTTTCACGAACAGCACTGGTGCTCCCCAAGTAGACACACTCGGTCTGATATACCCTTTATCTAACAACTCTTGCAATTTCATTTTTAGTTCCATGAGTTCAGGGGGACTCATTCGATACGAAGCTCGGGAAACAGGTGTTGCTCCCGGCACCAAATCGATTGAAATGTCAATCTCTCTCCTGGGGGGAAGATGAGGGATTTCATCTGGGAAAAATTTTTTAAACTCCCTCACTACTGGTAAAGCATCCAATAAATTCTCTTCATTTTTCTGTTCTATTTCTTCCACATGTACTGCATAAACTGGATGTCCTTTCCTAGCTGTTCTTTTTAATTGCAGTGCTGATATTTGCCTTACAGAAATGGGTTTTGATTTTCCTTTGAGAATAAAAGGTTTCCCCTCTTCATCTATACAATGCAGGGTCTTGTCCCAACAATTCATCAAGGCCTTTTTCTTTTCCAGCCAGTCCATTCCTATCAGCAAGTCATATGAACTTAAGGGCAAAATGTTCAAATTTACTTCTGTCTGAAAATCATTTAATTTAATTGCGGTTCGGGGAAATTTATGTGTTACCTTTCTCTTAGTTCCAGTGGCCAGCTGAACCAACCATGATTGTTGAAATTTTTCAGTTTTAAGATGACATTTTTCTACAATTTTTGGACTAATGTAACTCAAAGAAGCACCCGGATCAATCAGAACTGTAACAGATTGGTCAGAAATCTTACCCTCCATTTAAACCATGGTAGCTTGATGTTCTGCTTATCGATTTTCCAAAGCTACACTGATGGTTGGTATATTTCTAGCTATGTCATTTACTGTGGTAGCTTCTCGATCTCTCATAATCATCTGAATGTTTCGATGGGGACAATCCCTCAGAAGATGGGGTTCCCCACAGCCCCAACATTTCAAGGGTTCCTTCATTTTGATTGTACCTTCCTTTTTATTGTCTCCATCTATTTGTTTTGAAGCCACTTGGGATTGAGCAGTTTGACTTTCTATAGGTTTATTAAACTTTTTCTGCTGATGATCCCGACCAAAGTTCTTTAGATACGCTGGTTTCGGTTTCCTTCCCTTGAACTCTCCCTTGTTTAGCCAGCCTTTTCCCTGCTCATTCTTTCCTTTAAACTGCTGATAGCATAATCTCGCTTTCCTCACTGCCTCGTCCATGGTTTTTGGGTTATCAAACTCGATCTTCTCTTTGTATGCGGCAGGCAAACAGTTCAGAAACCTTTGTACCTTTGCCTTCTCTTCCCTAATATAAGGGACATATCTCAACAGATTCATAAACTTAGTGACAAACTCATCGATAGTGAGCTGAACTAGTCTAAGTTCATGAAATTCCTTGGCCTTATCATCATAGTAATGTTCATTTAGATAGCGGTTTTTGAACTTAACCTGGAATTCTTCCCAAGTAACTGTCTTTTCATCAATGGCATGAACCATTTTTGTCTCTTCCCACCACAAGATAGCTTTACCTTGTAGCTGGTAAACAGCTAACCTAGCCTTCAGATTGCTTTCATATTCATAGACCTGGAAGTACTTAATCATGTTCAGCAACCAAGCTTCTGCATCTTCCTCCTTCTCCCCATCATAGGAAGGAGGTTTGATCTTTCGGAATTCCCCCTGTAATTCCTTTTTCTGCTTATACTGATGCCTAACAGCATCATCATCCTCAGACTCATCAGTCTTCCTCTTTCTGAAACCTTCGTCTTCTTGGCTATTCCGTGAAGTTAGTTATCTGATGAGCTTTTCCTGCTCCTTACTGGCTGATGATAACCTGTCATTTTGGCTTCTCAGCTCAGCCAATTCTCATTGCAACCTGTGCAAGATAGCCATCACCGGAGCGTTGGGATCTAGTGTACTATACTCATCACGCAGATCCACATAAATTTCTTCACCTTCTGCCATTCCATCACCACTGTACACTACACAACACTGATCAGTAAAATTTAAAAAAAAAATTCCACAATACTCATTTATACAGGGAACACACAGCAACAGTGAGCACATTGACAACAACCCAGTTTTATAACTTGGGCTCTGATACCATTTGTAATGTCTCTCTCTCTCTTTTACCCAATTTTTTTTTTTTTTAATGTAACTATTAGCATCCCTACCTGTTTCATTTTACTTGTCCCACAATGTTGGTTTTCAATAACATTTCCACTCTATAAATGTTCCTAAACTTATAGGTTCACGAATATGCCACTTCACTTAAATGGGATTAACATAAATAAATTCCAAAGGCTATAATATAACTATAAGTTATATGTTTTAATTTCAACCTATTTTATATATATATATATATATATATATATATATGATTTCATGGTATATGGTATAAATCGTATTATGCTTATACTTTTGTACTTACCATGGGAGGGTGAAGTCTAAAGACTAACCCTTAGTCGTTACGACTATTGAAGCATGTTATAGGCTAGCCACGGTCGTGTCTCTTACGCCTACGGTTAAAACCCCATTGACCTCTCACAAATTTTTTTATTTTTTTATTTTTTGACAGCTAGCTACCTCATGTCAATACTTTTGTAAAAGTTCGCGTTACTATGTTGGTACCTTGTATTATAGACATCTTATATGTCCCGTCTCTTATTAATGAAATTTTAAATCTCCATGATAGTGTTCTGGCTTGTTCCGGCTCGAATTTCTTTTTCCAAATCTCTAGTACTACTTTTGAACACGGTTACTATGTTCGTTTGACACATAGCATTAACAGTTGGACTTCTAATGCATAAGGGTTACTCTAGCCATACAAGATTCAGATCGTAAAAGTACCCTGCCTATTTGGCACTCAACCTGTGGTCTAATATAATGAAATAAGACAGGAAGGGTACGACGTTATCCCATCAACCTGATTTCTACAATCCCTCTCAGGATTTCTTTAAGTACTCTACCATTAATTTTTAGGTTTCTGAATTCCATACCCTCCCTCTAACCATAGATCTGAATTACACGTATTGATTTTCGGTATTAGGGTTTCAGGATTCTTGTTTTAAGTCACATTCTTTTCCTTACTGTTCCGTTTACCTGGACTATCGTTCTTCGTTTCCGCTTTCTCGGCCTTTCTCAAGATAATGGGAATCTATAGCCATGAGGAAGGTATACCAGAGCGTGCATTTCATCGTCGGTCACGCTGGTAAGCGATTTCCCTCTCAGTTTGCTTCGGCGTTTTTGTCTTTGTATGTTATCTCCGCACTGTCCAGTTGGTTCTACGCATATTCTCATCTCAGAACTTGGGTTTGCACGTATTATTATCATAAATTTTTCCAATGATTTTTCCCCTTTTTAATTTATCCAAATGGGTGGTATGTTTACAGTAAAAATTCTTGTTCTGTCTTCCTATTTCGACCTTGAGCATTCATACAGATTGCTAGTTATACATGAGTCTAACCCACCTCTTTTTATTGCGTGTAACGGATTTGAACTCCAAGGAATGTAATATTTTTTTTTTCCCACGAGGATGTACAATAGGTTTCTTGTCTCGATCTAGCACAGACCAGACTCAGTTTTGGGAGACCAGTTCTGCGGTCATGGTTAGCCCCGCGTGCCATTTTTTTTCAGAGCGTCTACTCCTTCTAAGGTTAACGACACCGGTCTCGCCTATAGTTTGTATTTATACCCTCTTCCTGTTACATCATTTTTTCTTTTACAACTCTTAATTAATACATGATTTATTTTTGTTCCAGGTATGAGGAAGCTCTGTCCTAACAAACAATGGTTCCAGGGGTTTTCTTTCGTTCCTTGCTAAATCTTCATTTTGGATCCTTTATTGTAGCTCTTCTACCATACAGGTTCCCTACACTCCTCCAATGTTCGTCTGGGATTCTAGCTATGGTTGCCGGAGTTTCAGTCACTTGATTTCAATGTTTGCGCACTGCTCAGTTGCATAAATTTTATTTTTCTATCCAGATTGTCACGACAATCCCGTCTGTATATAACCCTTATAAGACGCTCGTCTACTTTCTTGTCGTGCAACCAAGTACAGCTTCTTGTTTTTATTTCTATTAAATTTCTGCAACAATAGCACTAATTAAAAGGAGGAAATTATATTTAATAATTAATCATACTCATGCCTCTTTCACCGCCCTTAGCAATTAAAAGCTTTACATGGATAGCCGAAGGTTACTGCCCTCATGCGTCACCCTTCATAATTCTTTTTATGTACGGATTGCAATGTATTGCCGCCCTAGATGTGACAACAATGTTTGCATACCATTGTTTTTTTTTTTTTTTCTGTGAGTAGATATATCATGAGAAGGTAGAGTTTCGATAATGCTGGTTATGCTACAATGACTCACTTCCTCAGAATATTTACAGTTTCTATTTTATTATTCATTGGAAAATTCTTCACTGTAATTACAATTATTATTATGCATGTTATTCCGAACTTTATTTGTGGTATTTCAAGCTATATAGTGCTAGCAGACCTCAGCCAATTAAATTAATTTATTCTTAGTATGACTGTGTAGTATATATATACACATGCACTATTCCGAACTATAACATGGTATTTTTTCTGATAATTGTATTTTCCTGAATTTAAGTTGCCATAGGTGAAATTTTTCTACAACTCTGAAATTTTCTAGCAGCTTCCTATGCACAAATATTCTTATCTAAATGTACCACGAACTTCCATGGAAATTCTAAATAAGGAGATTTTAATAAAACCATAATACATCACAGCTAATTGTTCTACTTTTGCATGCAGAAAATTATACATAACTTTCTAACTCCAAATTTGCATAGCTCAAACAGAATTTTTAACTATTAACTAGCTAGCAGAGTTCACTCTTATTATACAAAATTATTTAATAACACATTGTATTTGTCCCAATTATAATTTCTGTTGCAGGAACCAATTATAGTCTAATTTGTTTTGATTTTAGACTCTAATAGATGGAAATCTGGTTGAACCTAGTTTTGTATGAGTCTTCTTTTTATTTCAAATTGCAGAAGTAGATTAAAGTTATATTGATTGTACTAGGGAAGCATATACCCTTCCTCAAATTTTAGATCAATAATGGTTTAGAAAATCTGGGTATTACATCAGGAGACTTCAAAAGAATTAAGCTATCTGTGGAGGAATATGTATCCTCAGATTTAAACCGACCCCGGTTTAGAGTTTCTGTTGGATTCTACTCTACATACTTCTTTTCTACCACTATCCATAATTATGCAAGTGAATTCCTAAAGAATTATTCTGTGGAAGGTAGCATTAATAAGTCTAGCATACAATTCCACCAATTATATGTATCCAATTCATACCACAAGAAGTAAAAACATAATTCAATTTAGAGACATACCACTATTGCAATTGACCAAACTCCCAACCTTAGAGTCCTTTAATCTCCCAGAACTCACCCCCGAGCTGAGATCATCTCCTTGAACAGATCAACCCCTAATCTATTTAGGAGCAGCTTATTTAAGCTATTGTTCCCCAAAACATGTTTCTAATTCTGCGTCTAGAATATCAGGATGCTTTTCTTCCTGTTTGCCTAGGCTTCCCATTTTTTGGATTCTTTAAAGCTGTTTTATGCTTTTCTCATTTTTTCCAGCTTTTTACCTCTTCCCAACTATTTTCCTCATCATTGGGGAATTTAGATTTTTCCTCAAAAATCCTAAATTTAAAAAAATAATTTCTTTCAAGGATTTTTGAAAGATTGTGGGGGGGGGGGAATATTTGCCTTATCCATCCTCATGGATTTAGCAAGTGATCTCATAATATTATTTTGGTCAATCTGCACAAAATCATTTTATTCATTTTCTCAAATTAAATATTTAATTACATCCACAAAATACTTGTCCTTTGGGGTCCACTCCCCTTAGGACTAAAGTTCAAATGTCTAGTTTTTTAATTTCAAACACATAACCTGAGGGGTGTTACAAGAGGAAGATAAATTTACTGCATAACCAGATCTTGATGCTTGACAACCACAAGCAGAAAGTGTCATTCCTAAAGATGAAGGTGAAGAGTGCTCCAAATTGAGTTGTGTTTTTTCATTGTTGCTTCTAAGGCTTCCATATTCTTAAAACATTTGGACTCTATATGGCCATCACAATTGAAAAATTTGCAATGTCTATTTGTCTTCTTCCCTTTGTTTTCATTTTCCTTATCATTTTCGTGAGTTGCTTTTTTAGTTTGCGGCTGAAATTTCTTAGGACCCTTGTTTGGTTTCGGACCATACTTTTTAGGATACTGCTTATTGGGATTCTTTTGATATGATTGTTGTTGGGCTGCTAAGGCTTTCTTAGAAGCGTTCCCAGAATTGATAAGACCAAGTTGTAAGATTTTTTCTTGTTCTCTTATCAAAGAATCGCAAAAGGCACCAAAAGATGGGTTCTTGTAGGTGGTTCCTGAAGAAATGATGGCTTCTCTAGTGGAATGGAAGGCAGAAACAGGTACAGAGTATGCAGGGCCAAGCTTAGTAAGAATGTAATCAATGAGGTTACCATCTTCCTTTTTGACCTTACAACCTTATAAAAGAACTCTAAGGGTCTTGAATTTGGACAAAAATTCCTCAATAGAGGAGAAATTATTGGGGTCCAAATTAAGCAACTCATTTTCAAGCTGATGGGCCTTGATTTGATTTTGAATGCCAAATATAGTATTTAGCTTATTTAGCGCTTCATGAGGGGTGTCAATGTCAAAGATATGAAATCGAAGATCTTGAGCAATGGACATTGCTATCAACCCTCATGCTTGGTCTTGTTTATTTTCCCATTTAGTGACTTTATCATCATCAAAAGGTTTAGTTTTTAGCCATGTGGCTATTCTATAGAGCCCTTTACTTCTAAGTATATCTACCATGTGAGGTAGCCATTGGAAATAATTGGTGCTGTTAAGAATAATCGGGCATTGAATTTCCATTTTAAAGAAAAACTGAAGAGGAGAAAATTTGAAACTAACTAATCCAATGGAAAGATCTCGAAAAATTAGGTTGATTCTCGAAAAACAGATCGAAAAACGACTTCTGAATGAAGAAGTTATGCCTTTTTGAAAAAACGAATTGAAGATGCCGAATAGTTACGAGAACAGTTTGAAATTTGGTGATGAAGTTCAACTTTAAAAAAAAAATCTCGCCCCTTAACAAAATTTTTTTACAAAAAGAAGCTTGAGAGAGAGACTTGAACCCAAGACCTCTATTCTCATAAACTAACTCCTCACCAAGTGAGATAGTAAAAGGATTCTGTAAATTTTTGGAAGGAGGAAGGTTTTTTTTTTCAACTCTTCGGTGTGTGTGCCTTTTCCTGCACAAAAAAACAGAAATATACGAGCAAAAAAATGGCAGATTGTTAGATTTTCGGTTAGCCTTATTTGCAACTATCTATTTTTTCACTATTTCTGATTTCCTGAGATCGTACAAAGACGCGGGGAAAGAGCATACGTAGCAAAAAAAAATCCCTTCCTCCTGTTTCTGATTTGCCAAGATCGCACACGGCGCACAAAAAAGAGCATACATAGAGAACAAGGTATAGATCCGGAAAATAAATAAAAACTAAAACTGAAATAAACAGAGGGAACCGAAATAAGAAATAAACAGAACTTTTAACAAATAAAAACTACAAAACAGATACTTTATACCTCTAGATCTAAACTGGCATAACTTGGGCAACCGAAAACCTTTTCGCATGAAATGAAAGGCGTTCCTTACTATAACAGATGCTCCGGACACAACAGAGTGGTTCTCCAAGCCTGAAAATGTTTAGAAATAGTAGATCTAGAAAACAGTAGTCGCATGCAGTCAAACCGGCTTCGAATCTTGACCAAAAATGGATGCGGCCCTCAAAATAGATCTGATACCATGTAGGAATTTACAGGGTAAGTTCCATAGATCAAGAACTAAAGGTCATCGCTCACAAACATATCACAAATCAGTACACCAGTATAATCACGTGGTTAAAACCCTCAAAGAGGGAAAGAGTCCACAGCCTGAGCCAACGTGGCCACTTCAGGACATTTATTAATATAAAAAGAAAGGTTACATAATTTTCTCTCATAAATGGTTACCGGAAAAATGGCCCTCCATGCTCTTTAAATAGAGATCATGGACCAATCGGGTGCTAAGCCACGAATCAAGTGTCGTTAATACTAAGGAGAGATATAATTGTCGGATCACTACAAATCATGACCGTTGGACTATAAGTTACAAATGCACATGGTAAAGAAACACACTTTACCTAACTCTACACTAGACTAAGTTATTCTTAACTATTTCCTATGTGTTAGAATATCCTAACACTTTGTGCATGTACACCTATCGAATACCTATGTGGAACTTAGATCAAGGGTGGGCGGGGAAAATCCGAGTACATGGTTCATAAAACTTAATCAGAGTTTTGAATGAAAAAAAATAAGATAACTATTAATTATTACAAAACCCTAGTGGTAATGAAACCCTGAACATAAAATGATGACATCTCATTATTATCGAAGAATCATTAGTGGAACTTGCTAACATAATATCAGAACTTACTGTAACAACTGAAAGTGATAATACATTAACATGCATTGTATTCAACCATTAAAATTTTAGTGCGGTATACCATGAAAGTTACCTGTACAGGAGGATTTGGAATACGCCAAGCACCTGCAACACAAAAAGATAATAATAAGTTTAAAATTTTACTGCGATATACCATGAAAGTTGCCTATACAGGAGGGTATTTGTTACCTATACAGGAGGGTTTGGAATACGCCAAGCACCTGCAACACAAAAATATAATAATTAGTAAATTTGCAACACAAAAAGATAATAATCAGTAAATAATCATTAAAGCATAGCCTAAGGTAAGTAACCATTATAAGCTCAAAACCAGAACCAAATAGGGGCGTTGCAACGTTGTAACCTTCTTGACACAACCTTGTATCTACCCCTTGTACTAAGATAAGAGCAGAATCTACTACTAAAAAAAGCTAACACCTCCACATGGCTAACATGAAGAGTTACTGACGTGTGGTCAACATGTAGAGTGAGATAGAAGTGAAATGTAGGTAAGTAACACTACTTGCATATAAAATTTAATATTAGGGACTAATGCTAGCATTAGTTCCGAGTTGTTTGAAATGATATTGATTAAGATGCAGAATTTATGAAATATATTCTTATTGCCTCGATATGAGGCCAATAAGACGATAAAGTGTTTCATTGGTTGACAGAGAATATTACTCCGAATATAAAATAAAAGCATTGGTTATTTGTCGTAGTCATAATGTTAAGCAGGTTAAAGTAATGATAAGTCCTCCATTTCGATTACTATAGTCCCAGCCGCAGCGACGGGGACTAATAAGAATTTTCTAATAAAAATCACAATGAAACTTATAATAAAATGATAATCAATATCACATTTTATATGACACAGGTAAACAAACCGAGTTAAACAAATATTTAGAACTTAAGTCTACAAACTCCCAAAATAGGAGCGAGAAATTATTCTCTTTCCACGAGTGGAAAGAACATAAAGAAAGAGACTGTTGAAGCCAAGACAACATTGAATAGGAGAGAGAATAAATTTTACCCTAAATGGATTTTTGTGTAATTTTATAAAAATTATCTAATAAAAATCACAATGGAACTTATAATAAAATGATAATCAATATTACATTTTATGTGATACAAATAAAGAAACTGAATAAAGCAAATATTTAAAACTTAACTCGACAAACTCCCAAAATAGGAGCGAGAAATTCTTCGAAAGAGACCGTTGAAACCATGACAACATTGGATAGGAGTGCGAAATTCTTCTCTTTCCATAATGGGAAATAACATTAAGAAAGAGTTAGACTGTTCAAGCCTAGACAACATTGATGGTGTGATCGGCCCCATAAGAAGCTAGTTGCAAATCTCCAAAGGAAGAGGAATGTCAATTTTACAAGTTTATTTTCAAACCAAAAGGTGAATGGTGGCTACATCAGTATAATTAATATAATTTAGGGTTATTAATATAATTTAGACTTAATTTAATTAATGAATTAAATATTTTTTTTTTTTTTATTTGAACGAGGTTATATAATTTTAAGTAAAATTATGATTTTTTCTTGTTTAGAATGTATTTTTAAATGCATTAATGAATTCAACATTTCATAAAACTTTTAAGGAAAATAACTTGAACTTATAATTCTTAAAAATCCTTATCAATTTTGGGAAAATTTGACAAAAAGTACCCAAAGTGAAGATGTAGATAAGGTGTAAGTGTTTCCACCTAACCCAATCTAAGTAGGCCCAGTTAATGGAAAAAGTTATTAAGTATGGACATTCAAATTTTTAGGGGTGGAAACTATATTCTGAATAGGGCTTCTAGAAATTTGTGGCAAGTAATAATCTTATTTTTATTTTTTGCTTCATGATCGTAATTGGGAGGGGGTTATTGTTTGGAATATTTTTTTTTTATTCGATTGGTTGTTTTTGGTGAGGCTTAGTTTTCACTAGGTCTCTCATAAGGAGGGGTGAGGATGAAAGATACTTTTGAACTATCTCAATGGGTGTTCCAAGCTCTTGATGATAGAATCCTACAAGTGGGTAATTAGCCCTTCCATCCAATAGACTAAGTGACCCCAACCTAGGTTCAACCTAATTCCCAAAAAAAATTGTTTGTTATTTTTTCTCTTTCGGCTACTTCCCTATATGGAAAACTAAGAATGTTAATACAATAATGTGTTGGCTCGTATGACATGCTTAGTAAGCTATATATTGTTATCCTATCTTTTGGTGAAGACAATACTTATGATATTTTTAAAGACATCAACAACATTTGATCTATAACAAATCATTATATAATATAAAGATTTTGTGTCTCTACTGTGATTTATGACATATTGTAGTCTAAAGTGAGCTAGTATCATTCTTTACCTAAGACAACCCACAACATCATTCTATCATATAGAGTTGTTTTACTTCTCTCCTCTAGATCAAAGTGGTTTTTAATTTATCAACTAATCATTCTTCTTATTTATTTTAAGTTTAAAATTATAATAAGATTGACAAAGTAGGTCTCATTGCATGATATTTTCGATGAGAGACCATGTATAATTTTTTTGACCAAGACTTGCAATCAAGTACATTTAATCTTTGACAATTAATTTTAATTTTAATTTTATTGTTAATTTGAGTGTTGAGAAAATTTGATATAAAAATATATATATTTCAAAATAGAAAATAAGTTATCATTATTAATTATACAGAAATAACAATATTCAAGGTTTAAAAAGTGATTTTTGTGTTATGGTCATTTTTTTTATATTTTTAAATATTATTTTATCAAAATTTTATTGATAAAAAAATAAATTATTATCAAAACATCACTTTTGAAAAATAAAATTTTAAACATAACATTTCATGATAGTAAAAATAAAAATCCAAAATATCAAAAAATAAATAATTTAACACCAAAAAAAAATCCAAATTCCCACCCGATAACTCAACATTGTATTATAAATCATATTTAAATATTTTTTCTTCCTCACCACATGGTATTATGTATAAATACAGACTTGTGTATAAAGTCTATTCTCTGGAAATAGTATGTTATATGTACACAGCCTATAGCCTATTATTAATATAAAAGTTTGTTTTTTCTTTATAAAGTAGGTTGGTTTTTTCTTTTCAAACAAAAGACCAAAAAAAATTGTTGGTTTTTGTTTTTTATAAAGTATGTTGGTTTTCTAAGTATGTTATATGTACACAGCCTATAGCCTATTATTAATATAAAAGTTTGTTTGTTTTTTCTTTATAAAGTAGGTTGGGTTTTTCTGAAAAAAAAAATTGTTGGTTTTTGTTTTTTTATAATGTTGGTTTTTTCTTTTTAATTTTAAAAAAATAGACTTTTGCACCTAATGCAGCAGTCACCTCCCGCTGCATTTTTTTCATATATCATATTTAAATATAGAGCATATAGCGCAACATTGTATTATAATAGTCAGCGACATTGTGTCCTATGACATAAAAGTTTGAGCCGGATAAGATATTTAAACATAAAGTTTCCACAGCTTGCGCAGCATTGGATTAAATATGATATTTTTAAATATGTACAGCAACGAGCACAACCTGCGGTCCCATATGATATAATATGTGCTCTTTTCAACCGATGCCGTACACATCTACGTTATCCACTAATTCACTAAACCTCATTGTATTAAATATGATATTTTTAAATATGTACACCAACGAGTACAACCTGCGGTCCCATATGATATAATATGTGCTCTTTTCAACCGATGCCGTAGACATGTGCGTTATCCACTAATTCACTAAACCTCATTGTATTAAATATAATATTTTTAAATATGTACAACAACGAGTACAACCTGCGGTCCCGTATTAATATAATATTTTCAAACGATGCCGTAAACATCTGCATTATCCACTAATTCACTAAACTTCACGCGAACATTATTTTCCAGTCTATACGCTATTTATTTAGTGTTGGTGGACATAATGCCCATCAGCATTTAATAGCTTGGAAAATATGTGTTGCCTACTATCGTCAGGCTTAGCATCCTTTTTTCTTTAAATATCCCAACTGTTTAATGTTTTTGTGAGTGCATGGTGTGCGTGGTTTAATGCTCGTCCAGCCCATCCACTCTCAAATTTGCTGCTTCAATTGCAATTGCAATGGCGGGAATCCATCTCCTACTTTGCTCCTCCTCCATCGGCCCCACCTTTGTTGTGTCAATTGCAATTGCAATGGTGGTCATCCATCTCCTGCTTTGCTGTTTCACGAAGAGATACAGACGATACGATGTATTTCTGAGATTCCAAGGGCGGGATGTGAAGAAGGGGTTTGTCGATCATGTCTACTACGCCCTCACTGCTCAAGGTTTTCGCGTATTCCTTGACACCCACCATCTCCATGGGGGAGAAGACATTTGGGAAGTTTTACACCGAGCAATTGAGGGGAGCCGCATCCTCATCCCCATACTCTCTACCAATTACGCACAATCTGCATGGTGCCTCAGAGAAGTATCGCTTATTGCGAGCCAAGTACAGAAGGAGAAGAAAAAGGGATCCGTCATTGCCATCCCTCTGTTTTACATTGTGACTCCGACTCAAGTTGGGCACCCGGATCAAGCTCATGGCAGCCCATTTGCTCAGCATGAGAGGAGTGGGAAATACAGCCCACAAGAAATTGATGAATGGAAGGTTGCTTTCGCGTACGATCTCTCATCTCGCTAGTTGGTGGCTCCAAGAAGACACTAACGGGTGCGTGGCCTATCTATTCTTATTCTTTAATTTTTTTACGTTTATAGGCGTAAACTCCTAGTAATATTTATTTGTTTGCTTCTGCATCAGCTCTAAATATTCCTCAACTCTCTGCAGATATATGAAACGGCGATGGTGAAACTCGTAGTGGAGTACGTGGTCAAAACATTATTGTAAATTGTAAGTGACGAAACACAAGACTCGATTAAATATCCCTACGCTATGGTTGTAAATTTTGAGAATACATCGGGGTAAGGGCCGGAGGAATGTCCCTAGCGGAATAAAGAACGACGGTTGGGTAACCTTATTCATAATTTGGTTTTGCTGCGACGCTGGTTCTTTCTATGCGTCCCTTGGAAGCCATTGTCATTGAAGTTGGTGGACGTTGTGGGTGGTTTGGTATGTATTTCATTTTCACTTATTTGTGCAAATGAAATTGGCCTCGGAATTTCAAAGCATGCAGATTAAAATTTTAGTGTTTTTAGATTTTCTGTAGAAAGGTTATGTCAAGTTCTATGAAGTCTTTAATTGTAAGAGTTCTGTTAGGTCAGGGATTTTATGATCGGATAGTCTCATCATCTTCGTTTTAGGAGTTTTGATGAAATTGTTTGTGCCTCTGCTCAGAAATTCGTATGCATGCAGGTTAAACATGAGAATGTTTGGGCGGGTAGAGTAGCGCCCTGGCTCTGTTCCTGTTTATAGGCAGGTCAATAAGGTTGTCTATGGTTTTTATTCATGGGATTTACTAGTTTCGTGGGTTTGCAGAAATTGGGTTCTCGGCATGGGTGGCTTTCGTCTCTTTTGGTATGGGCCTCGGTTTCTCTGTTTTTATGTTCCTCTTATGCTTCGGGTTGCTGAGAGCTTTGAGCATGACATTCATAGGATGCGACATAAGGTCATCAGTTGTTTTTACTCATGGGAATTACTGTTCTTGTGGATCTGCGAAATTGGGTTTCTTTGTTTTGGTTCTATACTTCTGCTCTAGGTTGGGATTGTTGGTGCTGTAAGTAGAATGGTTAAGGGGCAAAGCCAGCTCGGTAGTATATTAATGAAGGGGCAGGGTGCTTCCATCTACTCTCCCTCTCTTGTTTTACCCATCTACTGTATTTCCAGTTGCCTGATATGTACTTGTCTTGGAATTGTCTATCGTTCGGCTATTCCAGGAGTGTTTGTTATTGGTTCTGATAAGATGGTTAAGAAAGCTAGACGAAGAAAGCCTAAAGGGGACAAAGGCAAACAACCTATCTTACCTCCGCCAGTAAAGAGAGGTTGGAAGTCAACAAAAGAGCTCATGAAGCCACTAATTCAAACCTATGCAGAAGATATTCCTTGTTCTGTAAAATCTCGTATTTATGGATGGGAAATAGAAGCTATCAATAAAATGAATGAAGAGGATGAGTTGGCATCGGAAGAATTGCAGAATATGATTGAAGATCCAGGGCATACTCGTGGGATAATCTCTTTGTTCCGGCACTCAATTAGAACATATTGGCTGATAAAATGCTTGCTGGCAAAAGTTATAATGTCATCTCAGGAAATAGGAGAACCAAAGTTACATTCCACTTTGGCAGATATCAATAGAAACATTCAAGAAATTAACCTCCGTCAACTGCATCAGTATGCTAGACTTGGCAAAATGGAGAAAGATATAAAAGCCATGCATCAGGTTGAAATATCAGGTTCCACTGTGAAAGATCTCGCCTCGGTGGAATCAAATGATGAATAGAGATAACAATACTTTTTTTTTTGTTGCTAGCTTTATTTTCTGTAAATGATAATATTAGAAAACTTTAATATTATTTATCTTAAAACTTTGTTTAGGATAGTAAGGATGTTTAAGTTTTGGATGGTGTACAATGCACTTAGATAGCCAACAAACCTCGTTTCCCTCGGGCAGATTGAGGTCTAACTATTTTTTGTATCAATGATGACCAGTTTTTATTTTAATAGAAAATGGAAAGGAACTACTAAACTTACAAAAAAAATATATCTATATAATATTTTAGAATTATTTTGTATTAAATATGTAATCTCTGAAAATATTTTAGAAAACTTTTCTTGTAAACATTGAAAATATTTTAGAAAAGTGTTTCAATAAATACTGCTGCGCCATATTTATTGAAGTTATATGGATTGCAAATTTTGAGAACATCTCAAAATATCTATTAACTAAGAAAGAACTAATGGCTTGACCTTTTCCTTGGAGAGATTCTCAAATTCTAAGATATTCTAAAAAGTTGCGCCTAAAGTTTCTATTTCTTTGTCCATTTCAGCGCGAAGAAGATGAAATTTTCGGATCGACACTTCGTTTTTGTCTCGTATTTTCTTTGCTCAACTATTTAAATTACCCCCTCGCCATGATATGTTTACTTAAATAAATAAAAAGCAAATAATATCTATTTTCATTAGTTTAGTTAGTTTAATATCTCTTGTTATTAGTTTTTCTTGTGTGAAGATGAGGTTTGAATCAGCAAGTTTTAATCAATTTCAACGTTAAAATTAAATCTACAATAGTTTTATTGTATAGTTAATAATTTTAGTGTCAGTATAAAATTAACAGTGAAGTGTCAATGTTAGAGCACTTAGAGATGAAATATTCATTTATAAAATTTGTCATTTTTATAATAAAAATATTTTTTAGCCATTAATAAATCTCTTTCTACAAGGTGAATTATTCCACATTAAGGCTCACCGAGCCAATGGAAAATCAGAAATAAGATTTCCAGAAATTAGAAAATCATTTTTGAATTTATAGAAAAATAAAAATATTCAACATTTTCCAGAAATTTTGGTCCAAAGTTTCAAGTAACAAAATATTGGGAAACTAATCAAGATTCCAGAGAATTAGACCACTAGGTGAGTGTTATAGTCCTTGAAAAAGGCAAGGAATAATAATATTCTTAGAAGATAAACACAATAAAAACTAGACAACGAAAATAGAAAAGAAATCAAGAAAATAAACAAAGGAAAAATAAAGGAATTTACCAACTAAGCTAAGAAGGGGGTGTGAATTATTTAAAATATATTAAAAAAAAGGATCAAAGGCTTTGAAGAAAAAGATAAATAATAACTTGGCCTAAATATTTAAAAGATAAATTGGATATCAAATCCATTAAAGCGGGCATGATTAAGCTAATAGAATTGGACCAAAAGCCTAATTAATATATATATATATATATATATATATATTTCTGAATTGACTTGACTCTTAAGTGCTACCTGATCAATTCAGGAATAATTATTCCAATTTAAGAAAAAAAGGAGTAATAGGAAAATCTATAAAAAATCACTAAATATGGAATAAATAGGGTAATAGAATTAGATCACAAGCCTAACAAAAAAAAATCCTTAAACCTCATAACTTTTAGTTTAAAAAGGGGAAGAAGAGGAGAAGCTAAGCTATATAAGGAATATTTCCAAAACAATTTATGAATTGAAACAATTTATCTTGTAGAAGAAAAGAGATAGTTGAACATAAACATAGGTTGATATGTTTTAACATAATCTCTATTGACCATAAATATGGTATACATAGTCAAGCTTCTAAAAGGTTTAAGAATATTTATTAGAATATTTATAAATGAGGATATCATTCTACTAGATAAAGTTGACTTAATGAAGGAATTTCAAAAGGTAAAAGAAAGAAAATAGAAAATGATTAGAAATAGAAAAGAAATAATTAAACATCCTCTATTGGAATTGTCATTTCTTTCCATGGAATAAAGTTTGCACGTTTAATTGGATCATGAATGAAACTAATAGTATATTTCCCATTAAAACTAAAGAACATGAATAATCTAGAGTCAATTACATAGAATGATTTGACTTGTTGTTAATATGGGAAAAAGCTTCTCTTGCAAAGGGATTAAAAGCATAGCTTTTATGGTTAAATAAAGACTTTGTTCTAGCTCACACGTACCAAAGGGACGCGAAAGGTTTAGGTGAAAAAAAAAATCATTTTCAAATGGATCAGCTGGTCGAAATATAGTTGGACAACTTGTACTCATGGTCTAGGTAGTAGTGTGGTAGATTATGTTAAATTCAAAACACTCATATATAATCAAATATATGGTTTTGGAAACTTTAATGACCACGAACCCGACTCACATTATAGATTTTTGTTCCTAACTTCAACTTTTTCATATGTAATAATCACACTATAAAAGATCTAATAATAAAAAGCATATTGATTTTCAACAAACATAAAGATGTGTTTTTCTTTCCTTGGGGATTTAAAAAGGAATTAAATCCCACATAATTAATTACAATAATAAGGACCTATTTTACACTTTTACAACAATTCTCTTAACTTGTATAAGTATTGCCTACAATCTTCATGTAAAAAGAAAAGGAAATGGCTAAAGAGCATAAAATTTCTAATAGAGCCATCAATAAGCTAATAAGTTTTTAAAAGAAAAAAATATTGATCGAGATTGGATCATTATATTGTTTTTAATCCATATCAAATATTTTAGAGTGGAAAAGGGGAGGAATCATTGCATAAGATCATTTGTACCTACGAGGCCTAGTTTCACAAATTGGGGTCTAAAACCTTTTGGGAGTAGTTTGAGGCATGAAATGGTATTTTTTTCAGGTAAAAATTTACTGCTTTAGAATTGCATCTTAATTTCCTATTATAAACACAAATAAATTTATAATGGCGTAACAATTGCCTCAATTAAAGTCTGTATGCAAAATTTATACCACTCAGAAATTGACCTTTCTGTTTCAACCACCATATTCTGACAATATGCCACACCAGTCCCCATTACTCAATAAAAATGGGATAGCCACATGATCATAATGAAGAATACTATAGAATAATCCATATTATAACTCTAAGTAAGAGCTGAGGGAGTCAAACCTAACCACTAGTAGGCTATCAGATTGTGTTATAACCAGGCCTCTATGAGGAAAAAGGGTTTCATTCTTTTCGAGTGCATTTGTACCATAGATGAGAAAAGTAGCGAAGAGGAATGGGGAGAGAGAACAAAGAGAGGATTTGTGAACTAAGTATCCCATGGGCCACAAGCCTTGCCTTTTTGTATAAGCGACCATTTTTTATTATGAGAAAGAGAACATAGTGGCCTCACCTTCTAGCTAGGATTTCTTCCAAAAGGGTTTCCCAAGTTATATCCTCTGTTAGTAGTGGTTTCTAATTATTTATTTTGTTTTTCTCTATTTTTTGTATAATTATAATTTACATGCATACACAAAAAAATTAATTTACATATCTATAATATAAAAATAAATAAACTTTCACACCATAGAATTTGGATATTTAAGTATAATTTATCATATATGTTGTGATGGACTATCTAGTGGAATATCCACAATAGTTTATGGATCATATTGGTATCAGAGTAGATTAACTTTGGTTAATCTGGATATTTACATGGGATCTAGATCGACTAAGCCAAAATTCATAAAACCCTAATCACAACTAATGAAATTGTGAATAACCCTCGAGATCATGTAGAGGAGAGGTTTTTGCAGCTAGAAGCACAAGTTGCAGATATAAACTATAACATGCATCTGATCATGATGGCCCTGACCAATAAGCTTAGGCTATTTGGAGAAGATGGGGTTTCTAATGAAGAGGTGCAATTAGAGGGGATATTAGGATATCAAGAAGAAATAGAGAATGAACTGAAGAAGGAACCTGAAAAACATCAACCTAGTTCAAGTATCATGGACCATTCATAGTCCCTATTCAAATTGAAAGCGAAGGTTGATATCAAGTCGTAATAAGGTGAGATTGATACTCAAATAATAAATCGCTAGTTAACATTAGAGAAATTTTGAGGTCTAAAATGGGCCTCCTAAGGAATATTATAAAATAATAGTGAAAATTATAAAGCAAGAGTAGATTACATCATCAAATTTTGGAGGTAAAAAACAAAAACCTACTTTTTCAACTTTAGATGTAGAATTTAATTCCTCATCCAAGGAGTACCCACGTTGCAAACTTTTGATGGACCCTACTACACAAAAATGAAAAATACATGAAAAAATGCAATTGCAATAACATTTTTCATGTATTTCTCACTTTTCGTATAGAAGGGTCCATCAAAAATATGCAACATGGGCTACTCCTTGGATGAGAAATTAAATTTTGCATCCAAAAAGCGCCCCCACTAAAAATTTGAGTAATACCGTCGAGAGACAAGTTGAAAATACGAGTTGAAAAGGTAGTTTTTACTTTTAAATATTTTACTTTTTTACTCCAAAAAAGGAGAATCTAGCGAAAATTTATGCATAAAAGTGAAGTTTGAGTGGATTTTTGTGGCTCATATTCTGGTAATTTCATCTAGAAATTGTTTAAAAAATATATATAACTTATTGCATGGTCTATACATTTTAAATAGGGATAATTCCACTCTACTTTTTTCTCTTTATGCATATTGAACATCCATAGAAATAATTTCTTTGGTTTCAACCTAGTCTCCATTGGAAAACATCTATCCTTTTTTGTTCAATATCATTCTAAGATATTTTCTTGAGCTACTATATAACATTGAATGCCTCAACATTGCATATATTCCAAGCTCTAACTTATAACAACATATCTCTTGGTCTAGGCTTAGAGTATTTGAACCCTAGTATAAAACACCTAGGCCATCTTAGGCCTTGTTGCTACACTATCCAAAAATAGACCTTTTTTGCATCACCTTGAGTCATAGCATTAGAATATCTTTCTAGGTGATTTAGGGTAGCAGAGAAATTTTGAGGTCTAATATGGGTTTCAAAACAAAAAAAAAGTACAAATAAAATAAATTTTATAAGAACAAATAGGATTCAGGAAGATGATGTCAACCATGGGGGATGATTCACCATTTTTGGAGTGAAAAGGTAAAATGATTAAAAAATAAAAAAGTAAAAAAAATAAAAACTACTTTTTCAACTTGTATTTTCAACTTATCTCCCTATGTTTTTACTCAAAATTTGAACAAGAGAACTCATTGGATGCATAATTTAATTCCTCGTCCAAGGAGTACCCATGTTGCATATTTTCGATGGACCTTGCTACACGGAAAATGAGAAATCACGTTTTTTCAAGTATTTCTAATTTTTCATGTAGTAGGGTTCATCGAAAGTATGAAACATTGGTAATCCTTGGATGAGGAATTAAATTCTGCATCCAATGAGTGCTTGCTGTTGAAATTTGAGTAAAATCGTAGGGAGATCATATGAAAATATGAGTTGAAAAAGTAGTTTTTTTTCTTTTTCCCTCTAAAATTTAATGATGTAATCTAATCTTATTTCATTATTTCCACTATTATTTTATAATATTCCTTAGGAGGCCCATTTTAGACCTCAAAATTTCTCTAATGATTATTTTTGGTCTAACTCCACTAAAGCGCAATAGAGGTTGTTGTGATATTAGTGGAAACCATTTTTGTTGTTGCCATAAGGTCTCACACCACCCATTGAGGCTTTAACATGATTGCTAGATTTTGCAACGACTTGGAGAATAATATGGGCGTTTCATGGATGGATCATGAGACTATAGATGTGGTGGTGCATATATTGCACATAACAATAATCATAAATGGGACCATAAATGTGTGATATATATGACTTGGAAGTTACCTGTAACTCCCCACTAATTGGTCAATCAATCCACCCCACAATATCCCCTAATGGAAAACTCAATCAACCTCGACGATTCATAAGTTTAGCTCACTATGTAGTTCCCCTAAACCAAACTTAGAATTTCAAGTTTATCTTACCTGTCGATTAAAAATTAGATGTCAATTATTTGTTGCTCATATCTATCATTTTATGTATTATACTAATTGAATTACAAGAAATTTCAGCCTAAAATCAGCCTCCTAAGGAAAAATAATAAAATAAGAGTTATGAATTTTGGAGGGAAAAGAAGAAAACTAATTTTTTAATTGTATTTTTGGATTATCTCCTTACATTTTTACTCAAATTTCAAATGTAGACACTCATTGGATGCAAAATTAAATTATGCATCCAACGAGTACCCATTATGCATACTTTTGAGAAGACCCGCATTGATAAAAATTGAAGATACATTTAAAAAATGTGTTCAACATGTATGAACACGTTTTTAAAATGTATCTTCATTTTTTATAAACATGTTTTTTAAATATATCTTCAATTTTTATCAATGTGGTTATTCTCAAAAGTATGCATAATGGGTATTTGTTGGATGCAGAATTTAATTTTGTATCAAACAAGTGTCTACACTTGAAATTTGAGTAAACATATAAGGCAGTAAGCCAAAAATAAAATTAAAAAAGTAGTTTTTTTTTTTTTTTTCCCTCCAAAATATTTACATGTACCTCTTTTTGAGTTTAAACAATTTTTTATTGGTTTACATATTATGGACGTGAAAATTTCATGGGCACTTTTAGGCTAAAATTTCCTCTAATTTCATTTGTAATTTCACATATCTTATCTAAGTTAAACAAATAACATTCAAATACCAAATTGTACCCATAAACATAGAGAAACTCCCACAATATTTTTTTGTTCTCTTTGTGCTCTTAAATAAGATAAAGCTTCACGATGATGAAAACACAACTTTTGATAGCATAATGTTGGACACCTCTTGTATTAGAAATAAAACGAGGATGTCCATGAATGATGACCTCAAATTAGGATTTTTCGATCTCAACAACAAAAATAAACAATGGTGCATGTTTATTTGGTATATCAACTTCACAACAAAAAATCGCTTAGGTGGCCAACGTGAAATAGCCACTGCAAAAAGCATCCTATGTTCTTAATCATACAAGGGATTAAAGTCTCACTCTCTCTTATGCCCAACGTGAAATGGCCACTACAAAATTCATCCTATGTTCTTAGCCACTGCAAAATGTGTCCTATGTTCTTAATCTTACAAGCATTAAAGTCTCCCTCTCTCTTAGGCCCGACATGAAATTGCCTCTACAAAATGCGTCCCATGTTCTTAATCTTACAAGATTAAAGTCTCCCTCTCTCATATATAAGATTGAATATTGGGTCCTCCAAAAGAAAATAGGGATTAGCCTTTTTAAGCTCTAATAATGAATTCAAGTAACTTGGTTTTGCTAAGTGTTCAAAACATTGCTTAAATTATTTGGGGAAGCTTTGACCATTTAGAAAGCATATGTAGTCCCTGGATTAAGGTTAGTAACACCTAGATGCTTTCATAAACACTCAGATGCTTTCATTATGGAGGAGCTATTAGGATTGATTCATGAGCCCTTCATCCTAAAATCCAATCGAACCAAGCAGATCATGTTGATGTAATGTGGAAGAATCTCACACTGAAAAGTGGTGTTTGAGACTGCAAATTTTTGAAAAAGTTTTATATGGGTAGCTTAAATGTTTCAACATCAAATCCTTGGTTTCAAATTATTTAACCTAACCATGGCATTTCATAATTTTGATTCGTTCAAATATGTTTAAATTCTTAAAAATCGTTGCGTGGAGAGTCAAATTCCAAGCCTCCCCTCCACCGCCAACTCAATCAGCCTCGAAGGAAGCGATCTTACCACACATATTCCCATGATGGCCCCATCACCATCGGTCCTCCACCTCGTGCAAATATACAACTTCATTCATATTGTCCTTTCAAAAATTCATGGGAAGAGGAAAATTGGATGGTTAGGGTTTTGGAACTCGTTATCCGATTTGCTTCAACTATATTTGTCTTCTCATGCGATGAAAATGAAATTTACATTGTGGTTTATTCAGTTTATGGATGGCTTCTTCAGACCAACATATTCTCATGAAAAAGGGAGCATATTATAGTCTTGAGATGATTGCTCGTTCAAACATAATGAACTCTCGGCTAAAGTTGCTGCATCTACTGTAAAATGATTGTCATGTGGAGATTGTTGGTCAGCTAAACTTGCAATAGAAGAGAGAGAAATTGTAGGTGTTGTTTCGATAAGATTTTTTGACATTTAGCAGTTGGTCAACTAAACTCGACATAAAAGAGAGAGAAATTGTAGTTGTTTTTTCGACAAGATTTTTCGACATTTACCAACATGTTTGCAGAGCTGAGGGAGCCACTTTTACTCCAAAAAAAAAAAAAAATGTTTAAATATCATCATTTAATAAATTAACTTTATTTCATTGTTTTCTAGAATTAAAAAATATATATATGTAAACAAGAAATAGTGCATTATTTTAGTCTTTAAAACTTAAGTAAGACTAACAATTCTAAATTATTTAACAAAATATTTCAAAATATTCTTGACAATTCTAAATTATTGAACAAAATATTTCAAAAACTTCTTCACTTTATAAATTATACAAACTATATCATAACAAATTTCAAATATGTATCTTGCACTCTTAACTATAGTTGTAATATAATTTTTAAAATTAATTTAAATATAATGTTGATTAATATCCTAAAATCTTTTTATCTTGTTCAATTTTTTTGAAAATCATTGATTTAAGAAATAAAAAAATTCGTGATACAATAATAACAAATAGTGTTTAACATAGTGATGATGAATTTATAAATATATATCTTGAAGTATCAAAGAATCCAAGTGATGAAAAAGATTAGTAAAATGAATAAAAAAGATACTAAAAAATTTTACAATCCAAATAATAAATCTTATTTATCATATACATTATAAAAATATAAAACAATTAAAAATGCACCATTAAAAATTTATAAATTTTTTCCCAGGAAAAAATTTGTAATTTTCCATTAATGAAAAGAAAAATTACATGTTGCATTTTCAGCATATCATCTATGCATGATCAAGTATAACAGTAATAAAATAATTACACGTGTCTTTCATATCTTGTACTTTGTCATCTATCTCTATCTAGTGTCAATATACTATTTACAGTGTAATATACAAATACAAATGCCACCGCAGAATAGTATTAAAAACCAAAACTGTGCAGTCAACTAGGCTGCTACTGGTTCCTCCAAATCTTCGATAAATGGCCTATGATAATACTGATAGGTCTGAATTCCCATATGTTCCGTGATGTGCCATCTGCCCCAGTCTAACTGCGAGGCTTCCTTGGATAATCGATCAGCCACCTGATTCCTCTTCGTGTAAATGAAAGAGATAGTTATATGATCAAAATATGATTTAAGTGTAAATACCTCATCCAATAGACCTCTAAGAATGTGTGCATGAAAATGTGATTTCATGTTGAACCAGTCAATAATGATTTTAGATTCCCCAAAAATCTGAATCTTGTTGCAATCATGTTCCCTGGAAAATTGAAGTAGTCTAAGGCTATTAAGCTCCGCATAATTATTGGTGCCAGGTCCAAGTCCCATCTTAAGATGGAAATGATGATTGGACTTAATGTGAAGAACTACCCCCCCTGCCACACATCCCTGATTATTTTCTCACCATCAAAATATGCCCAAGGAAAATTTTGATCAATCTGTTCAAGAATAATAGTTCTGTTGTTGTTATTAGTAACATCATCAAGAATCAATAGGTAAATGTAGACAATGATCCTGCTAATGTGCTCCCAATCCACAATGAAATTCTTGAATATAATCTAGTTCTGACCCATCCAAATGGCCCAGGTGATGAGCAGTGGGAGGTTCCTGATCTTGGATGGTCAGGCTTCCTTCCACCAGAGATCCCACACCTCTTAAATAGAATTACCCAGCCAGGAAGTAGTACAACCCACTATCACACAAGTGATCTGCTGAATCTGTTTAATGGCCGAACAATCAAGGAAGAGATGGTTCACATCTTCCGCATGAGAAACGCACAGACTGCATCGGGAGGGGCCATGATAAGAGTGGCGAGTAAGGTTGTCTTTCGTGGGAATACAATTTGTAAGTATGAACCACATTGGTAACCTCATATTAGGAGGTGCCTTCAGTTGCCACAGAAGTTTCCACCACCATAATGTTACCATAGGATCCATAGTACGTCAGAGTGATGAGTAACCTTGTTTAGGTGTATAGAGACCACTGGGGGCGGTTGGCCAAATAATTTCATCTTCCCGGAGGGTCAAATGGATATTAGTGATTTTGAGGGTGCGAATGTATTGAGTCCAGTCCACCCTCCAAGGTTCAGGGATGTCAAGAATCTGTGCATATAGTCATGCTTGAGAATCCCAAGTAGTGTTAGGTGGGTTCACTGTCTAGAATAAGAAGAAGATACTTGATCTAGCCAAATTCTGGGTAATACCATCCGACAATCTAAAGTTGATGCCACTCCCCGACCAAGCATCCACCCCAATCCTAACCTTCTCTCCGGATCCAATATGCCATGCCAGTCCATTTTTGATGAGGTGGATGGATCTGGATATATCCTTCCATATAATCGATGCACTATGAGGAGGCAAAGTACGCCCTCTAATCCAGTCCATAGTTGATAATGGTGCAATATATTTGGAATAGGTGACCTGTTGCCACAGGCTGTTTCTGACTAGGAGTTGCCATCCCATTTTAGCCACAAGTGCAGTTGAAAAATGGTTTAAATCCTTGAGTCCCCATCCACCCCAAGCTTTTGGTTTATTAATCTTACTCCAGGTAATCCAAGCATAGGGACGACCTTCCTTTTTTCCCCTCCATAAAAACCACCTACAAATCATTTGTATTTTGGATGTCACCCCTTTGGGAAACCAAGCTAATGTCATCCAGTATACAAGGATTTCTTCTAGGACCAATTTAATAAGCACCAATCTGCCAGCTCTAGAGAGCCATCTTTGTTGCCAAATGCTGATTTTGTGCTCTACCTTTTCCACCAGCCAATTCCAGTCTTTGATACGGTAGTCATTTGGTAGAAGATGGAAACCAAGGTGTTGCAAACCCTCATCCAGTCTCTTGCACTCAAATTGAAATAATCCCAAAGCCTGTCTACGTTCAATAATTGAACATTGAACCATAATAATGGTGGATTTATGATGATTAGGGCTCATACCAGTCGCCATGCTGAATAATTTGAGGATATTATGAAATTGTGAGTTATCCTGACAAGAACCATTCAGAAATATTATAACGTCATTTACGAACAACAAATGATTCAATTGAACCAGATCATTAATGATGATGCCGCGGATAGAACCTTACTCTTTGGTCTTGTTCATTATAAATGATAATCCTTCCATGGTAAGGAGGAACAACAAAGGCGAGAGAGGGAATCCTTGTCTAAGGCCCCTCCCTGCATGAAATAAATCAGTTGCTACCCCATTTATCAGAATACTAAATGATTCATTGGCAATACATCCCATTATCCAATTTGTGAAGTCATGAGGGAAACCAATATGAAGAAGAATAAGGTTCAAATAATCCTAGTTGACACAATCAAAGGCTTTGGCCAAATCAATCTTGAGAATGGTAAATTTGAGATTCTAAAACTTGATGAAATGCAGGGCCTCTTGAGCAGTGCCGATGGCATCATGGATTTGTCTATGATGAAGGAATGCAAATTGTTCTTGTTCAACATGGGTGGAGAGAATAGGTTTCATTCGATTTGCAATCACTTCAGATATAATATTGTAAATGCAATTACACAGTGAGATGGGTATGAATTCTTGAAAAGAAAGGGTCTTCTCCACCTTGGGGATAAGGGCAATGAATGTAGCATTAAATCCATCATATATCTGGCCAGTAGATCTACTGTGTTCGATGACCTAAAGGAGGTCCATGCCAATATGATCAAAGAAAGATAGATAAAATTCGATCGACCATCCGTCGAGTCCAGGACTTTTGTTCTTCTTAAACCATTTCAGAACTCCTTCAATCTCTCCCATAGTGACAGGCGCATTAAGTTCCTCCATCTGGTCCTCATCCACAAATCTGTGCATAGTCCTGGCAATCTCCATAATTTCTAAAATGTTGGCATTCCTTAGAGCCTTGTACAGTCTGGTGAAGTGTTCCATGCCCATTTCAGCCAGTTGGGCGTGGATGTGTGTCACCCGACCAATGTTGTTCGATAGGTCCTAGATGGTATTAACAATCCTTTTCCCCTTTGCACATTTTTGAAAGAACTTTGTATTATCATCCCCAACCTTCAGCCAAATGGCTCTGCTTTTGAGTCTCCACACCTCCTCCTAAGCACGAAGAATTTTAGATCTTTCCACTTCTAATGCCATCAATCTGTCTTTTGCTTCTGAAGATCTGAAACAAGGAAGGTCTGGTCCAGTTAAGACACCAATCTCCTACTAAATGTTCTCGAGTGATTCCTTCTCTCTAAAATTCTTTTGTCTTGCCCAGGTGATGGTAGTAGCTTTAATTCTGGCTAGATTGTCATAGATTACCCTCGCAGGTTCCTGAGTAGGGAGATGAGCACAATGAACCCATTCTTTAATTACCATTGACTGATACTCATGTTCTTCCAACCAAGCTGAGTTGAATTTGAATGGAGTCTGAGGCTTTTGCAAACCCTTCAGAAATTCAAAATAAATGGGTGAATGGTCTGAGATTCCGCCAGTGCCAAGCCATTGCCGCACTGAATCAAATTGTTTATCTAATGTTGATTTGATGAGAAATCAATCAAGTCTCCTGGACATAGCAGCATTACCTGTCCTCCTATTCCTGCAGGTCGGGCTCTTCTTAGGCATAGCCATGTCCAGAAGATCAGCATCAGCGATGAGATTGAGGAAAAAGACAGATAGATTATCCAGGGTTGCATTCGGACCCCAGGACTCACATAGCCCAATGGAGAAATTGAGATCTCCCCCCATAAAAATGTTGTCCCTCTTCATGATGGAGCTATGCATCCAGTTCTCCCAAAATGTCTCTCGGTGGAGACAAGGTCCATAGATATTTATCAGAGTAAGAAAATTGTCAGATTCCATTTTGGTGATGTCAGCTCCAAGAATACCATCCCTTCCCCACTAGCCAAGAACTTGAATCGTTCTATTATTGAGCCCAACAACACATCCACCAGATCTCCTCTTGGCATTGATCGTCTGGAAGTTCCAATCTGGAAATGACTGCCAAGGTTTGTGAGACAAAGGATCCTGGACCAAGTGTTTTTTGTAGAAATAATACATCAATCTTAACATGCTCCAATAGAGCTATGAGAGCCAGTTTTTTTCAGGGCTGGCTAAACCCCTGCAATTAAAAGAGAGGAAAATAATTGATCGCTTTTGTCCCAAGTGTTCTTTGCTCTAAGAACCCACTTAATAGAATATTGAGTACCTACCGCTACCTTCAATCCTTCTTTTCTAATAGCCATGTTCAATGATGAGGGACATCCTCTTGTGGATCTCAGGCAATAACCCCCAAAAACCTCCCTAAGTCTAGAAGACTGCACTTTGAGGGTACAAGAAGACGATCTGAGGTTGTATGAGTGCCCCCTAGAAATACCTTCGGATGGGTGAGTCGTATGGGGAGATAAATCATTAGTCAAGGTATAGGGATTAGGGCTAGGAACAGATGGAGGGGAAAATGCAACAGGGCAACTAAGGGAATTGATAATACCATATGTAGAGGTAGTGTCATGAAGTGATACAATGCAATCAATACCAGAAGTAAAAGGAAAAGATTTAACAATCGATTCATAGAGGGTGATAGGATTACCCGGTGGCGTTCTTTGAAGAGGATGTGAGAGAGTGGCATCTCCATGAGACTATGAACAAGATATGGGGGGCACCGAGTGTACAACAGCTGTAGTACGACATGCCTCCAAATCTGGGTCGCTTCGGTCCTTCGGTGCACCAACATCATCTGTCTGAGTAGCCATATGAACCAGTATTTTGGGAGGAGACGCAACCACTTCAATAAGAGGACATTCTTTGTATAAATGCCCAACAGCATGACACCTTCGACTCTTGAAGGGCACCCCTTCATAGTCCAGCAATTGCATCCTCATCGTATTGTTGAAATGAATGTTATATGCTTCAAAGATTCCTTCCCTCGTGTCCAGAAAAACCAAGATTCTAGCCATCGAAATGTTCCCAGTGTCATGAAATGACCTGTCATGATCTAGGTAAATACCCTCATCATCCCCAATGTATTTTTATAGGGGTTCATTCCAGAAATGAAGAGGGAGTCCAGGTAGTCTAACCCAGATAGTACCTGCTCCTGGCTTCTCCTTGTCTGGGTCAAATAAGGGCATCCATTTCTTTAATAATACAGGGTTCATTTTGATGTGCCAGTATCTGGACAGTACCCATTCCACCATGTCAGCCTGCGGAAAGATAAGTGAAAACCATCCTCTATTCATTGTGAGTACACCCGGAAGCAGTGGAAAATAATTGCCCCATATCTCTGTAGTCCATAACTTAAGCCTCACACTAGTGTAGCTTTGACCACGGACTCTGCCGACCAGGACAATCTGTGATTTGTGCATGACCTTCTCCATACTAACTTCTTGTTTTATGAAAAATTCATTCTTATTCTGATTCCTCGTACACCTCTGTTTCCTCTTCCCACACTAAGTATGTTTGGGCGTCGAGTCCCGCACCGGTTCTGC
Source organism: Pinus albicaulis (assembly GCA_034641835.2). Lineage (NCBI taxonomy): Eukaryota > Viridiplantae > Streptophyta > Pinopsida > Pinales > Pinaceae > Pinus > Pinus albicaulis. Next base: position 951,839,390 of record CM076577.1, on the reverse strand, counting down.
TGCTTCTTCAAAGTCTGAAGCCCTCCAACCTTCCTATGGTTGATCTGTGGTAGGTATGCCTTCGAAGCAGCCAGAGGTTACAGTCGAGACAGGGATCTCTGAGATTTCCTTATAAGTGGAAGGAAAACTCCTTCCCAGCAGAGTGCTTCTATTAGTACCAAGTGAATCTCCTTGTATAAAGGAGCATCCCCCAATCTCAGCCAAATATCCAGGAGTGACAAATGGGTCCAGTGATTCTTGAGCTTGTTGCTCCCAAGCTCTTAAAACTGATGGTGAAGGGATGGAAAATACCGGAGAGGATGCATTTTGTAGGAGGGGTTCCGAACCTAATGTCGGATTCTGTAGGATCTCCATCGATAGTGGGCGTATAAATTCTGACCCATCATTAACTTCCTCCATGTCCTCCTTATCAGAGTCCGTCATGTCCACAAGTGCTGCACCACCTCGGAAAGAGCTCTGAGTGAATATCTGGACATGTTCCAAAGGGTCCTTCGAGTAGTCCACTTCGTCATCTGTTATATTTTCTGTCCAACAGAGTAGAGCAAATAAAAACAAAAATGCATGAAAAACCGTTTAACCGACCACACTGTTCTGAGTTCGGGTGGCGTGAAACAGATGCACAAAGGAATGAGTGATAGGAAAATCCCTCTGCCACTAGTAGAGTGAAAAGCCCCTGTGAAACTATTTTGGCGGAGCAGGTTGAATGGACCCTGGAATATTTGTTCGGTCGGTGAAAGGCACTACTTCGGAAAGTCAAAGACAGCTCGAAACCAATACAAATAAGCAGAAACCCCCTTACCCAGCAATAATGGCAGAACCAGGGCCACATGGAAACTTGGTTAATCGCAAAAATCAAAGTAAGTCACGAGATGGTGTCTCGCATGTCCTTCCAAAGCCCATCTCGATACGCCGGATGATGAGGGTCTGCCTTCGAGAATGTGCAGGTTCCATAGCTAGGGTTTCATGCAGTTCTCCTTTCATAGCTAGGGTTTCCCTGACCTTGTTCATGAAATGAAAAGTTATGATATTCAGAAGCTCTGATAATACTACATCATGTTCTTCTGCTGGTAAACCATCATCAAGATTGAATTTGGGCAACCCTCAAAGAATTAATATTATAAACCTTAAAGACTATAAACCAAAAAGATTAATTTTTTTTTTATAAATTATTATGATATAATAATAAATTTAATGAAAAATTTATAAATTTTATTTATCAAAAATAAATAAATAAAATTATAAATTTTCATCTCACAATTAAAAAAAAATGGAATTAATAAATAATATAAATTTTCATGATATTATGAAAATTTTTGAAATAATAAATTATTTAAGAATAATTTCATTCGTAATTAATATAATATATCTCCATTTTCTTTTGTCAATCAAATTCCAATTCAGTATTTATTTCTGGTAGATAAAAATTAAATCATAATATATATATAGTGATGTTGGAAGTTTAAATTAATACACAAAATCTACTTTATATAGTTAAAGAGTTGAATCCCCAAATCTAACCTCTGGGTCTAAGGGTCATCATTACCCACGTTAACGCTGGTTACAAGTATTTCGGTATTTTTTAATGCTTTCTTTATTAAATATTTGATATTATTTATAAGTTATTTCTTAATATAATATGTTTTTATAAATTATATTACAATATGTGGTTATAGATAGTATATAATATGTGGTTATAGATAGTATACAATATATAGAAGAGGTATTTATTATTTTAAAATTATTTATTAATATTATTAATAATATTTAAAAAATATCTATAATTTATACCAAGATTAAAATAAGAGTTCAAATAAATATTATTTATAATTTAATAATTCAACATATTAATTATAAGAGTGACGTATTAAATTGAGAATTTAAATATAGTAAAAATTTATTTGTTTTTATTAATATGGTTAATTATATTTAATATAAATAATTTGGAAAATTAATTATTTTTTTATTTATAAAATATTTGAAGTTTTGAAGGCAATTCATCTGAGAGGAAGATCAAGGTTCAAATCCTCCAATTTATCTAGGCATGCTAAAGTGTACATGTCTAAAAAGATTATAATGATACTAGTTAGAATCTACCTTGTGTCACAAGAATACTCCACCAATACTCCACCAACTTAATAATAGGTTTCTCTAGATTAAAAAATAAAAATAAAAAAACATGTAATAATTCTAAAATTGCTTATTGCACATTGAATTGATGACTTGAAAATGAATGGGTGTCAATTTAAGGAACCCACTTAATCATTCAAATTGCCCTCTAAAAGCCAACAAAAACAATTTAAAAATTGAAACTATAAATATTAATCGTTAAAAAAATTATAACTAATAATTTTCCTTCAATTACTTTAAATTTGGAAAAGCCAAAAAATCTACAAAATTTTCCTCAAATCCTCCTTGAGTCATGAGTGGGCATGTCCATGATTGATCTAAAAAGTTCAATTATAGTAGTTGAATTATTAATCTAAGAAATTCAATTAATTTTAATTATCACTCTTCCGGAACATCACATAAGAATTTTAGGCACCAACCCATTTCGAACTACCAACTGTAATTCATCATCAAAGTATTTCTTTAATTATTTAAAGAAATATATTATCAGACAAAACATATACAACTCGACTCCCTCATCATGCCTGTCTCCTACCTTTTGCCGACCTCGTCATGCCTGTCTCCTACCTTTTGCCGACCTCTGCTTCCCCATCGCTATCTCCTCCCGTCGACTGTCTCCTTGTCGTTGGTACGTGCAGCCAGGGATGCTGCAGGTACCTTCGCAGCTCTCTCTGGGGTGGGGCCCATTTCAAATATTTTCATTTTACCTCCCATTCCCGTTCTCTCCCGAGCTGGTTGTTAAATCGCTGGAATTCACGCTTAATTCAACACACTCGTGGTCTGATATACACTGCTATAAATTTCAGTGATATTATTGAAAATATTACACCATAGTGACGGTGAACGCTGCGTAAAACATTATTAGGGCTATCTCGCAAGCGTGAAATTAATTAATATACTCTTGGGACAAAGGTCTCCGCTTGACGATGTGAATATTTTAAATTCCACTTCGTGTGAGAGGATGCCCATTATGACCTTTTTACTTATTATTGGGTATTAGTTCAACGGTTTCCCGTAATATAAATATGTCTATGTAATAACTTTATGTTTTGAATATAAATATGTGCACGTAATAACTTTATTATATATATGTTTTGAATATAAATATTTAGAAAGTAAGAAATTTGGAATTTTGAATAATAATTTAAAGATGTTTTTATTAATATTTAAAATTATATTTACTATATTGCTTTAGTCAATCAAAATTTCAGTCAAATGATGATGAAGTCTAAATTAATATACGAAATCTAGTTTAGATAATTAGAAGGTTGACTTCTCAAATATAAGTTCGGTGTCTAAGGATCACCACTGCACCACGTAAAGCTGCACACCTATTTTTTAATTTTTTCTTTTTTAAATATTTAATATTATTTGTAACTTGGGTTATTATATATTATGTTTTATAAAGTATTTATATTATAATATTTATAATTTATTTGGAGGATGTCATCATGAGGGTTTTTCTTTCATACTTGTAGTTATTTTTGGCAACTTTTTATATTCTTAAGCTTTCAAATTGGTTTGTAGTCTCTAGCTTATAAAACATTAAAATTAAACTTGCAATTAAAACTTTTTTTTGGTTATATTAGGACTTCTTTAGTTATATTATTGTAGAAATGAGTGAAATGTTTCTTATATAAATAAAGACTCCTCTCATTAAACTTGCAATTAAAACTTTTTTTTGGTTATATTAGGACTTCTTTAGTTATATTATTGTAGAAATGAGTGAAATGTTTCTTATATAAATAAAGACTCCTCTCATTAAACTTGCAATTAAAACTTTTTTTTGGTTATATTAGGACTTCTTTAGTTATATTATTGTAGAAATGAGTGAAATGTTTCTTATATAAATAAAGACTCCTCTCATTTCATTTTATCGTCATCACACATTTAATGGCTACTATGAAAAGGATGTGATTTCATCGTCATCGCAAAGCTCGTGGTTGAATACGTGGCCAATACGTTTGACCGGGAGACTTTGTTTTAATACTCGTAGAACAATTCTATGACCATGCTTGTGTCTTAGTAAATATCTAATTGAAGGCAAAATATATTTGCTCTTAATTAATTGTTTTGATCGATAGCGAATCCCTTTAGTGACAGCCATTGACAGTTATTCAGTGACGGCTGAATTGAATATAATCAGTCTAGATTTATTTAATTATGGATTTTTCAGGAACAAATCTTATGAAATTTTACATTTCAAAAAGAGTTTGGAAATGATTTATATTTCCAAAGATTTAATTTTGTATTTAAAAAGAGTTTGTATTTCTAAAAAAATTTAATTGTTTATTTATATAATTATTTAAAAAATATTTATCCGCTTATATTATTTATTTAAACATTTTGTATAATTATTTAATTATTTAAATTTTTATTATTTATTTAAATATTTTATATAATTATTTAATTTTTAAATTTTTAATTTTCTTTTACTAATATAACAGAATTTCAATTTCAACTTTAATAACAATCAGACACTATTATACATCACAGTAAAAAAAACCTTCTCAACCCAATAAGTTAATATAAATCCATTCTTGAAAATAAAATATACTCTATCTATGTTGAACGCGATTATGATTCTGTGCAAACCGATGTGGGCACTTGGTTACATTTCGGAAGGAATTTATGTTATTCTTTCTTGACGTAAAGCCCAATCCGATTTGTATGCAACACGGATTGTCACAGTTCTGGTTATCCGTACCCCAGCTCGACTGTCCGTATGCTCTCCATTCTTTGTTTCAAGTTATTTTTGGCAAAATTAGAGTGATTCTTTGCTGAACAGCGCTTTTCACTACAAGAAGAAGGGTCATTTAACCACACATTAGCACCATAATTTGTAAAGAATTTAAGAAATCTTTACTTTTCAGATAGTGGTGCAAAAGTGGTGATAATGTGGAGATAAGCAAGTGGTGCTATGTTTTCTGGTGCAAAAGTGGAGTTAATAAAAAATGTTAAATTTGGTGTTAAATGCATATGTGGCATTCCATGGTGTATGGTGCAAACCACCAAAAACCAATTTGAGGTAGATCAAGATATTGTGATGCAAAGCACCAAAACTAATTTTATAAAAATTAAAAATTTATCATAAAAATATCAAAATTATTATTATAATAATAAATTGTATATGGTGCAAAGCACCATAAAATAAAAAATGGTGCAAAAAAATACATTTTTTATTATTATTATAATAAAATTGTATATGGTGCAAAGCACCATAAAATAAGAAATGGTGCAAAAAAAAATATCCTCATTTATTTAGAAAGGTTATATATTGCATGTGGTGAGTATCTTGGGAAGAGTTTGATTTTATTAAGAAAGAGAACATTTTGACCATTTTCTTATGATTAAATCCAATTACCATAAATATATTTAATTAATATCAAATGTATTATCAAAATTGAAGTATCTCATAGTTACATCCAAAATTTTTAATTTATTGTGTACAATAAAACTATGGTAGTTTTTTTTGTGCTTGGCTACAATATGGCAAGTATCAATTACAAGTAATGGAAGAGTTTCTCCATTGAAACATTCACATGATTCCAAGTTGATGGGCATAATAAATTTACATACATAATATCACTACTGATCATTTTGGTCAACATGGTATTGATCATGTAGATGAATTATTTCAAACTTTGAAAATTAAAATAAATAAATAAATAAAAGTTCTAAGGAGTGTCATTTCAATTCCAAGTCTGGCAGAATTTTGTTTGAGTGAAAACTTCAAGATGACATGATATTTCAAAAACTTTTTTTTTCTAATCTATTACACATTTTTCTAGTTATGAAAAAATATATTAAATGGATATATTAAAAGATCAGTATATAAAAAGAGATAGTTTAATTAAAGAAAATAAAAGTTATACATATGTTCCAACATTGATTATCAAAAAATCACTTTTCATTTATTAATATAATGAAACTTCTTAGGTCTTGAAATTTGTTTATTATGAGATATGAAAAAAATGAAATTGATAATTCATTTGAAATCATCTGTATTGCTTATCCTTAAAAGAAATTTTGTCACCGCAAAAGAAAATTATAAACATAAGTTTTTGAATAAAAATACATAAATGAAATAAATGGAGAAAAACACAAACAATAACTTCAATTGAATTGAAATAAACCATAAAAAGTGTGTGCATTCAATGGTATTTCGTAACTAATGTATGCTATTGATTTAAAAAATAACTGAAGTGAACTAACCAAACATATGGTAAGGTTGAAGCATGATTCAAAGTTCAGCTTCATCTTCTCTTTCATCATGTTGATGAGTTATCTAAGACACAAATAAGATAAGATCAACACAATTATAAATTGTATTAATTGAAACTTTCATTTGCATATACTTATTTCATATTATAAGAATTTATCTAGAACAAAAAAATTATAGGTCAAAAAATACCTCATAATCTGTAATAGGATTAAATCCATCTTTAATCTTTTGATGAATGAGAGAAGATACACCATAGCATGAAGCAAATTTTTTTTCATCTTCAAACATTTTAATATTAAACACCTACAATTATATTTTAAATAACAATGAAATAGTTAAAAATTTGATTATATAAAAAATAAATTTTCCTTGAGAAGCATAGTAGTGTATTAGGCTTACAATTTTTGCCTCTGCAGATAACATGCCACATTTCCCCAAAAGATTGTGTGTGGACAACCTAGAGGCTCGTACAATATGTGCATATTTGTCTTTTCCAACCAAAGTTCCATTTTTCCTTTTTTTCTTAATAGCAATCTCATCCAATAACCTCTTCCACTCTCCTTCTCCTATGAAGTGCGCCTTGACTACATTTTCGTTTCTTACCAATTCTCCTCTCAAAGCATTCCTGGTATTTTTAATATATTCAGTAACACTATGAAGAATTTGTTTTGGAGGTACAATTGCCGATACTTTATGCATAAGAGATGATAACTCATCCTTCTTAGATTTATCTGTGAAATACACTTAGAAAGTAAATAATCCATATAAAAAATGTTAAGGTTTCTAGTATCATAGTAATGAAATTTAGGGAATGTAACACTGAGTACAATATATAATTTTTTTTAATATGAAACATGAAACGTTAAGTATATAGTTTATACTACATAAATTAAGTATGCAATTTATGAAAAAACATAGTATATGTGTTTTACCTTGATAACAAAAATATTTAGTAATTGTAGGACCAAATAATCTCAATTCTTCATGGTGAAGTATGTCTCTCCACGTTCTCCCACCTTCATCATTTAACACTTTCCCTTTTTCATTTAATGTGATTGTGAATGGCATACCATTAGGTGCTTCTCCTTTAACATTTTCATTTGGATGTTTTAAGAGAGGTTGAAAAGATGCACCAATAGATGGTATAGTTTGTTCATCTGATGGAGGAGATTGATTTTTTTGTCCATTGGTGTTAGTGTCTTCTTCGAGAACATTGATATTACTCCTGAAAATTGTGATATAATATATTATTAATAATCATATGTTATGTAATTACAACCCTAAAGTTTATAAGTAAAATATAAATGACTATTTACCTTAGTAGATCATCAACTGTTGTTTTTGTATATGTTGCATTCTTTGTGTCAGAGATAGTTGTTTTGTATGCTGCATGAATTACATCTCTTATGACTGGATCAACATCAACCTTCATCAACCACTCTCTATATGATTTCAATCTATCAATTTCAAATCCAGTTTCAAGTGTAGGCTCCACATTATGGCAAGTATTAGTTACTACTGGGACATATACATCATCTGTAAAATCTAAATGGGAAGATGGAATTGTAGATAAATTACTTCCTTTGGAAGGTATCTCATTAACACCTATGAATCCATAAGGTGTGTCCCTCATAAATTCATTTAAACTCTTTGTCTGAATAAACTTTGCTCTTTTTCTTGTTCGCATTTTGAATCAATAGACCTAATTCAATATTACACATTTCCCAAGTTAGAACGAGTTTTAGATACTTCATTGTATTAATCCAATAATGAAACAAGTGCAATATATATATATATATATATATATATATATATATATAATAAAAGCATCAACCTTTGATTATATGAAGTGGAATAATGAGTATATTATAAAATGAAAAGTATGAAAATAAATTAAAATACATACAAGAAACAACAAAAAATAGTAACTCATAATCAAATGAAACATTTTGAAAATATTTTAATCATAAAATATCATTTTAGAGGATAAAAAAATCTTAATAAATCCTCTAATATCTAACTTTCCCTTTTAAAAAATAAGTTTTCAATTCTATAAGATAGAAATTCATTAATTATTAAGTTTTCTAAAAAAATAATGAGAAAAAATAAATCTAAATGTACATAATGATAATATATATAACATTGTTATCATGTTATAGTTTTATGATATGTTTAACATTGAAATACTATTAATTTTTAGATTATGATAGTTTTGATTCTTTTAAACAAATCCATATAATAGATTTAAATAAAAATACAACTCTAATATAGAACTACTAGACATTTACATTTTCTTGAGTAGAACTATTCATAGAATTTGTCATTAATCATAAAAATAATTTGAATAGCCATTGTACATTGCAAGCATGTCTTCTTGCCCATTAAATTCATCATCTAAACTACCATTAGATGAAATTTTTGTTGAGATAGGTTGTTCTTCATGTGAAGGTTGGAAGACTTATTGATCTAGGATTATACTCAATGACAACTAAATTTGATCGTTCTGTAGGATGAAAACATAAAAATATTTTCTCACATTGGTCAAGAAAAACATACGGTTCATCTGTTTGCTCAAACCTGGTATGATTGATGATGCAAAAACCATTCTCATGCATATATGTTGTTGGATGATTTCCAACTACAATATTTCTAAACCACTTAGCTTCAAATAATACCACCTTGAAAGATCTAAAATTAAGCTCTAAGATATCTTCAATTAATCCATAGTATCTCAAGTTGTCGGTTTTTATGTTTCCATCATGAACATGTGACTGAAAATCTACTGTAAAATATGCAGCAATTCCATAGTCAAATGTTTTTCGATTTTCATCTAGCTTCCGAACACGGTAATGATGACCCTTGCACCACAACCCCTTATAATGAGTCACCTTATTCTCTTCTACTACTTTTATAATGTCTAATACATGTGTTGTAACTCTTTCATCATTATTTCTATATGCCCTTGCTTCTCTATCTCTCAAATATTTTAAACTCATAGTTGGAGGCCAATCCTTTTCAAATTTTCTCATTATTGTTGAAAGTGAAGATGAATTATGACCACCTTGAGATACATATGAAAAACAACACCTTTTTTGGGCATCATGATGTCTTTGATATTCCTCCCTCCATATTTTTGTGTGTTCACTGTTTCTTGCAACATATAATAATAAAGTCTCCATTTCAACAACATCTGCAATCATAAACATAAAACATAAGGTCATCTCAAAGTAATTAGTTTCTATGGACAAAAGGTCATGCTTTTACAGAGCATAAGAAAAATGATAGAGCAATCATCAACCCATTCATTTTGTTGCCACTATAGCTACTACTATCTTGTAGTACATGTTTATTGTTGTGGTAGAATTGATGGCAGGCCACTTGAGGAAGTTCAAGTTGGCTGCATTGGCCATTTCCTTAACTGTTGTTAGAGGATTGGCTTATGGAATCATGGTATGCTCTGTTTTGTTTTCATATTGGTCCTCTTAAATGCCCCCCTCTCCCCCCCCCATAAGGCCCCCATAAGGCATTGTTTATTTCGGAGTGCTTTCATATCCCATTTGTTTGCAAAAAACAGAGAGGCACATTCCATGGCTAGACTGCAACTCTAATGAGAATTCTAAAACCCAAATAAAATGTTAATGGAATCTATGCTTCCAAAGCTAATTTAGGTTTTTGTTAACTTAATATATTATTATGATTCTGGGAGTTTCATCATGGTGGCATATGCTTGTATGTTTGAGATTTGACACATGCCTCTTCTCAAATGACAAGTTGTTCAATTAGCTATATTCCTCAAGTTCTATTTTGGCCTAGCTATTTTCCTTCCAGCCCCTATGAAAGTTATAATTTTGGGTAGTACCAGTTTTCTTTTTAGGCACAGACTATTTGGTATTTACCAGCTAAAATGCACACCTAGAGCAGTTCCAGAGGTGGAGTATTTTCATTCATTCTGTGCTGGGACTGACAAATAATTATGAATGGCGAAGTTGACAGACTTGATAGACGTTGTCAGCTCTTCAGCCTCCTACAGGTAGTGCAGAAGCACAATGCAAAATTTTGATCATTATCTGCTAAGGGTGACAATAATTATGAATGACCACGTTAAGGTTATGAATAGCTTCATTTTTCATTTCTTATTCAGTTTCAACTATCCAACATTTTTCCTCAGTTTTAATCATCAACCTATCATTTCAAGGTTTAAATTTTATTTGATAGTACATAATGTTTACCTTGGCTATAAGTAGCTTTACGATCAACATGCTTCCTCTAAGTCATCTTGACTGTAGCTATAGTCAGTTCGGATGTGGCTCTGGTCATCCCGCTCACTCTATGGTAGTTTACCCATTTAGTTAATAAGAAAATGATTTACCCATTTTAAGGATGCAATTAGCAAAGCCATATAAAAAAAACCATGAAATCTGCACTATCGTAGTAAAGTCATCAACCGTCTCATCAGAGAAATGAAGCAAGAATTTTATAGTACAGATGGGCTACTATTTTAAGAACAAATAATTCACAATATTCTATTGTTGAAATCCATTACCTTGTTTGCTTTTGCAAGGATAAGGATAAGATATTTGCTGAGGAGAAAAAAAAGACTTTAGAGATAGTCTAGACTCTAAAATCTGCTCAATAAAATAGCAAACTGCCCCAATAAATGCAGAAATTGATAGATAAAAAATTTTCTTGCATTAATAACAAATCAATACCTATAAATATGGTATTTGTGTTTCTAATGGTGGCAGGGTTATCAAAACAAGAACACAGCTAGCTAAACCAACCAAGCAGACTAGTTATGCAGTTTTATGGGTAGAATTTCCGAGAAAAGGAATGCAATCACAAGGAATGTATCCAAGTTTCCATCAAGCAAGGGACTGTTAGAATTCCAGTTTGGGAATATGTCAGAGTTGGGCTCAATAACGCATAGTGGCTTCAAATCAAATCCGCAAACCATTATTGCAGAATCCTCCTTCAACATCTAATGGAGTCAGCCATCAAAGAGGAGAGCAGATTCAAGACTGTTTATGTGAAGTTGGAGGAACTACATCTATAAAAGGAACCGAAATTATCATAGAATTTGAGACAATGAAAAGAGATGAATTATCTGCCAATCTTGATAAGGCCTATACTTTTGAACTTTAATCATCAAATCTTCTTGTAGAAATATCTATGTCAATCCCCTTATAGAAATGCATCCAACAGTTGGAGGAACACATTTTGTACCAAGTTGCCATAAAATGGCCTAAGCCATTGCAGATCTTGCACTTGAAAGAGATGTTTTAATAGTCCATATTTTGAGTCCATGGGAATGCCTCGAGATAGAAACGAATTTTTCCAACAAATTGTCAATACTACCTGCTACAGGGTCTCTGTCAATACTAGTGCAAGAAAAATTAAACCATTTCATGGTATAGACTTTGTGAGCAGCCAAGAGGATATTGATGAAACATCAAACCAAAAAGCATTAGTTGAAGAATTTGGCAATCTTAATTCAGTTTCCAAGAAAGAATCAGTGCAGGAAGCTCCAATCTTTCTTCATGTCCTATAAGTGGTCATTTGTTGATTCCTTTGGTGGTTGGCTTGTGCCATGTTAATGATCCTCTATTCATTGACATGTGGTTGCATTGACTAAGTCACGCAGTTCATGGTTGATGGCCATGAAGTTCGAAAGAAAATCGTCAATGCCAAATGATGTGATAAAATTTGGGACAAAGTCAAGTTGTAAGTTTGAGGAAATATAATTCTACATTCTAATTTAAATTAATTTGACCACTGAATTTCAAACTCAAATAAATTTAATCACTGTATTTAAATGAATTTATTCAGATGCCCTTGAATTTTGCCTAATTTTGAACATCATGGATTAAATTCGGCAAATGTAATGACTTATTCTGTGTGTTAGTGTTTCTTTAGTATTAGGGTCAAGCTTCTTCTTATGTATGTTAGAATTTATGGCGAAGCCAACCTATGATTATTTCCCACTCTTAACATTGATGTGTATGAGGTGTCTGGAAACCATTTTGATTATAAAGTTAGCATGTCATGTATGATTATTTCCCGCTCTTAACATCGATGTATATGAGGTGTCTGAAAACCATTTTCATCATAAATTTTTCATGTCATGTAATCGTTTCTCCACCTAATGCAATATCTTGGGTCACTTTGAAATGATGAATGTTAGGGTGCAGTGACACCAACATTTATAGTGTTATGGGTTTACTCTTGATTATTATATGTGAGGCTTACTATAATCCTAATACCTCTTTGTCTCTATCTCTTCATTTTGGTTTTGTCATTTAAACTTCACTCCTATCATATTCTTACTGTTATCTTTCTTCATGTTCTGTAAGTCTAGGCTCAGTGCAGATTGGAGAACTAGATCTCAATTGTATGTGGTTACCTCTATGTATCTGAAACTTATCAGGCATAAAATAATCTTGAAGACAGTCTCAAGATGCAGAGGATTAACTCTAAAGTTAAAACATCTTCTGTACAACTATCGTAGGGACATTCTACTTGTAGTGAACAATCTGGACTGTTTTAATTATCAATATCTTGGAATGTTCATCATTTGAAGGCGGTACACTTGGTTCACAAATTTATGATTGATATATAGAGATGTAGCATTTAAATTTCACATGGCCTAAACAACAACATTTCTGGTGCCATTTTTTTATAAAATGAAGCCAATAACACTTATTCTTGAACTAAAATGGGTTGGATTAAAGTACAATTTGGTTACGGAGTGGACGTTGGGTCTCCAAATATGTACTTTTTTCTAAGCACAAGATGAAATTTAAGGGAATATGCTCTCTAAAATTAGTGGAACCAGTTGAGACTTATAGAAGTATGAAGGTGAGAATGGGCAGGATTGAATTACAGTCTGGTCACTAAGTCGAAGGTAGGTTTTCTGCATTGTTCCAGGTTCTAGATACATACTCTTTTCCTGCTCTACATACATACATAGATAAGGGAATACGGTCATTGAGATTAATGCAATCCATGACAATATGTAGAGATTTGGTTTTCTCATACCATTTTGGTTCCATTTACATGCAACATCCAGATTTTGAATAGAATCCTTTTGCAAAAATGGATTTAAAAATGTCCCTCCAATAGAGTCATAAACATATACAAGGTACAACATATATATTATGGTAGCCAATGAGAGTAACTGGCCCAGAAAATTTTGTTTGAACAATTTTTTTGGCTGTAGTCAGCATCACAATAGCAATGTGGTGGCTCTTTTAGACTTCAATTAGTCGATTTGCGGTTTCTCTTTTTTCAAGTTAGCTCAGTGGATTACCGATTTACATTTTGTTTAGCATTATGATGTTGATATTTGGTGGCTTGGCATTTTTTCTTCTTTCTCAATGATTATCAGCCATAGCCCTTGGGCCAGATTTATATCTGTTGGTTTTTTGCCCTGTTTTGGTTCTATCATTTTTCTATATTTCCAAAGATGGTTATTATGGCATATACTTATTTGTTTGAAATGCATGATTGAGTTTTCTTTACTGCAAAATTCTTAAAAACTTGCGATTACATCTGGCTATATTTTTCCCTGCTCCTTAGAGAATGGCCAAAACTTAATATGTAAGCTAACTGCATTGAGTGGGTGTATCTCAAAAGTAAAGGAAAAGCACATACAAATATAACTTTAATTTTATTGTATCTTGGGGAATCTAATGCTATTAGAATTCATGGTGGTCACAATTGCTATTATGCTTTCTATTGCCAACAAATAAACAAGTGACCCAATCCTATAGATTTGATTAATCCTAAATATATCTTATTTAAAATAAAGAAGTGATCCAGCTAATTCATAGCACAAATTCCACCTGCCATGATGCTTCTGAGGACAACCATCCAATACTGTTTAATGACATGCTATGTTTGTGTTTATGATTATAGTGTGCATGTTTACTTATCTCTTAATTGATGAACAAGCAGAGTAGCTTCTTCTCATTTGTAACTAATAGAATTGAACATGACATTTACCATGACCATTTTTTATAGTATAGATGATTCAAATTTAAATTGAATTCATATGCAGGATCATAAAGTGCCACTTTGTGAGGGACGTTCAAGAAATTCTAGGATTTATAGTGAGTCCAACATAGAAGCTTCCAGTCATAGAAATTGCGTCTAACACATACTTCTGAGTACATTTTCAGAGCAAGCAACATTGCACTTTCTTTGGACCGGAATGTACTTGCAGGCAAGCATGATGGTAAAACTGTTTCTTCAGAGTCTGGTGTGACTTTGCCAGATTATACCACCTTGTTAGCCAATGAGTTGGAAGATGAGAATAGTGTAACCCAAAAAATAAAACTCTTATTACTTAAGCATCAAGAGGAAATAGAGGAGTTGAGACAAAAGCATGAACAGGTACTACAGGAATTTATAAATCAACTTCCACAGAAGGGTTTTACTGTGAAGTTTTTAAGGAACAGTTTTCCTTCGTCTTCCAATGATATCTGCTATAGGGTCTCTGTCAATACTAGTGCAAGCAAAATTAAATCATTTCATGGTGTAGACTTTGTGAGTAGCCAAGAGGATATTAATGAAACATCAAACCAAAAAGCATTAGTTGAAGAATTTTGAAATCTTAATTCAGTTTCCAAGAAGGAATCAGTGCAGGAAGCTCCAAGTTTATAGAAAGAAGAGCTTCCATGTTGTATTTCTTGGACTGTAGCTAAGTAGTGACTAATGAACACTATATTGACTCTAACTAAGCAGTTACTCTGCATGATCTCGTAAGTTCCAAAAATTAAGGTAAATAATACTGGTTCAATAGTGATTCCTTAAATTTTTATTCAGGTTTTGTAGCAAGCCCGCTAACATCCTTGTTAATCCACATCCCAATACATACTAGAAGATGGGATTAGGATTGTTAAGTTATGTGGCAGATATTTCTTAATTTCCAATAGTGAATGGAAATAATATTGATTCCGTTGTAATTGGTTAAATTGTTATTCTAGTTTTCTAGCAATCCCACTAGCATCCTTGTTAATCCACATACCAATACCTACTTGAAGATGGTAATTGTTATGCCAATTAGTATTTCTAAAATTTTGCATGCTTCTCCTTGTAGCATGTTGTTCTTGGATTTCATGCATGAACTGGATAAGTCTTGGTGAGTTGTTTTTTTGTTGATATGGGCATTGTTAGATACCATTGTAGATACTCACACGCATGAAAGAAAGGAGACAACAGAAACTACACACATTTTGCACTACTTACTGTATTAGACATATATAAGTGTACATTAGTATTTCTTACTTATTTTAAAATGAATTTCCAGGTCATGTTCGCAATATTCACTTCCCCTTTGACATTGATGCTGACACTATGTTGACGGGAAAATTTGTCCGGCCAACAGTAGGGGATCTCCCCGGTAGAAAGTCCCAATTAGACCTTAAACCGTTTGGAGTAGGGATCCCGTCCGGGGTGTGGGTCCAGCTACTGCTTAAGACGCCTTCCCTTCCGGTCTCAAAAGAACCTGATTGAATCTGCGGGCACACACTTATTCATAGGATACAAAATACAAGATTGATGCATTGCACATGTCCACAACACTATGCGTAGCAAGAGAATAAATAAAACATATACGCCCGAAGAGATGCAGTTAACGACATGTCTTTGGGGTTATGCTTGTAAGGTATCTGACCACAGAAGAAATAGTTCTTAATGGCAAGATTTCCCTTTACTTCCTGAAAGATAAAATTAAATGCTAATAGACAAAGGTATTAACATCCATTTAGAAAGCGATAAAACTGAACATCATTAACACAAGCATAGATAAACATGATGCATAAATGATGTTATTGAAAATGCAGTTTCATTAAACATAGGATGTTCTGAAACTGTTCAAGTAATACACACAGTGCTGTCACAGCAAAACACATCATCCGACAAAGGGGTTTTAACAAGTATTCGTATTCATATGTCTAAGAATATGATCTTTCAATACAAGGAAATGTAGCTCTTGAGTTTCCAAAAGAAAAAGCCTTGAACACTTTCCCCGTGGGGAGTTTTATAGCACAAAACTTTCCCTTTGGGCTTCCCGACTTTTCGCCCGCCTGCCTGTTGAGTTGCCTCGCGACCTTGAAGAGGTTGCGACCTGCGACCTGTCTGGTATGTGCGACTTGCGACCTGGATGGGCAGTGCGACCTGCGACCTGGATAGACAGTGCGACCCGCGACTTGTCCGGGTGGTGTGACCAACAACCTACCTCTAACTGCTGCTCATGACTTGCTGCTACCGGGCTGCGGAGATGGACGCGCAATGTTGAGGTCAGGGGCATCAATCTGCTGCTCCTTGAGAAAATCTTGCCATGTCTGGTACTCTGCCGCTATGGGGGAAACCAGAGGAACCTCCTCCTTCAACCGATGCATGCATTCCAAAGCATTTGGTACTAAGGTTTCCCTTTTCTATGAGATCTGGTTTGAAAGCAAGGCAATCTTGGTATAAATCCGAGCTGGAGTGGCAATAAACTGACTCAGATGTTCTTGAGATGCTGAGGGCTCGGAAGCAGCAGCAGCTTGCTTGATAGGCTGCAGAAATGACTGGATGTCCTGATTCACTTTCTCCCAGGCTTTCTCTTCGTCCAATGCCCCAAGCGTCCAAATGTGGTGCAAAGGGTGCATCGAGTCGATACCGCTGATCAGGTGATTGTATGAAGACATTACTTTGTCCAGGTCCTTAGATAGTTTGTCCTTAGATTGTATTGCCATACGGAGCTGAACCTTAGCATCCTGTGTATGAATCCAATCCCTCTTGGGCAAATTTTTAGGTGCCTGCGGGTATTGTACTGTCCAGCCCATCATTCTGTCTAAGGCCTGTGAGGCCTCCCTGAGCTGCTCGTGCTTTTGCTTGGTTTCTGCTCGTGCTCTTACTAGTGGGGCGACTGTTTGTTTGATGGTGAACATTTCTCCATACACCTGCCTCATGGTTGCTACTAATACTTCACATTCGTTGAAAATGGCCAGTGGGACTTGATTTACCAGTGGAGTCTAGTTTCGGAGTTGTTGAACTTCTGCTCTCAACTCTTCTTTCTCCTGTTCTGCTCTTTTCTTGCGCTGCTCAGCTGCTTGTAGTATATTTTGCAGAGAGACTATTTCCCTACTCATTCTGGTTACGTTCTCTTCCGTGGCTGCAGCGAAAGCAGTACCCGCCGATGCTATCATTACAGGATTAGTCCTGGTATCAAGGACTATGTCTTTGCATATTGCAACTGTGGATGTGGCAGAGGGACTTTGCGCCAGAGATCTTCTTTTCTATTGCCGGATTTTGAAAGAGAATTGATCGAATGTGAGTCTGGTAAGGTCAAATACATCCTCTTCCTGCCCCTGGGGAGATCTAACATCAGAGAGCTTGGTACTGCCCAGAGGTATCTCGAGGGGAGTTACCTTGATGTCTTCTAGCAGGTCATCCTCCCTTTCTTCTCTGTTCTTTTCCTCTTCTTCCTTTTTCCGACGTTCAGTTTCTGCCGCTGCTTCTATTTCGGCCTTCCTCTTCTGTTCAGCTATAGCAGCCTGTTCGGTCTTCTTTTGGCGCTCAGCTTCAGCAGCCTGTTCGGCCTTCTTTTGGCGCTCAGCTTCTGCTTTGTCCAGTTCTGCCTTGAGTGCCCGTTCTGCTGCGGCCTGTGCCTCCTTTTCCTCTTTTTCTTTCCTGGCCTCCTTGGCTTGCTTCTTCTTCTGCATTGCCGTCGCACTCTTCTGGCGTTCTTCCTCATCCTCCTTTATCTTCTTTTCCCTTTCTTACTGGGCTTTTGCTTCTGCTTCTTTCTGTTGGATAGATGTAGTAAGCCCTGTGTTGGTCCGAGACTTCTGGGGTAAAGAGGAAGAGGCACCTCCCAACTGACGTCTTCTGTCTTCCAGGCTCTGATCATCTGGATCTTCTTGGACCACGTCTACTCCCGGAGCAAATTTTCTTTCAGCGTTATACCAGTTCCTTCTTTCATCTTCTGCCGGGTGCTCAATATGCTGATAAGTCCACTTGAATTTAGCTTTCAGGCAGTGTTCAGGAACTATTCTCTCCGAGTCATATGTTCGGTGTTCTAGCGCCCCAAGCTGATAGCTTTTCATTGCTTCTCCCTCCGCCGCTACTTCCTTGAAGTCTTTAACTGTGCATGCGCCAATGGTGAGGGGTAGCGTGGGCCACGGCTTCTTTTTTCCCCTAGACAGGACGCTGGAGAAGCCTTGAGACATCTGGAAGCATACCTCTTGAAGGAGCATTTTGTCTATAACAAAGCGAGGCATAGCATGTGGTGCCCTGTAAGATCCAAAGACTCGGATGAAGGTATATCCAGGGAAAGGGAACCAATGTGCCACTTTGACTAGAGTCTCTTTGGCCCGCCAAGACATGCAGGGGGCGTCTTGGCCAAATAAGTTTCTGTATAGAGAGGGGATAAATACTTGGGAGATCTGCTCTATATCCTGTTTGTACTTGGACTCCCAAAATACCCTGATTTGCAGATGAATTTCACGAGACTGCTCGGAGTCCCAGTCGTGTGCCCATCCCTCAAAGTGTAATCTTGCGCAGATAGCATCCAGTAGGTAAGAGGCCATGTAGAATTCGGAAGGCATTCCCTCATCTGGGGCCAATGCCGCGGACAAATTTGTCTGCATCGAAGTCATCAGTATGCCGACCCAGTTGAAACATGTGCCATGTGTTGTCACATACTCCATGATAGTAGCCCAACTACCGCTGAAAGGGGAGCAATTCGGGCGCCCGTAAAGCCTGCAAAGCATGGCGGAAACTAATTTATAAACCTTTCTCAGGCTAGCCACCGGATATTCTTGGTCTTTCTTGACCTTAAATTTCTCGGGCTCCTCCCACCATTGTCTAATAGTATCAACTATCGGAACAGCATGAGCAGTAGCCCATTCTAGAGTGAAATGCTCATCTGGGTGAGGCAACGAGTAGTAAAGGTGGGCATCCGAGCCTACGAGCGTAGTGAAAGCCCTGCCTTTGCTGTCTCGGATCACAAACTTCTTGGGATCCATCCTTTGTATGATCCAATCTATAACCTCCGGGCATGGAAATATGGTTGGATGCGCCCCTGCCAGATGTAGCTTGGACCTTTTGACTGCCAAGTATATTTATCGGTCTGGGAGATCTTCTGGGAATTCCTCTTCCGGTGTGGCGAACTCATGATACACTTGGTACCATCGCATGCTGTCTTCTTTTGAAAATGTACATAGTGTATCCCTGTATATTGGGGGTGGGGATACCACGTCCAGCTCGTCAATTTCTTCCACCACTTTCTTGTCCTTCTTCCGGGATAGCGGGGGTGCCATGTCACTAGAATCTGATAAAATAGGTATGCACTCTATGTCTTCTTGAAGTTCACCTGTCAAATTCATAAAGGAATCCCAAGATAAGAACGACATGATGATATAAAACCAGTTACAGTTTAGTGATGAAATTTAGCTGATACACATGTAAAAATGGGTTACTGGTTTACTGGGTCGCAGGGTCATGGATTGCAAGAAGAGTTCTAGGCATGACTTTGCAACCTTGCGACTAGGTCGCAGGGTCGCGGGGTCGCAAATTACGAATACAGAGAAAAATGCAGCCTTGCGACCTCGCGACCAGGTCGCTGGGTCGCTGGGTCACAACTCTCCGGAAAATTGGAAAATGCGACCTTGCGACCTTGCGACTAGGTCGCTGGGTCGCTGGGTTGCAGATTCCAGCAATCTGAAGAAAATGCGACTTTGCGACCTAGCGACTAGGTCGCTGGGTCGTAGGTCACGATAAGGCTTGCTGGAGGGTTTTGCGCGCGCGCGACCGTAAGGTTTCTTTTCTCCCTCCTCTTGAGAATTTATAAGCTAGCTAGGTCCAGGCAGAGCTGAGGAATGGTTTCAAGAGCAAGGGACAAGGCTATGAGAGTTTGAATTAGAAGTGTGGTGAGGTTGGACATTTGTGGAGAAAGCAGTGTCACAAAACACTCCTAAATTGAAACAAAAAATGTAAAAGCTTAGACAAGGGGCAATTTAAAGGCCTAAGGGGACATGGGTTTGGTAAGAAATGCTCATAATGGAAAAAGCAGAAGGAAATGGCAACTTACCTGGGAAAATCGCGCCAGTCGAGCTGTCAGAGGCATTTTCTTTCAAATCGTTGAATGTGTAAAATGTGACCTAGTGACCTCCTTTATATAGAAGGTCGCACATGCGGGCATTTAATGCCAGGTTGTTGGGTCGCATATCTATTAATTCGAGAGTTTTGCGACCTAGCGACCTTGCGACCTGGCAACCTGGGGTCGCGGGGTCGCAAGGTCGCTGGGTCGCACTTTTCATTAAAATTGGATATTTGCAACCTAGCGACCTGGTGACCTGGGGACCTAGGGTCGTGGGGTCGCAAGGTCGCTAGGTCGCACTTTTCGTTAAAATTGGAGATTTGCGACCTTGTGACCTGGCGACCTTGGGTCGCGGGGTCGTAGTTTTCATCAATAGTTTAACTTTGCGACTTAGCGACTTAGCGACTTGGCCTTAAGGGTTCCTCACTTGGTTTCTCTTTAGTTTCAAGGGGCTCCAAAAATTTGAAATGGTGGTATTTTTGGAGGGTGTTGTAGGGGCTACAACAAATGGCGATTCACTGGACGAACTCAGAGTCTCTACTGATGGTTAGTCTTGGCGGGGGGAGGGAGGGGCCTATGCTGACTGTTTTATTTTAGCTTGTGGTTGACATTTCCTAACCTTTGGCACCTTGCTGGGTTGCTCAATTTGCTGGCCTGTTTGGGCGTCGTTCAACCAAATTCATTTCTTCAGGTCTCCGGACTGGAAGGGTTGGAGAACTCCAGGCGGCTACAGGGTCTGGTACGATTATTTTGTCCTCATCGTGTTGCTCCGCTGCCAGCGAACCTCTCGGTCCCGGCGGAGTCACTGCCTAGGAATCGTGAACATTGCTCCGCTGCCAGCGAGCCTGGTCAGTACCCCGGCGGAGTCGTTACATCACCTCTCTGCGCAGGAAGCCTTTCTCGATCCTTTACCCTTTATTAGTGTGCTATTGCACTTATTTTGAATGTGCCTGAGGCACTTATTTAGATGTGCTCATGGCACTTATTTGAGATGGCAATTTAGCCTGGGCGGATGAGGGATCCCGACTTATTTTTCTTGTAGAGAGGTTGTTCCTGGTCTGGTATGAGGACTTTGGTTTTTCCCAGATACCCTGTCGTAGCATAGAGTACCTCTTTTCCCTTCTGGTCTGGTTACCACTACACTGCATTTTCTTTTGCGGACACCCTCTCAGACTGGCGAGGTAAGCTTCCCGCTTGATGCCTCGAGCTCGGTGATATGCTACCTTTAGGTGCAGAGAAAAAGCAATCTTTTGCCGCCTTTAAGTCTATCAGAAAGGGATTTCCATCAGCATAGAACCTGTTGCAGTGTGCCAATTGCGTGGCTCTAACAAATCCTTCCTCAAAAATTTTATTACTATATTTTATTTTATTTTATTTTATTTATTTATTTATTTTTTTTATTTTTTTTTAAACATGTACGAGAAAAGAAAATATGGTACAAGGATAATATAGCCCTCTAAGGGCAGCTAGGTGAAATAGTGTTTGAGGTCATGCCCATTTACCGGGAGGACCTCGACTCGTCCATCAAGGGTTTGCAATCTAAATGTGTGGGATCCTATCTTCTCATTAATTTGGAAAGGGCCTGTCCAAAGTGCTTGGAACTTGGAATGCTTCCCCTTTTCCTCATGGGCTTTATCCCACTTGAGGACCAGGTCTCCTACTTCAAAATTTTTGTTCCCTGTGGACTTTTTATCAAACCATCTTTTGATTCGGCTCTGATGGATGGCAAACTTTTCCCGGGTCTTTTGCCTTTCTTCCTCCAATTTCAGCAAGGTGTCGATTCGAGTCTGCAAGGTAGGGCACGGGGTACCATGACATTCTTGGGATAGCTGGAGGGCAGGGAGAGATAGATGAGGAGGGAGAACAACTTCTTTTCCATACACGAGGAAAAATGGAGAGGTGCCTAAAGAGGACTTGGGAGTGATACGGTCAGCCCAAAGTGCATTGTGAAGGGCATTGTGCCAGTTGCGCTGGTGGGATAGCAGGGTCTTCTTAATGATACGGATAAGATTCTTGTTAGTTGACTCAGCTAATCCATTTCCCTGGGGATAGTAATTTGCAGAATGTTTCAAAACAATACCATTTTCCAGCGCAAAATCATATAATTTAAAGGATGAGAAGTAAGTCGCATTATCGAAAACTAAAGAAGTTGGAACGCCAAACCTGGTGATGATGGAATGCGTGAGGAATTCTATTACCTCCTGATCATTGATTCGGCATAAAGGTGTTGCTTCGACCCACCTAGTGAAATAATCAGTAGCTGTAAGGATATACCGGTGTTGTTTAGAAGAGTGAGGTGTGATTTCACCAATTACATCCAAACCCCACTGTTGGAAAGGCTCCTCCACTGCTACTGAGAGTAAGGGGGCGGCTGGCCGTGCTTCTCGGTTAGCAAACTTCTAGCACTGGATGCATTTCCGAACATATGCATGCGCATCTTTAAAAGGAGTAGGCCAATAGTATCCTGCGTGCATTATCTTATGGGCAGTAGTATCTCCGGCAAAATGACCTCCAGCTGGTCCGTCATGCAGCTCAGTTAAGCTTTTCTGTGCTTCGTCAGTTTCCAAGCAGCGTAACAAGACCCCATCGCGGTGTTTCTTGAACAACTTACCTCGGATCAGTTGGTGAGATGCGGCTTTGAGTCTTATTGCGCGTTTCTACCGGGCAGTAAGAGCCGGGTCCATGGTGCCTTGGGCCAAATATCTTGAAATGTCGGAATACCAAGAAGAGCTACTTTGCTGAGGCACATGGTCGCTCTGATACATTTCAATTTCTTGTTCCCAACATTCTTCTTCAATTCCATGGGAACTTGCAGCTTCCGCGGCCATTTGGCATAAGCCCTGTCCTTTAACTGTGTGTGCCGGTTTAAATTCTAAATCGTATTCTTGCAAGCACGCCACCCAGTTGCCTCGCCTTTCGCCCAGCTCCTGCTGCACGAAAAGTGAGTGGACAGCTGGGTGTGGAACGAAAACCGTGATATGATTCTTTAATATATAGGGCCTAAAATGCTTGACCGCTTTGTAGACCGCTTTGGCTTGCTTTTCAATTTCTGGATAGTTTAACTCAGCTCCTTGTAGACCGGTGCTCATAAAAGAAATGGGTCGTTCATCATTGTTGCCATCTTTCTGCGTAAGGACAGCCGCAAGTGAGGAATCTGAAGAAAAAGTATATAGGATAAAACCTTTGCCAAAATCTGGAATTTGTAGGGAAGGAGCTTCAGCTATAGCCTGTTTGATTTTTTCGAAGGCCTCCCTTTCCGGTAGATTCCATTGGAACATAGCATAATTTTTTATCATTCCTTGTAATGGCTTGACTATCTGTGCGAAATCTGATATAAATTTCCGTACGAAATTGATCTTTCCCAAGAAAGATTGCATCGTTTTTTTACTCCTGGGAGGAGGAATTTGAGCAATGGCTTTCACCCGTTCCGGATCGACGATAATACCTTGTTTAGTTATGATATGGCCCAGTAAATTTCCTTCTGCCACGGCGAAAACGCTCTTCTTCGGGTTAAGTGAAATCCCGTACTTTCTACATCTTTCAAAAATTTGCCTGAGGTGGCGTATATGTTCACCCCGGTGTTTTGAAAACATGGTGACGTCATCTAAGAAGACAACCACACTTTGGCCTATCAACCCCCTGAATGCTATATCCATGGCCCTTTGCAAAGTTGCCCCTGCGTTGATTAATCCAAAAGGCATACGTCTGAACGCGAAAGTTCCCCACTTGGTTCGAAAGGTGGTCTTCAATCTATCTGGTTCAACTACCAGCACTTGGTTGTAGCCGGAGAAACCGTCTAATAGGGAGAACATTTCAGATCCAGACACGGCTTGTAATATCTGTTCCATGGGTGGCACCAGATAGTTGTCTTTGTTTGAGGCACGATTCAGATTGCGGAAATCTACGCACAAGCGGATCTCACCAGACTTCTTTCGATAGGGTACCAAATTTGACACCCACGTGGAGTGACGAACTTTGAAAATAATTCGTGCATCCAAGAGCTTCTTGAGTTCTTTCAGAATCAACAGTTCCAAAGTAGGATGTACGTTTTTGAGCTTTTGCTGGAAAAGTTTTGCGCCTTCCTTTATGGGTATAACATGCTGGATAATTCGAGTATCATACGTACGTAAGTCATCATACGTCCAAGCAAATACGTCACGATACTTGTGAAATAGTTGGGTGAAAGCCTATGCCTCCTGAGTGGTGCAGTCTTTCCCAAGGTTGACGAACTTAGGATTATCTTCTGATCCCAAGTTCACTTGTCGATGGGCCAAGATGGAGATTTGCACTTTGGTATTCGGGGGCCCTCGAAAACGGCTCTGTAGATCGAAGAGTTTCTCAAGTGACACTACTCCCTTTGGCATGGGGTTCCCTCTGTGCTTCTCATACTCTTCCTGCACAGCTTGGTCGTGATCATCTTCATCTATTGCAGCGTCTTTGAATGTTTCTGAGTTACACATAAACTCTAGTACCTGTTGATCATCATCAAAGACGTGTAAGTTAGTAATTTTGTCTGGCATGGAGGGTCTATATATAATTTCAATAGAAAAACCATCCCTCAAAGGGGTGAATCTAGCAGCAGCATTAGCCAGAGTATCAGCTGCTGCATTGTGCATTCTGAGGATAGATTTAATTCCAAATGCATCAAAAACAGAAATCAATCACCATACCTCTTGTTGATACGCCTTTAAATGCGGAGATAAACAGTGAATAGTGTTGCGTACCTGGCGGGTGATAATCTCGAAATCTCCAATGACCTGTAAGCATTTTACCTTCAAATCCAACGCTTTCTTAAGTCCGAGGATTATCGCCTCGTACTCAGTAGAGTTGTTGGTGCATTGGAACTCTAGCCGGCATGAGATTAAGTATTTATTCTTGTGAGGGTCAAGCAATATGCAACCGGCACCGGCTTCGTCATGGGTCTTGGAACCGTCATAATACAAGGTCCACATGTCACTTTCCAGCTCCTTCGGGGTAATAGGTTGTGGAGGGGTTTCTGCTGGTGGTGAGTCAAGGGTGGCTTGCTCCTCTGCGACAAGTGCTAGTTCAGATTGGACCTCGGGGCCTACGGAAGACTGAGGGGGTTGGTAGCATCCGAATATGGTTTCCAGAAAACACATGCCAAGGTCTTCCTGGGCAAAGCTGATGGGTTCATTAACGGCATCCAAATCAGTGACGGTGTGTTTCATATATGGTTCACTTTCGACCCTGATTTGATTATTCCGCCCCTTGTAAGGAAGCCACAAGTGGGACCAGTCGGTGGCGAAATAGCCTTGCAACTTGCTGGACCAGTCCCTGCTAAGCAATAGGCCATATGCTTCATGGATGTCGCCAATCACAATGTCAATGCATTGATGGACCCTAGAGTCTGACGACAGGCGGATGATGACATTGTTCAACTCTCCTACGGTTGGCACTTGTGATCTGTCAAGTTGTATTATCTTTGCGTCAGTCTTCTCCGGGTGAATGTTCAGCTTTTTACAGACAGATAGGGGCATGACGTTTGTTGAGGCACCGGAGTCAACTAGACAGTTGTGGACGTTGAAGTTAAAAATCTCAAAGGACAGAAGGAAAGGAGGTGTGGATCCTCTTGAATTGGTATTGATGGCGTTTACTATAGACTGTACATCTGGACTGGCTTGCGCGGACGTGTTGCTCACAGTTTTCGTAGCTGAAGTATTTGCGAAAGCCTTTAGAATGAGCTCCTTTTGGTTAGTAATGCGAGCCAGCTCATAGAGAGAAATGTTTGCCCTTGTTTTCTTCATATCCTCAACAATGTTATAGCTAGACTCTGGTTGAGGGCTAGGCTTGGTAGAGGTCTTTGAGGATTCTTTCGGGAGCTTGCCCTTTTGACTTGCTCGGGTAATGTTGTTGGTGGGCTTCTCTGGGGCAGATTGTTTTCCATTTCCTGGGGGCAGAATTTTCCTTAGGAAATCCCTTTTCTTGTCTTCATAGGATTTCTCGGGAATAGGTCCTTTTCTCCTTAGACTATAATTTCACACGGGCTGGTCTTTGGGATTGTCTGCCATGTTGATATCGATGGGGGTGAGGCTGTCCCCACCTCGGATTATGTCAAAAGATAGTACAAAGGATCCTGGTTCTTTGTTCGAGGGCAGATCCTCATCGTGATCTGAAACATCATCCTCCGTCACATCCCCTGGAGTTTGGTCATCTAAAATCTGATTAACTATTGCTGTCATGCTGCCAATCCATTGAGGGCACATTTTTTTAGAGTGGGCAGCTTGGTGGAAAGAACAAAAGTTATCTTTCCCTATCTCTTCCACATTGAGAGCAGTATTCGGGTTAGATGGAGGTCTGTTAGTGTTGGGATTACTTTTTTTGAAGAAAGGTTTGGGTGGTTTAGTGCTAGTTGTGGCTTCTGTGCCCTTTCTCCTTAGGTCAATGACTTCATTCGTTAAGAGTTTGAGGGTTTTTGCCATGCTTTCAAAATCAAACGCATCTTTATCCCTATCGGTGGTCTTAGGAGTGGAGGACTAACCCCTTTTTGTGTTAGGCTTGTGATCATCTCTCCCTTCATGATCGATGGCTCCTATTGAAATAATGTCTTTCTCCACAGCGAGAGCAGCCTCATAATTAGCCGTAAGGGTAGCGCGGGTTTCACGTTTGACGAAAATGGAAATGTCCCTAGGGAGAGCCTTGGTATAGTAGTCAATGGTGATTGAGTCATCCAACGCCAGGTTTGGGGGAAATTTCTGCAGTATGGTAGCGAAGCGCTGGTTGAAGTCCTTAACCTTCTCCTTTTTATGACACTTGATAGTGCTCAATTCCGTGAGAAGCATGGAAGGAGTTTTATCTTCTGAAAAATTCTGCAGGAATACACGACGGAATTGGTCCCATGAAGTGATAGAGGAACTGGGGAGAGAGCGGTACCATGTGGCCGCTTTGTTTTCGAGAGTATGGGGAAACAGTCGACATGCGACATCATCGGACTGGACTCTCATGATTTGCAGAGACAAATAGAAGCTGCTGATATGATCTTCAGCTAAGGTGCCTTTCTCAGGGTCAAACTTGGGGAGGTGTTTCTCCGGATGCCTAGGCAAATCGTGGAGTGGGCCCAAAAGGTTTAACAGAGATTGTGCCATCCAGGCTAGGGGTTGCACTCTCCTAGCCCGCTGGTGTTGCCTAAACTCAGGCTCAGATTCACCTCCTGAACCTGAGACCGATGCTTCTGACTCATGACGAGAGTGTTGGTCTTGGTGTCTCCCATGGTAAAGAAAGTCTCTAAGATATCCCAAGTTGTGGACAGGGGGCCTAATTGGGTTTGGGTGACGATTGCGAGCTTGGTTTCCTTGGCCTCGGCCTCTATTTCCTTCTTCTTCATTTCTGTGAGCTCTATTCCTTTCTCCTTCATTTATGCGAGCCCTATTTCCCCCGTATACATTTCCTCGGCCTCTGTCTTCTTCACCATCCCCAGGTGGGGGATGTGCCTGGTTGTTGTTTTGCCGAGTCTGGTTAGGTTGGGAGTCGGGGAAAGGTTCGGTGTCGCCAAATTCTTCGCCCTCTTGGAGAATCGGGTCATTTTCCTCAACAGCAATGCTGAGGTCTTCCAACATGATATTTACGAGTTCGGGTATGGTACTTGTAAGGGCACCATTCCGAGTGATGTTCTCCGGAGGGGTTTCTAGTGTGGGCAAGGTATTCCATGATTGGAGTAAATCGTAATTTTCTGATAAGATCGCGGGCAGCTAGGCACAAGGCTCTCAACTGCGCCCTGGTGATTTCGTAATATCGAGTCTCCCTCTCTGGAATATCTTCCAGAGGAGGAGGGACAGTTTCATTGTTTATGACCTCCCCTTGGGGAGTTTGTGATGGAAAGTTCGTTGTATGCTGGGAGGCTGCCATCAGGCCCTCCTTCTAGCGCCAAATCTGTTGACGGGAAAATTTGTCCCAATTATACCTTAAACCGTTTGGAGTATGGATCCAGTCCGGGGTGTGGGTCCGGCTACCACTTAAGACGCCTTGCCTTCCGGTCTCAAAAGAACCTGATTGAATTTGCGGGCACACACTTATTCATAGGATACAAAATACATGATTGATGCATTGAACATGTCTAAAACACTATGCGTAGCAAGAGAATGAATAAAACATATACGCCCGAAGAGATGCAGTTAATGGCACGTCTTTGGGGTTATGCTTGCAAGGTATCTTACCACAGAAGAAATAGTTCTTAATGGTAATATTCCCTTTTAATTTCTGAAAGATAAAACGAAATGCTAATAGACAAAGGTATTAACATCCATTTAGAAAGCGATAAAACTGAACATCATTAACATAAGCATAGATAAACATGATGCATAAATGATGTTATTGGAAATACAGTTTCATTAATCATAGGATGTTCTGAAACTGTTCAAGAAATACACACAGTGTTGTCACAGCAAAACACATCATCCGACAAAGGGGTTTTAACAAGTATTCGTATTCATATGCCTAACAATATGATCTTTCAATACAACACAATGTAGCTCTTGAGTCTCCAAAAGAAAAGCCCATAATACTTTCCCCGCGGGGAGTTTTATAGCACAAAACTTGCCCTTTGGGCTTCCCGAACTTTCGCCTGCCTGCTTGTTGAGTTGCCTCGCAACCTTGAATAGGTTGCGACCTGCGACCTGTCTGGTATGTGCAACTTGCGACCTGGATAGGCAGTGCGACCTGCGACCTGGATAGACAGTGCAACCTGCGACTTGTTCGGGTGGTGCGACCTGCGACCTACCTCTAACTGCTGCTCATGACTTGCTGCTACCGGGCTGCGGAGATGGACGCGCAATGTTGAGGTCAGGGGCGTCAATATACTACTCCTTGAGAAAATCTTTCCATGTCCGGTACTCTGCCGCTATGGGGGAAACCAGAGGAACCTCCTCCTTCAACCGATGCATGCATTCCAAAGCATTTGGTACTAATGTTTCATTTTTCTGTGAGATCTGGTTTGAAAGCGAGGCAAGCTTGGTATAAATCTGAGCTGGAGTGGCAATAAATTGACTTAGATGTTCTTGAGATGCTGAGGGCTCGGGAGCAGCAGCGTCTTGCTTGATAGGTTGTAGAAATGACTGGATGTCCTGATCCACTTCCTCCCAGGCTTTCTCTTTGTCCAATGCCCCAAGCTTTGGAATGTGGTGCAAAGTTTGCATCGAGTCGATACCGTTGATCAGGTGGTTGTATGAAGACATTACTTTGTCCAGGTCCTTAGATAGTTTGTCCTTAGATTGTATTGCCATACGGAGCTGAACCTTAGCATCCTGTGTATGAATCCAATCCCTCTTGGGCAAGTTTTCAGGTGCCTGTGGGTATTGTACTGTCTAGCCCATCATTCTGTCTAAGGCTTGCGAGGCCTCCCTGAGCTGCTCGTGCTTTTGCTTGGTTTCTGCTCATGCTCTTACCAGTGGGGCGACTGTTTTTTTGATGGTGAACATTTCTCCATACACCTGCCTCATGGTTTCTTCTAATACTTCACATTCGTTGAAAATGGCCAGTGGGACTTCATTTACCGGTGGAGTCTGGTTTCAGAGTCATTGAACTTCTGCTCTCAACTCTTATTTCTCCTGCACTGCTCTTTTATCGCGCTGCTCAGCTGCTTGTAGTCTATTTTTTAGAGAGACTATTTCCCTACTCATTCTGGTTACGTTCTCTTCCGTGGCTGCAGCGAAAGCAGTACCCGCCGATGCTATCATTACAGGATTAGTCCTGGTATCAAGGACTATGTCTTTGCATATTGCAACTGTGGATGTGGCAGAGGGACTTTGCGCCAGAGATCTTCTTTTCTATTGCCGGATTTTGAAAGAGAATTGATCGAATGTGAGTCTGGTAAGGTCAAATACATCCTCTTCCTGCCCCTGGGGAGATCTAACATCAGAGAGCTTGGTACTGCCCAGAGGTATCTCGAGGGGAGTTACCTTGATGTCTTCTAGCAGGTCATCCTCCCTTTCTTCTCTGTTCTTTTCCTCTTCTTCCTTTTTCCGACGTTCAGTTTCTGCCGCTGCTTCTATTTCGGCCTTCCTCTTCTGTTCAGCTATAGCAGCCTGTTCGGTCTTCTTTTGGCGCTCAGCTTCAGCAGCCTGTTCGGCCTTCTTTTGGCGCTCAGCTTCTGCTTTGTCCAGTTCTGCCTTGAGTGCCCGTTCTGCTGCGGCCTGTGCCTCCTTTTCCTCTTTTTCTTTCCTGGCCTCCTTGGCTTGCTTCTTCTTCTGCATTGCCGTCGCACTCTTCTGGCGTTCTTCCTCATCCTCCTTTATCTTCTTTTCCCTTTCTTACTGGGCTTTTGCTTCTGCTTCTTTCTGTTGGATAGATGTAGTAAGCCCTGTGTTGGTCCGAGACTTCTGGGGTAAAGAGGAAGAGGCACCTCCCAACTGACGTCTTCTGTCTTCCAGGCTCTGATCATCTGGATCTTCTTGGACCACGTCTACTCCCGGAGCAAATTTTCTTTCAGCGTTATACCAGTTCCTTCTTTCATCTTCTGCCGGGTGCTCAATATGCTGATAAGTCCACTTGAATTTAGCTTTCAGGCAGTGTTCAGGAACTATTCTCTCCGAGTCATATGTTCGGTGTTCTAGCGCCCCAAGCTGATAGCTTTTCATTGCTTCTCCCTCCGCCGCTACTTCCTTGAAGTCTTTAACTGTGCATGCGCCAATGGTGAGGGGTAGCGTGGGCCACGGCTTCTTTTTTCCCCTAGACAGGACGCTGGAGAAGCCTTGAGACATCTGGAAGCATACCTCTTGAAGGAGCATTTTGTCTATAACAAAGCGAGGCATAGCATGTGGTGCCCTGTAAGATCCAAAGACTCGGATGAAGGTATATCCAGGGAAAGGGAACCAATGTGCCACTTTGACTAGAGTCTCTTTGGCCCGCCAAGACATGCAGGGGGCGTCTTGGCCAAATAAGTTTCTGTATAGAGAGGGGATAAATACTTGGGAGATCTGCTCTATATCCTGTTTGTACTTGGACTCCCAAAATACCCTGATTTGCAGATGAATTTCACGAGACTGCTCGGAGTCCCAGTCGTGTGCCCATCCCTCAAAGTGTAATCTTGCGCAGATAGCATCCAGTAGGTAAGAGGCCATGTAGAATTCGGAAGGCATTCCCTCATCTGGGGCCAATGCCGCGGACAAATTTGTCTGCATCGAAGTCATCAGTATGCCGACCCAGTTGAAACATGTGCCATGTGTTGTCACATACTCCATGATAGTAGCCCAACTACCGCTGAAAGGGGAGCAATTCGGGCGCCCGTAAAGCCTGCAAAGCATGGCGGAAACTAATTTATAAACCTTTCTCAGGCTAGCCACCGGATATTCTTGGTCTTTCTTGACCTTAAATTTCTCGGGCTCCTCCCACCATTGTCTAATAGTATCAACTATCGGAACAGCATGAGCAGTAGCCCATTCTAGAGTGAAATGCTCATCTGGGTGAGGCAACGAGTAGTAAAGGTGGGCATCCGAGCCTACGAGCGTAGTGAAAGCCCTGCCTTTGCTGTCTCGGATCACAAACTTCTTGGGATCCATCCTTTGTATGATCCAATCTATAACCTCCGGGCATGGAAATATGGTTGGATGCGCCCCTGCCAGATGTAGCTTGGACCTTTTGACTGCCAAGTATATTTATCGGTCTGGGAGATCTTCTGGGAATTCCTCTTCCGGTGTGGCGAACTCATGATACACTTGGTACCATCGCATGCTGTCTTCTTTTGAAAATGTACATAGTGTATCCCTGTATATTGGGGGTGGGGATACCACGTCCAGCTCGTCAATTTCTTCCACCACTTGCTTGTCCTTCTTCCGGGATAGCGGGGGTGCCATGTCACTAGAATCTGATAAAACAGGTATGCACTCTATGTCTTCTTGAAGTTCACCTGTCAAATTCATAAAAGAATCCCAAGATAAGAACGACATGATGATATAAAACCAGTTACAGTTTAGTGATGAAATTTAGCTGATACACATGTAAAACTGGGTTACTGGTTTACTGGGTTGCAGGGTCGCGGATTGCAAGAAGAGGTCTAGGCGCGACTTTGTGACCTTGCGACTAGGTCGCAGGGTCGCAGGGTCGAAAATTACGAATACAGAGAAAAATGCGACCTTGCGACCTTGCGACCAGGTCGCTGGGTCGCTGGGTCGCAACTCTCCGGAAAATTGGAAAATGCAACCTTGCGACCTTGCGACTAGGTCGCTGGGTCGCTGGGTCGCAGATTCCAGCAATCTGAAGAAAATGCGACTTTGCGACCTAGTGACTAGGTCGCTGGGTCACAGATCGCGATAAAGCTTGCCCGAGGGTTTTGCGCGTGCGCGGCCGTAAGGTTTCTTTTCTCCCTCCTCTTGAGAATTTATAAGCTAGCTGGGTCTAGGCAGAGCTGAGGAATGGTTTTAAGAGCAAGGGACAAGGCTATGAGAGTTTGAACCATAAGTGTGCTGAGGTTGGACATTTGTGGAGAAAGCAGTGTCACAAAACACTCCTAAATTGAAACAAAAAATGTAAAAGCTCAGACAAGGGGCAATTTAAAGGCCTAAGGGGACATGGGTTTGGTAAGAAATGCTCATAATGGAAAAAGAAGGAGGAAATGGCAACTTACCCAGGAAAATCGCGCCAGTTGAGCTGTCAGAGGCGTTTTCTTTCAAATCGTTGAATGTGTAAAATGTGACCTAACGACCTCCTTTATATAGAAGGTCGCACGTGCGGGCATTTAATGCGGGGTCGCTGGGTCGAAAATCTATTAATTCCAGAGTTTTGTGACCTAGCGACCTTGCGACCTGGCGACCTGGGGTCGCGGGGTCGCACTTTTCATTAGAATTGGATATTTGCGACCTAGCGACCTGGCGACCTAGGGTCGCGGATGCAAGGTCGCGGGGTCGCAGTTTTCATCAATAGTTTAACTTTGCGACTTGGCGACTTGGCCTTAAGGGTTCCTCACTTGGTTTCTCTTTAGTTTCAAGGGGCTCCAAAAATTTGAAATGGTGGTCTTTTTGGAGGGTTTTGTAGGGGCTACAACACACTGCAATGAGTGTTGCAAGTGAAATGGTGACATAATTGGATCTATCAAATCAAGATGTGACAAATATTGCAGCCATGATTGATACAGAAATACAAGCTCTTGTGCCAGAATGGCAACCCACAATACCTTTTGTGGATACTGTTGAGGAGGAGATGGATATTAATTATCATAGGTTTGCAATTGAAAATGATGTTTCAGAGATGCTCAGTGATAATGATAGGCCCTCTAGTGCATTTTTACTTGAACGCCTTCCTTCAGGTCGCAAGTATTGGTCTGATTCCCCAAGGTCTTTAGTTGCAGATTCTTACATGAAGACTGCCTTAATGAATGCTTCTTCTAAAGCAGAAGGCCCAATGCATGGCATATTTGATGAAGTGAACCATGTCTAGTCTGCCTCAAGCAGTGCTAAACATCATCATAATGAATTCGATCATCACAAGAACAAAGGGGATGGTTTAGATATAAGTTCAAAGTTTCCCAACTCTGTAGGGAGATGCAACTTGCAAGAAAATGCTGTGGTGATTGATAAAGAGAAAAAAAACTCAATTTCTGAGGTCATAAAGAATATTGTGGTGGCTGAGGTGAAGATGATAGCTGAAGATATGAATACTAACTGCACAACTCAAGAGTGGTTTAAAATAATGAGCCAAGAGAATCTACAAATGGAGGATTGCAACATTTCTAATTCTTTGGACTAGAATGTACTTGCAGGCAAGCATGATGGTAAAACTGTTTCTTCAGAGTCTGGTGTGACTTTTCCAGATTATAACACCCTGTTGGCCAATGAGTTGGAAGATGAGAATAGTGTAACCCAAAAAATCAAACTCTTATTACTTAAGCATCAAGAGGAAATAGAGGAGTTGAGACAAAAGCATGAACAGGTACTGCAGAAATTTATAAATCAACTACCACAAAAGGGTTTTACAGAGAGGCACATTCCATGGGGGTGGAGGTGTGTAGAGATGCATTTTATAGCCTAGTTTTTGAACTTGTGGAGGTGTGTGCAAGAGTGGATTGGGCGCATTGGATATGAATGACAACAATGAGCACCCATTTTGTGTTGGGTTTTACACTATTGGATTTAAATATATTTTTATTCAACAATGTAAACCCAACATATTGAGCACCATAGTCTGGTGCTTATTAATTACCAGATATGGATAGCCATTTAATCCCTATTCTAATATACACTTTTAGGTGGCCACGCTTTTCCAAGTTGGCTTATCTCTAGTTCCACCTTGAGTTTGTGAACTTGAGATATGCATACTCATGCTTGCAACCTCAAGGTCCATGTCAAACCTGGGTAGAGATGTGTATGTGACAATTTTAAGAAGCATTTTGGGTGTTTTCTTCTTTGATCTCTGTTTTACCTCTCTAATTTGTGGCATCTCTGGGTCGGGTCTCCTTTTTGTATTCACTTAATCAATTTATACAGATACACTTCACAACTTCTTATTGCATCAAGACTACCACCGTTTCCTTAAATATTATACCTTTCCTGGGATTTACAGGTTTCCACTACAGTTGTAGAACCATATAACAATGTATTGTCAACTCATTCTCTCTTGGAGCACACAGATGTGTCAGTTGTACTAGGCAACGAAGCTATTTATGACATATGTAAGCGATGTCTAGACATCGAAAGACCTACATAAAAAAACTTGAAAAGACTGATCTCACAAGTTATATCGTCATTAACAATTCCTCTGTGATTTCAAGGAGCCTTAAATGTAGACATAAATGAGTTTCAAACGAACCTTGTTCCCTTTCCTAGAATTCTTTTCATGCTTTCATCTTATGCACCAGTAGTGTCTAAAGAGAAAGCCTATCATGAAGCATTGTCAGTGAAAGAAATAACAAATTCTATGTTTGAGGCCAGTAACATGATGACTAAATGTGATCCCAGACATGGAAAATACATGGCCTACTGTCTAATGTATAGAGGAGACGTGGTGCCCAAAGATGTGAATGCAACAGTTTCAATGATAAAAACAAAACAAGCTGTGCCTTTCTGTTTTTTCCATGGAATGTGCCTCTTTGGTAACTACTAAATAGCTCAGACATTGTAAGATATTTGTTTAAAGTATAAGAGCCTTGAAAATTTGAAATTTATGCCACTGACATATGATTTAGCATTTGAATTTTGTTTTCTAGTGGTCTTAGAGCAGACAATTTCCATGTGAGATATAAATGTGTGTTCCTTGATATTATCATTGTGGTATAGGAACCTTCCAAAAATCAAGAATGTATTTGCACTTCAAAATATTGGAGTGAAATCTCTGAAGCCTTGTACTCTACATGTTTAGGCTGAAAGGTGGAGTGGAGCAGAGCAGTAAATGCTTCTAAGCACTTGACATTTGCACTGAGTTGCAACTAAGGTTTGGTTCCCACCATGTGAATGGAAGAGTTGATATCCCATTTTCCAATAGTGGGCCTTGTCCCTCCATATAACTAACCTCCCATTCTGGCAGTCCCGATCTGTGTTCCTATATTTTGTTATGCAAATGCCATGATATGTTGTTCAATAAATAGGAAGAAAATGCACAGACTAAAAAAATCATAATATTAGTACAAATCACTTAAAAATGAATTAAAAGGACATTTTGATGTCCAGTAGATGAATAGCCATCAAGACTCAGCCTGTGTTTATAGTGAGAGGAAATTTATGACAGGAATTTCGATTTAGTACCCACTTACAAAGAGCCACCTCACTGCCCTCATGTTCAAAGTAACAAGAATAGTGTGAAGATTCTGAAGAGTTCTTATGAAAGGTTTGTATTTACAAGGCTAATGGAAGGTGCTGCTACAACAATATGAGGAGGAGGATTTGAGAGGGCCGAGAGGTCTAGAAGGGACCTTCTTCCCTAGCCATAGTGATCTCAAAAGATAGTGCAGGAAATCAGAGTGGTTACTTGTCCTAGAAGGAGATTCTCTTTCTGCTCTAGGCCACAGAGAAGGATTTACTTCTACAGCAACTCAAAAAAGTCTGTCTTGAGGCCTAGTTTAGGCCACATCCATCCTAACATACAATATAGTTAAGATCAAATATATTTTGGTGTAATCACTTGGTTAAGCATACACAATACAACCAGTATCTATTAAGGGCATTTTGTTTCTAACATACTCTCTATCATTTTTGTGACCATGGTTTTGGAGCTACAAAGGCTACAAAGATTTCCCCAAGGATTTCCTTTTGCAGCTAAAAAGGCTGTGGAAAGACTTTTACATATGTTTTGATGAAGCATTCAGATGTGCACAAGGAGGGACTATATGTTTATGAAGCATGTGGCTGGAAATTTCTAGATAGCTCCAAGACAAAAAAATTTCACAAGCTGTTGTTCAAGGATCAAAGCATTACAAACCACCAGCTTATGAGTACTTCTAATTCAGCATTTGAATTATAAGAAGGTTTTTGCAGCCTGAAACATGTGGATCTGCAATACAAGATAATTCCTGAAACAGGTGGATCTGCTTATGAGTACTTTACTAGCTCCCGAAACATAGAAAAAAACCTTTGTTACATTAAAAGCCTATATAATGTTTGTTACAAAAATGAATTTATGGATGTTGCATCAGCAGTCACAATAGGTAGTTTCTTTAAATTCATAATTCTTGATGTACCTTTTATTTTCTAGTAATGAAATATAAGCCACATTTTACCCAAGGGAAAAAAGGGGGAAAAGGTGACCATTATAAGCACCAGTCCCTAGAGAGGCCTCAAATATTGAACACTAGAAACAGGAAAGTCAAATTTTAAATATAAACAAAGAGAATTTAATCTAAGAAGCTACAACAGGGACTCACATCCATGATTTATCACATTATCAAGTTATAGAAAAACTTATAAATCTTTAAGTGAAACTAAGCATAGCCAACTGTGGCATTTCAATAAGTCCTAAATATTCTCCTTTTTCCTCCATTGTACTTTGAACTGAATTTTATGCATTAAAAAATCTTGGCATGTGACTTTCCAGATCACTGTAGTACCCTTTTTGGTATAACTATTGCAAGTTTCCCAACTGAATCGTACCAATGTTGGAAATCCAAATACT
Organism: Pinus albicaulis; assembly: GCA_034641835.2. Classification (NCBI taxonomy): domain Eukaryota; kingdom Viridiplantae; phylum Streptophyta; class Pinopsida; order Pinales; family Pinaceae; genus Pinus; species Pinus albicaulis. The sequence continues at coordinate 951,801,906 of CM076577.1, read as the reverse complement.
GGATGTTTATTTTCTTCCAGCTAAGCTTTTGTTTTAGGATCTGTATAGAAAACTGGCTTAGAGAAATAGATATAGGACTTAAGGGCACAAAAGGTAGAATAAATAATCACTAGTAACAATTGAAATTGATGATAGGGAAAGCAAATGGAAAAGAGAATATACCCCCTGGATATCCTGAGCCAAAGTATACCACAAGGTCTTCACTACCTCCCACAATACAATATAAGCAGATTCCATGATAAAAGTTGTAATTAAACAGAAAAAATTCCCAGCTCCGAGAGCAAAAAATTTGGCGCCAAATAACCAGCACATCCAGTTTGGGTAAGAACAACCAGTTTTCCTCTATTCTTGGGTTTTCATACGGTGTCAAGTTTGACTTTGGGGACTTCGGCATGCCCTCAAAACCTGAACCTCGTCTTCCTGAATAGTCGAACAATGAGTTTTCTTGGGCTTTCTTACGGTGTCAATTTCGGCTTTGTTCTTTCATACGGTGTCAAGTTCGACTTTTTGGACTTCGGCATGCCCTCAAAACCTCAACCTCGTCTTCCTAAATATTCGAACAGAAAGTACCTCAACCTCATCTTCCTGAACAGTTTAAGAAAGAGTACCTCAACCTCGTCTTCGTGAACAGTTGAAGAGCGAGTACCTCAACCTCGTCTTTGTCTTCTTGAACAATCAAACATGGGCTTCGAATAGGGGCTTTCTTACACTTTGGGATTTTATTTGTTTTAATGAAATCGAAAAGGGGCTTTGAACACTTTGGGCTTTTATTTGTTTTAATGAAATCGAACAGGGGCTTCGAATACTTAGGGTTTTTATTTGTTTTAATGAAATCAACGCATGCCATCAAACTTTTACAAATCTTGAAACAATTTTTTTTAATAATTAAAATATTAATATTTATTATTTTAATTATTAATTAAATATAAAATCACAATATATTTAAAATTTAATTTTATATAATATAATTAAAACAAATAAAATATAAATATTGATAATTAATATTTTAATAAATTCAATAAAATATAAATATTTTAATCCCATTGACCTAATTTTCTAGTTATTTGTGGACATTTATTACGATTAAATTATCTATATTATCATATCTCAAGAACAATTAACCAATGCTAGCAGCATTTCCCTAACTCTCTAGTATGAAAGATCAAAAAAATAGCATAACCCTGCACACCTAAGAAGCTCTAACCAACAACATAACTCTGCTATTGATATCATGATCTCCAAATCCCAAGGACAATGAAAGCATATATACTCTCATAGGTTAATTTTAACATGCCCCTTCAAAGCAAGGTCTCATGGGGAACCAAGGCCTAGACCCTAGGTGTTAATGACCATCTGAATCACCCCAAGGTTACATTGAGAACCAGATGCATAATCAAAAGGGACTTAAGAAAATTAAAGGCCAAGCTTTAAATATATATATATATATATATATATATATATATATATATATAGATTGGACTCACTTTTATCCCATCACCTAAGATGCCCCACTCATCCCATGCCTAATGTTTCTTAGCTAGTATCAAATATAATCATAATCATCACCATTGAATTACAAATAACTACATCACATTTACCATCTTTGTTGCAAGGGATCCCAGCTATGCTAGTGTTCACTGAATTTCTGTTGTGGGATACTAGTTGAAATTTTGAACCACGCACAAGTAACAGCGCAAAAAACCAAGAACAGGCAAGGGATGGAACCAAGAAAGGCTTCCTTTCTGTATAGAGGGTGGTAATTCCTCTCTTCTTTATAGAGGTTGATGAGAAGAATTTCACAATGGAGATTTGGCTTACTCAAGCCAACTTGAGGAGACCATAGTTTGAACTAGGCAAATCAGGATCTAAAATCATAGAGGTGATGTGCCTACTAACCATGTGGGAAAACTTCATTGTCTCATGAATCTATGCCATCTAACTCCAAGTAAAAGGAGTCCACCTAGGATTCATGCCACCAAGAACCCAAATAGGCTGGAATAAACAAGCAATTCTCTTAGTGGTACTGAATCTGGAGAGGCCATCCAAAGTCTCTTGTATAGAGAGAATCAACTCTTGAACAGATAAATCTAGGCCTCTCAAATCATACCGATGAGAGAAATTCACAAGAGAACCCCTTGAGTCCCAAAAAAAACAACATAACCTCCCTTAAAAAAGTGATCGTTAAACTTGATCTCATGGAGATGGCATATCTATGATCATGTCAACCCTAGGATGCAATGAATCGTCTTAATCGATAGCTGTTAGGAGAAAAACGCACAATTAGTAAAGCGTGATATGAAGACCATGAACCCAATGACATCGTATGTAATCAAGATGGACAATGGTATTGTTGAAAAGTGTAGTGAGAGAAGGTCTTCTTTGGTGCGTGCGTTAGCCAAAAATACCATGATTTGTCTTCCTTTGCCCATGGACGAGTTCATGGAGATGGTGAATTCATGCATAGTGTTGGAGGATCAGTTACATGGACCTTCTTTAGTTTGACTACAAGTTCGAGAGGCAGTTATAAATTTAGAAGAGGACGAGTTGGGAGCTTCAATCCTTGATTGAAGCAAGGACGAGTTAGACAACCAGTTAGACTCTGTTAACTATTCAATCAAAACACATGTTCTAAATTTGTAACTTGCCAATTTTAGCATGGATCGAATCAATAAAGGAGGACAAAGGCAAAGTTTCATATTTGTTTTGTGCACAAAGTACTGTGACAAGACGCAGCTCACGAGATTGTGAGAGAGAGCACAAAATTGTGTGAGAGATATTTGTTGTGAGTGTGTATCTTAGAGGGGCCAATACACAGCATTGAAGAGATCTTTTTGCGTGGCAGAATTGCGCTAGGAAATAGGAGTCAAGCCCTAAAGAATAGGGAGTCCTCTACACTAGGAACTAGGAAACCTATGCACAAGGAAATAGGGACTATCTGAGTGCAAGAAAGTAGGAGCAAGGGTCTGTGTGTTTGCAAGGTAAGTCCAGCTAGGACAACATGACGACAAGATTTTTTTCAGGATGATAGTTTGAAGAGCAGAGCAGAGCAGTTCCTTGGATAGCAATATGTCGGTCCTAGGGCTAAGGTAAAATCACAATTTAGAAGAAGCCTCAAATTTACGTGCATGGAAGAAGCAAATCACAGTAGTGTTGGAAGATAATGGGGTAGCAGAGTATGTCAAGTAGGCAATAGTGCCACCTCAAGATCCCCAATGGTTGGCCCAGCATACTAAGAATGACACCAAGGCAAGAAGGATCATTCTAGATGGGGTCAGAGATCATATTATTCCTCATCTCAATGAGAAGAAGACAGTGTATGAGATGTTTAAATTTAAAGCCATCTTCAATTTGTTTTAGGCTTCTAGTGATGTCACGAAGCTTGCTCTCAAAGAGAAGCTAAGAAGTAAGCAGATGAGAAAATATGAGCCCATCATCACATATCTTTCAAATTTCACTCAGGTTCAAGATGACCTAGGTGGTGTGGGCATCCCTCCACATGACCATGAACAAGAAGTATTTCAGCTACCTAAATGAGAACATGAAATTTCAGATTGAGCTAGGAGATGGAGGTTCCTTCTGACAAAGTTATGAAGCTCGATTTATTCTTCCATCATATGTCTAGAAGCACCATTATCAATAACCCATACATTCTCATTCTTGAAAGTCCCAGACAAAGCGGAAAATAAACTTCCATCCATTACTTCTAGCTTGGAAATGATCTTCAAAATGAAACCCTTGATGAATGTAGTGAGATTCCCAACAAAATTGAAACCCTTGTTTATAACCCTTGCCATAATGCCAACTAGGATGTGATCTTCAGTCTCTTTCTTGCACCTTAGCTTTGATACTATGTTGGAAAAATGTTTGAACGCGTTCGGGTCGCGTTCGACCTGGCCCAACCCTAATGAACAACTTTCGAGCCTTCAAACATTGTTCCACACGTCCTGAACATGGACGCGATACATGAACCTGACTCGACCTGAACGCGCTCGCCCTGAACACTGTTCTGCATGAGTCCTGCAGAAGGACCCCATGCGGTCACAAATTAGCAAATTTGATACAGGCGCCCTCAACCGAAATGACCCGACCCAAACGCATTTAGGCGGGTGCCCTTAGTCAAAACGACCCGACTCGAACACATTTGGGCGGGCACCCTCAACTGAAAAGACCCGACCCAAATGGGTTTGGGCGGGCGCCCTTAAATGAAACGACACGACGAGCCCAACTGAACAAAGGCACAAGGGAGAAAATGGAAAACGGGGCACAAGGCACCCATGTAGTCACAACTTAGCAAATTTGATACGGCCGCCCTCAAACGAAATGACCTGAACCAAACTTGTTTGGGTGAGCACCCTCACACGGCGCATACAACTGAACGAAGGCACAAGGGAGCAACCGAAAAATGGGCTGCACAAACTTGCACAGGGCACCCGTGTGGTCACAACTTAGCAAATTTGATACGCGTGCCCTCAATCGAAATGACCCGACCCAAACGCATTTAGGAAAGTGCCCTCAACCGAAACAACCTAACCCGAATGTGTTTGGGCAGGCGCCCTCAACCGAAACAACTCAACCCAAACGGGTTTGGGCGGGCACCCTTAAACGAAACGACACGGCGCACCCGACCAAACGAAGTCACAAGGGAGAAAATGAAAAATGGGCCGCACGAACGTGCACAAGGCACCCATGCAGTCACAACTTAGCAAATTTGATACGGTCACCCTCAAAGGAAATGACCCGACCCGACCCGAACTCGTTTGGGCGGGCATCCTCACACGACGCGACACGACGTGCACGATCGAATGAAGGCACAAGGGAGAAAACGAAAAATGGGCCACACGAACATGGAAAAGGCACCCGTTCGATCACAACTTAGTAAATTTGATATGGCCGCCCTCAAACGAAATGAACCAACCCAACCCAAACGTGTTTGGGTGGAAGCCCTCACACGGTGCGCCCGACCGAACGAAGGCACAAGGGAGCAACTGAAAAACGGCTGCACGAATGTGCGCAGGGCACCCGTGCGGTCAAAACTTAGAAAATTTGATACGGGCGCCCTCAACAGAAATGACCCGGCCCAAATGCATTTGCGCAGGCGCCCTCAACTGAAACGACCCAACCTGACCCGACCCGACCCGAACAAGGGAGTAAACGGCAAACGGGCTGCACGAACGTGCACAAGGCATCTGTGCAGTCACAACTTAGAAAAGTTGATACGACCGCCCTCAAACAAAATGACCCGACCCGAACATGTTTGTGCGGGTGCCCTCACACGGCGCGACACGGTGCGCACGACCGAATGAAGGAACAAGGGAGAAAACGACAAACGTGCTGCACGAATGTGCAAAAGGCACCCGTGTGGTCACAACTTAGCAAATTTGATACGGTCGCCCTCAAACGAAACGACCCGACCTGACCCAAACGCGTATGGGTGGGCGCCCTCACACTTCACGCCCGACCGAACGAAGGCACAAGGGAGCAAAAGACAAACAGGCCACACGAACGTGCACAAGGCACCCATGTGGTCACAACTTAGCAAATTTGATATGGTCACCCTCAAATGAAACGACCCGACCCGAATGCGTTTCGGTGGGCGCCCTCAAACGAAATGACCCGACCAAACCGTTTGGGCGGGCGCCCTCAAACGAAACGACCCGACCCCACCCAAACGCATTTGGGCAGGTGCCCTCAAACGAAACAACCTAGCCCGACCCGAACGTGTTTGGGCGGGCGCCCTCAAATGAAACGACCTGACCCGACCTAAACGCGTTTGGTCGGGCACCCTCAAATGAAACGACATGACCTGACCCGAACGGTCTTGGCGGGCGCCCTCAAACGAAATGACCCGACCAGAACGTGTTTGTGCGAGTGCCCTAACACGGCGCGCCTGACCGGACGAAGGCACAAGGGAGAAAATGGCAAATGGACTGCATGAACGTGCAAAAGGCACCTGTGCGATGACAACTTAGCAAATTTGATACGACCTTTCTGAAACGAAATTTAAAAAAAAAAATTTATTGAAGATATTTAAAAAAATAAAAACTAAACCAAATATTTTAATTTTTAACATCCACAATATTCCTCAACAGTAAGAGCTCAGCCTACAACATTTCATGTCAACCCTTAATGTATCCCACCATATAATGGTGAACTATGAGATCAAACAACCCATATCTATGGTAAAACAAAATTTCAAGATAAAACAAAAAGTTGTTGAGTGATGCATTAATTTAAATTCATTGTAGGTATTAAAACCTACATTCTCTATAGGCTTTTGATATGCATAGTCACAATGTCTATAATTGTTTTTTTTTTACTTAAGTACATCATTGAATGTCATGTGTTTTCCGATATGTAGTAAATTAAATGCTACCCCAAACCAAAAGTAAAAATCAAATTATTTAGCTTGAGAGTTGTAATATAAACTTTATCATAGACCATTAAATGTCTGTATTCCGACGGTTTTTCCCTCAACGTCACAAGATCGAGAGTTTCCTTAAACATCGAAAGACCGACGGCTTGGCGGTATTCCGATGGTTTGTCATGTAACGTCGGTATTCCGATGATTTTCCTAAACGTCGTTGTTCCGACGATACTCCAAAAACGTCGCTATAGCGACGATTGTTGGCGAGATTTTAAAAATTGATAAAAATTGGGGAAATTTCCGACAATACGTCAAAAGTGTCGGAACAAAATTGTTGGAATTTTGACCAAATGTACTAGTGTGCCTTGCAAAATGGCCATAGTCGTGACAATCCCTGCATTCAAATGGAAGCTGCTCATAATCCATCTCCTGGATATGGGTCCAGTCAGCAACCGTTAGTTTGATAGATTTAGGTAGCCCAACTTCCAAATCCACCTTGACACTTATACGTGCACATGAGTATTGATCTTTTCTCACTGCTTGATCAATATACTTTCTGAGGGTATTGTCAAAGGTTTGGATAGACTTCTGGTTACAACAATGTAGTGGGAGATGTGGGAGGCTTACCCACAATAGAACAGTTGAAGGCACATATTGAGCATGATCTAAGTTAGGGGTCCATTTATTTAAGTATAGTCCCTTAGGACCCATAAAATATGATCCATTCCTGAAGATGAAGCTTCTATATTCCACATTATCAAAAACAAAAACAAAGTATCCTTTGCCTATGAAGTGGCTTTTGATGCCTTCCGAGACTAAAGGAATCTAGTTCCTCTACACCCAGTCTTCGACGGATTTGGGAGAGGGAAGAGGTGAGTAAATTGTCCAATGAGCTCTCTTTCATCTAGGTTCAATGCAGATTGACAAGTTTCTTCGATTTGAAGGGCCACCGAAGGGATGCTATCTAGCTTCTTCAAGAACATTTGCTGAGATCCAGTCAGAGGGAACTTGTTGCTGGCTGCTATCAATTTCTTGAATGCAAGGACTTCTAGAGGAGGAGGAAGGGGAGCCTCAGGTCCCCCTCCTAATTCCATGGAAACTGGGAGGTCGCAGGTAGGTCAGCTCACTCTCGACCTATCAGAGCATGCGCTAGCTGGTACAATAAAATCATCTAGTCGTATATTTTAACCCTAAACTAAATTGGTCATTTAAATTAGTCATTTTTAGTTCGGTCACTTAAAATTGATCAAATTTAGTAGTAATTCACTTGAAATAATTGTGGTGACTAACCTTTTTAGTCACATAGTCACTAATTTCATCATTTTCTACTAGTGCATCCTCTCGAAGAAATGTATGCCAGATGATTGGCAAATGGCTCCTCGGGAAGAAAGAATTATCCAGGGCCTCCACCTAGGGCCTAGCATGGTCTCCCCAGCTTCTTGGAAAGATATTCCTGAAATATGGGACACCATCAGGATCTTCAAACCTCCTCTAAAAGGATTCATCAAACTCAGCTTTGATGGAGCCTCGAAAGGCAATCCGGGGCAAGAAGGGGTTGGAGGGATTTTTCGAGATCATCATGGCACAACAAGATTCATATATGATGACTCCCGTGGCTTTGCTAGCAACAATGAAGCATAATTCATAGGAGTGCACCAAGGTCTCCACTTGGCCATCAGGCTAGGATACAGAAAGCTAGTAATCAAAGGAGAATCTCAGTTGGTTACGAACACTCTCAAAAAACTTAATCAAGGAACGAAGTGGGGCAAACTAAACCAAAGATGGCATACTTCTTCACATGTGCAGGGATTGGAGGATAAAAAAAAGAAATTTGATTATATCATTATCACCCATGTAAGGAGGGAAGGAAACAGAGTAGCTGACCTCCTGGAAAATTTTGGTTGCGCTCACCTGAATGAACCTATTGAATTAAGCATGCCTCCTAATCTCGGAGAAGAACGATGGAAAAAGCTGCAGAGCATCAAAGAGGAGGGCAGTTCAGTGGGTAGAGCTCCACAATTCTCAGATTCAGCTCCCTGATCGTGGTGTAACGAAGAAGATCGGCCCTCCCATCAGTGTTAATGGTAGTGTCCTTGGGGTTGAAGCCAACCACCTTCCACATGAGTGGTAAGGGTGAAAGGTTGTACTGTCGCATGCAACACGAGGTGAGGTAGCAGGACAAAGGCCCGCACATGGAGCTTAAAATAGGGTGGAGGAAGGCGTGGGGGTTTTGTTATGACAAAAGACTTTGGTGCAGGTGCGACAGTGGGATAACAAGCCTCCATTTCACTTCCACCACGATGAAACTCAGGTATGTGCTTGGTTTCCTCTCCCTTGTTCATGCCATGTTTATGTTTTATGATTTGGGCTGGTCTCTATGGGAGCATAATGTGATTAAGCTGGACTGGTATAGTCTTCTGCTGGGTAGGGGAGAGTGGAACCATTGTGACTCTGGTTGGGGGAAGGTTGGGGTTCTTTGGGATCTTTGCCTCTGTGTCAGAGTAGGAATTAGGCATGGCCTCAGCTTGCACTCGAGTGTGAGTCTATCAGGTAAGGGATGCCAACAAGATGGAATGGTGAGGGGTCGGGCAATCCTGCAAGGGTATAGAGTTAAGGAGTAGTCATGGGTTGTGTTTAGTTCAAAGGCTTTGCTATTTTATACCACCTTTCAACCTACTTGGGCTCAGTGCACATGAGGAATGGGGAAGGGAATTATACGTAGGCCCAAGCAATGGGCAGCAACGCCTCCTTTGTCAATTTCGAGGGCGAGAGGTATGACGAGAGAGAGGACACTAGAAGGGAGGTTAGGAGATTGAAGGAAGGCATGAGCTCTTTGGGTTATGGGGATAATTTATGGGGTGCCTGCGTCCGTCAGGGACAGGGGGTGGTAGAAATTAAGCAGGGTATGAGGGTGATGGGCCCGCAGAGGGACGGGCAGGGGAGAAGTCCTGGGAAGAGGCCCCTGGGTCACCTTTCTTCTGATAACTAGGATGCATGGACCTTTGATCATTTTCATTATATGGAATTATGCCTTTGTTTGATTGTGTGGACAGGTTACCTACCCGAAAACCTAGTCAAAGATTGTGGGATGGCATGCTCTAAGAGTCCTGTAGCTCGCAACCATTCCAAGAGCCCTGCAACTTGAGGCCGTGGCTGGGAAGATAAAGGGAAGGCGGTAGAAGCCCAACCTAGCTCACCCCCGAGCAAGACAAGAGGAAGGAGGCCTGCAATCGATGTGATCCAAGAGGCAGCGAAAGCATACCACGATAACACATCAAAGGAAAATCAAAATCTCATTGAAAAATGGGAAGCTAACATAAATAGACATGAAGAGACAAAGATGGATACTAAGGAATGGAGAGGTTTAATACCAGATTTGGGACAAACAAGGGGTAGAATAACATAATTCAAGCAGAGACTGTATCTTTATTGGTCTATGAAGAGCATCCTTGGCAAAGCCTTGGAGCATATCTCTATGAGCATGGTGAAATTAGCCCAAGACTTCCCAGACTACAAGAGCGAGTTTGATAAGATCAAGTTCCAGCTGAGGAAAAGAGTTCGAAAAGAGTTCGAAAAGATCAAGTTCGTATTGACGATGGAGCTATGTAGTTCAATTCAAGGTTTTATTTTGTCCTAGATGGACCTTTTAAAAGCTTTGATGGAGGGCTTAAAAAATACCCTCACAAAGATACATTTTTCAACATTTGGAACATAAGTTCTTCCAAAAACGGGTAACCCAAATCCATCGAATTCACCCTTATTTTATTTTGAAATTACAATAATATAAAAATATTTATCTTAATTGTCTTATTCATAAAATAAATAATTATGTAATATGGTTTTGTGTATTTATTTTCTCATGAGAATAATATAAAAAGTAAATAATTGAAATAAAATATTTAGAAAACAATTACTTTGAATTTGTTGTATTTATGGTGCAAAATGAGAATAATATAAAAATTAAATAATTGAGATAAAATATTTAGAAAACAATTATTTTGAATTTGTTGTATTTAGGGTGCAAAATGAGAATAATATAAAAAGTAAATAATTGAAATAAAATATTTAGAAAACAATTACTTTTAATTTTAGTTTTACATGTAAACATGACAAACAAATAAATATTATAAAATAAATATTTGTGAGTTTAGTTCTAATTTATATAGTCATAATATAAATATTTGTAATTTTTTTATAGTTATGGTGACAATTCACATTAATAAATCCACTTGTACATGTCGACATGGCAAACACAAAGTTAACTACCCTACTTTATAGAACTTGACAATATAGCATACACCACTTCTTTAAATATATGGTGATATACTCCACTTCCAATAAGATCAATAAAAAATTATTTCACTTTAACACCACATAGTAAGAATGGTGCTAACTTTCCGTCAAATATGGTGATTATATACTTCATTTTTAATATGATACATAAACATTTACACCACATTAACACCACATAACGTAAGTGGTGCTAACTTATGGTGATATAATTCATTTTTAATATAATACATAAACATTTACACCACATTAACAACACATAACTTAAGTGGTGCTAACTTATGGTGATATACTTCATTTTTAATATAATACATAAAAATTTATGCCATATTAACACCACATAAGTTAAGTGGTGCTAATTTATGGTGATATACTCCATTTTTAATATGATACATAAACATTTACACCACATTAACACCACATAAAGTAAGTGGTGCTAATTTATGGTGCTAAAAGAGAGCTTTTCTTGTTGTGTTTAAAGGTTTAGTTTGACACAGATTTGGTTATTTGTGTGTCTATTCGTATCGGAATTGATTTCAAAATGGAGTAAAATTTAAGTTATGTTCGAATTTTATTGATTTTTGTTTTTTTGGTGACAGGAGGAATTGGTAATGGTAATTACGCTAGTAAATTTTGTTTACGGGATATAGAGATAGGGGTGATATATTAGATATGATGAAGATGTAGTCTTGTCAAGCTTACAAAAAAAAATTGGTAAACAAATTTCTTTTCATTCCAACCAATACAATTAATTTCTTGAAATGCAAATCTCTAATCTCTTTTATAGTGAAAATCTCTTGAAATGAAAATCTCTAATTTCTTGAAATGAAAATCTTAAATTTCTTCTCTTGAAATGAAAATCTCAAATCTTTTTATAGTGAAAAGAGATTTCCAAAGCAAATCTAAAATCTCTTTTATAGTAAAAATCTTGAGATGAAAATCTCAAATCTCTTTTAGAGTGAAAATCTAATCTCTTTATAGTGGAATTTTTGAAATGAAAATCTCTAATCTCTTTCATAGTGAACAGGGATTTGGTCTTTCTAGATCTGGAGTTCTTTTATAGTGAAAAAAAATGATCTTTTTAGATCTAGAGTTTTATTATAGTAAAAAAAGATTTGATCTTTCTATATATAGAGTTTTATATTGAAAAGATATTTGATTTTTTATTTTTATTTTTTTTTTTAGTGAAAAGAGATTTGATTATTTTTATTTTTTATATTTATTTTAAGGGAGTTAAAATGTTTACATTACGTTATTATTTTTATTTTAATGTAATTTGATTTAGTCAAAATGTTTCACGACATTACAATATAGTCTCTCTGCAAAATAAACTCTAAGCACCAACCACTACCATTATAAGGCACCCCTTTCCACAAGGTGAATGAGGTTACTACCACTATAAGGCCCCATTTTCCACAAGGTGAATGGGGTAATTTTTTGAGGTGAATGGGGTCAATTCAAATAATTACCTTTTCTAGCTGAATGAGGTCTATTCCATCAACTACCACTATAAACTCTAGGAACCCCTTTCCACAAAATGAATAAGTTTGATTCCAACTATTACCTCTATAAATTTTAAGAATCCTTTAGAAATTTGAACACTAAACTTCTTGACCGATAAAACTATATTTACAGAGCCTCATTACACATAAAATTTCATTTAAGTTTTAACCTTTCCAACATTAAAATTTCAAAACCAAACAACACGGGATTTTGTACAACATCATTCTCGTTCAGACATTTTCAAGGAAAGAAGAACATTGAGAATTATGAGAAATTGTTACAATGCCTATTTACCTGACAGCCAATACAATCGAGCTCGATGGCCAATTGTCTATTCTATCTAGTTTACCTTTTTTCACCTCAACAATTTGCACAATAGTCCAGTTTCCAGTGACCTCCCCCATCCTCATCTCGGCGACAGATCCATCTCGTCTCTGGCGTCCCCCGTCATGCCTCTCTCCCACCTTTTGTCGACCTTTGCTTCCTCCACTCCATCACCATCCCCAGCTGTCACCTGTCTCCTTTTCGTTGGTACATGCAGCCTCTATTGCTATAGGTATCTTCGCAGCTCTCTCTGGGCTAGGCCCATTTCAAGTTTTTTCATTTTACCTCCCATTCCCGTTCTCCCCTAACCATGTCTTCGACCGATTATTAAATCATTATAATTCATGCTTAATTCAATCGGGTAGTCTAAAAAATTCACAAAATAATTTAAAATTTTGAAATTTTAATAAGATTATGAAAATTTTCTTAATTTAAGATTTTTTATGTCCAAGATTTTTTGATGGCGCTCAATCTATTTCAACCAACAAAAAAATTATTCAAACACTCTTATTATATGATTTCAAGAAATTTGTTTTACCATATTCCAGTAAAAGTCGTCATCCAAATTATTTACTCTATTTTTCTGGTTTTAAACCCGTGAAATTTTAAGAGAAAACACATACTCTTAACCATTAAACCAACTCAAACTATTCATATAATTATAATGTGCTAAACAATAAAGCAGTGCTTGCCATGACAAATGTTCTTCCCGAGGGCGATTAAATGCATTGGGCGAGAAGGGAATACAATGAATAAGTGTCACATGGTCCTAAAATTAACTAAAAAGAGTTGATCCCATGACATGTCATCATCGAATCAGAATCCTAATAATTGAAGTCCCATCCGTAGGGCTGGGGTTAAAAGGGTAAATCTTTGCTTCCATCATATTTTGTTAAAATATATAATTACTTCCCGCATGCAGAGTTAGACAAACAGTTAAGTAAATTAGTTGAGTTGAGTTATAGATATATTTGGTGAGTGAGTTAGAGAGTGAGTTAAGTGAGTTGATCAAGTTCAGTTATGTGAGAGAGTGTGTGCATGTCAATTAGGTTAAATACCCTTCACTGGGTTCATTGTATTCAGTTTTGTGATTCAGAGTGATTGAGATTAATTGAAGAGTCGCAACTCATTGTTTTGTGTGTGAAATACTTGTGTTATTGTGTGATTGAATCCTCTAGCTATCCAACAAATTGGTATCAGAGCTGAGGAAGGATCAGAAGATCCGTGGGTGAGCAGAGCCAGTGGAGAATGCCAAGAGCAGAAGGTCGTCAATTTTTTTTTTTACAAAACAAAAAAAATAATTTACCCACATAGGTCTGCACGTTTTCAGTGCAGCACTAGTGGAGGGTCCGCAACTTCTCCTAAGAAAAACTGTGGAGATTTCGACAAACTTACGATTTTCCAAAAATCAAGTTTAGACCGCGATTTCCTGGTTTCGGGAGTGCAGAGTCAGGTTTTATAATTAAACGACGACAGCGTAAGAAGGACTGCCATGAGAAAATACTTAACACACGTCAACGCAAATCGGGGTGTTAAATGTTATAAAAGGATTACGTATGAGCATTTATTATTGATTGAGTTTTGATATTGTTTTAAGTTGTTCCAAAAGAGCATGTGAGTTTTTTTTTAAAAGCAAAGATTAAAAAAGGGGGGGGGGGTGTATGTAAGCCTTTTTTCCAAGGAGCAGTAACTTTTCATAAGATTTAGTGAGTATTCAAAGGGTTTGAAAAGAGTATTCGAATTCAAAAATGTTTTTTTTTTTAAAGGGATTATTTTAAATATTTTGAAGAGTAAGGTTTTTTTTTACAAGGATATTTATAAAATAAAGCTTCGAGAGAGAGTTTTTTTTTATAAAAGTTATATATATATATATATATATTTCTTTTCTATAGGGATTTATTATATCAAAACAAAGATAAATTTTTTTTTAAAGGAGCTTAGCAAAGCTTTATAAAAAAGACAAATTTAGGGTTTTTGTCAGAGAAGATTTTTGTTTGAGGCAAGATGGCCACATCAAATTTTTAGCCACAACTTCCTTCTTTCACTGGGAAAGATTACGATGTGTGGGCTATTAAAATGGATACTATGCTAAAAGCGCATGATTTCTAGGATCATGTGAAGTTTGGGTTTGCAGAACCTCAAGATGATGCAGAAGAACGATCCCTCAATAATGCAGATAGGGAACAATGGAAGAAATATAAGTGGAAGAATGCACAAGTGTTTCTTCTTATCCAGCAGGGAGTGGACCGAGCAGTGTTCCAGAAGATCATGATAACTTCTTCAGTAAAGGAAGCATGGGAAACTCTTGCGAAAAGCTATCAAGGTATGGCCAAAGTTAATATTGTCAAATTGTAGAATACTAGGAGAGACTTTGAAAGTCTACAAATGAAGGAGATGGAGGACATTTATTCCTTCATGAATAGGGTCATGTCTGTCATCAATCAGTTAAAAATCTATGGTGAAGATGTTAAATATTGAACAGTGATTGAGAAGGTTCTTCGATCTTTGTCTACCAAGTTTGATGTTGTGGTAGCAGCCATAGAAGAAGCGAAGGATTTGGAAAAATTGACAGTTGATGAGTTGATGGGATCCCTTCTATCGCATGAAGCGAGGATAGACAGAAATAAGGATTCCACTCTAGAAAACACCTTCAAAATTCAAGTTTATATTTCAAGAGGTCGAGGCAGAGGTCGATCGAGAGGCAGAGGACGAGGCAATAGCTATGGTGGTCACAGAGATGGCCAAGAAGAGCATGAGCATCAAAGTGGAAGCAGCAACAGAAGAAGCTTTCACAACAATCAAAGGTTTGACAAATCAAAGGTGAAGTGTTATTATTGCAATAAATTTGGTCATTATGCTCGTGATTGTAGGAAGAATATTGCTGATCAAGGCAATCAGAGAGCTAATGTTAGTATAGAGACTACTGACTCCATGTTTCTAGCATGCAACACCATGCATGCACTGTCTAATAAGTTTTGGCTATTAAACAGTGGTTGCAGTAACCATATGACAGGAAACAAGAATTTGGTTGAAAATTTGGATGCCTCCGTGAAGACAAAGGTAAATTTGGGGACTGACAAGACTGTGGATGTACATGGAAAAGGAGTGGTAAACATTCTGACCAAGAAGGGGGAGCCAAAGACCATATTAGAGGTATATTATGTCCATGCACTCAAACAAAATTTTATTAGTGTTGGTCAATTGACAAGGAAAGGATACAAAGTTATCTTTCAGGGGCAACAATGTGTTATTTATGACAAATCCCCAAGCAAGCAGCTGATTTCAAAGGTGCAGACACTAGAAAATTTGGCCCAATTTTCAACGGCCACTTCGTCGCTATTCTGACACATAGTCGTCACAAGAGTGACAGTTCGAGGCTGGACAAAACGTGGTTAGCCATTACGTCGCAGTTCTTATGCTTTGCCAAAGTGTTTCAAT